>CM048844.1:60325544-60860544 GCA_026545765.1 Plantago major | reverse complement strand
TATACTTGATCGGTAAGGTGTAGACCTCCACGTGCCGGGTATATACTTGATCGGTGAGGTGTAGACCTCCACATGCCGAGTATGGCGTTATAAGGTCTGTACTTGATCGGTAAGGTGTAGACCTGGTGCCCGGGTAAAGGGTTATAAGGTCTTATGTATACCATTGTATAACGGTGTCCATCGACCATCGTCCGAGGTATTTAACCTGTCAAATCACGATTATCGACCCTTGTCCCAGAAGAGTATGAGAAACGACTTAGGCGTAAGAATAATCAAGTCTAAATGGATCGCAAGAAAGCCGGTTCCAGAAACGCCACAAAAAATATCATCCACGTGACTTAAGGTTAAGTCACGGTGTACTTATCTTCGAAAGGTGGCCTATTATGTATACCATTGAATAACAGTGCGCATCCGAGGTAGGTAACGTGGCCGATGTCCCTTCCGATAACGCGTCCGATCTCGCTTAACGACACTTATCCCACAAGAAGATGAGAATGCTGATATCACGACGTAGGCATAAGCATAATCGCGCCTACATGGATCGCAAGCTGTTCCCGAGTCACGAAAAGATGTGAAACGCCACCAAAATTAGACTTCAAGATTTTTCGGGAATTTTTCATTATTTTTCCCTATTTTATTTTAATTTTTTTTATGTATTATTGCATTTTTTTTAGTAATAATTTTTCGGGCCCAAAAAATAAATTCTGACTCCAAAAACTGATTCTGGGGCCCAAAATATTGTTCCATGCAAATTTTCGTTGAAAACGGATGTGTGGAAGTGCGTATATGAGAGGAGTGTGCTCCTCGGTCATTTTGATGTCTACTCCCATCGCTCAAGGTTTTGCATTTTAGACTTCTATGAGGGGGGAGGGGTAACTCAAGGGAGTTACCAGCCATTACTTGGGATGGCTCGGTACCGAGGTACCACACATCATGTGTTGGTACTGGCACTGTCTCTGGCACGCAGAATCCCCCCCCCCCCCTTTGTGCGCCATTTGGGCACATCTGCGTGCCAGAATCGGGAGGGGAAGGGGTGACTCTTGGGAGTTAGCACCCAGAACTCGAGATGGCTCGGTACCGGCACAGCATGTGGCGGTACATTCACTGTCCATGGCAATCAGAATCATCCTTTTTGTGCCATTTGCGTGCCAGAATCGGTTTGGGTGTTGCCTTTTCGAAAATTCTTGGTTTCTACCATGATTTTCATGTGCCAAGATGGGTTTCAAAGGGAATGAGGGCTTCAGAGGTCGGATTGGGGGTTGCCTAAGGTGTGCCAACCATGGGGATTTTGGGTGCAAACCACAATTTTCCATGTTTCCTAAGATTTCATCGCCGGAAACAATGATGTTGGTAGTTGCCAGTGCATATTTGCTTGGATGTACCTGGGAAGGACACCACGATTGATTTACTCTAGTTGCACCCTCATATGTTGGGTGCTTGGTTAAGATCTGCCTAGGAGTCTCGGTAAGGTGCTTGGCAATGTGTTGCTTCTACTAGAGCATTAAGGTGCCCGGTGATGTTATCTTGCTCGGTAACACGCTTGGTGGTGTAATCTGTCCCTTGGTAAGGTGCTTGGTGATTTGTTCTGTCGTACTTGACTAGGAATCAGCCGGTGTTCATGTTGGGGTATTCAATTTGTGAATGATTTTCTCTCGTGGGCTAACTTTACCTTGACATGCATGCCTTGATTTTCCTGGTATGGTGCATGAGTGGTGCTTGGTGTGTTAGGGCAAGTTGGTTCCCTGCTTGTGCAGCGACAATTTGGCCTTCTCACCTCTTAATTTGTTTGGCCTAGTGCTCTTGGTCTCGTTGGGTTTTTTGTGTTGCATACCTTGGTGATGGCATTTGGCCCGTACACAATGAATTAAGATCAGCTTAGTGTTGCTCCCATAATGGGTTGCGGCACGAGGTGGATCCGGATAGCAACCGGTGTGCTTCCACTTTCTAGTGCATATGCACTTTTGATTGTTGGAACATGCCGAATTGCTCGAGCTCTTGGGTGCAGAATACTACATGGATATGTGGTCTCATGGTTGCTATTTGTCCCTTCGACGTTTTTACGCTCTATTCGTATGACGTCCGGGTTGGTAATGGCTGGAGCCCTGTGGCACCATCCTTGCTTACTCGGTGTCTATGAGGAATGCTACCTGGTTGATCCTGCCAGTAGTTATATGCTTGTCTCAAAGATTAAGCCATGCATGTGTAAGTATGAACTAATTCAGACTGTGAAACTGCGAATGGCTTATTAAATCCGTTATAGTTTATTTGATGGTACCTACTACTCGGATAACCATAGTAATTCGAGAGCTAATACGTGCAACAAACCCAGACTTCTGGAAGGGATGCATTTATTAGATAAAAGGTCGACACGAGCTCTGCATGTGGCTTCGATGATTCATGATAACTCAACGGATCGCAAGGCCTTCGTGCCGGCGACGCATCATTCAAATTTCTGCCCTATCAACTTTCAATGGTAGGATAGTGGCCTACTATGGTGGTGACGGGTGTCGGAGAATTAGGGTTCAATTCCGGTGAGGGAGCCTGAGAAACGGCTACCACATCCAAGGAAGGCAGCAGGCGTGCAAATTACCCAATCCTGACACGGGGAGGTAGTGACAATAAATAACAATACCAAGCTCTACGAGTCTGGTAATTGGAATGAGTAAAATCTAAATCCCTTAACGAGGTTCCGTTGGAGGGCAAGTCTGGTGCCAGCAGCCGCGGTAATTCCAGCTCCAATAGCGTATATTTAAGTTGTTGTAGTTAAAAAGCTCGTAGTTGGACTTTGGGTTGGGTCGACCGGTCCGCCTATGTTGTGCATCGGTCGCCTCGTCCCTTCTATGGCGCGCTCAGGCTTAATCGCCGGGTCGTTCCTCCAGGACTATTACTTTGAAGAAATTAGAGTTCTCAAAGCAAGCCTACGCTCTGGATACATTAGCATGGGATAACATCATAGGATTTCGGTCCTATTACATTGGCCTTCGGGATCGGAGTAATGATTAACAGGGACTGTCGGGGGCATTCGTATTTTATAGTCAGGTGTCCTAATATGAGCTCAACGAGAACAGAAATCTCATGTGGAATGGAAGGGTAAAAGCTCGTTTGATTCTGATTTCCAGTACGAATACGAACCGTGAAAGCGTGGCCTAACGATCCTTTAGACCTTCAGAATTTGAAAGTAGAGGTGTCAGAAAAGTTACCACAGGGATAACTGGCTTGTGGCAACCAAGCGTTCATAGTGACGTTGCTTTTTGATCCTTCGATGTCGGCTCTTCCTATCATTGTGAAGCAGAATTCACCAAGTGTTGGATTGTTCACCCACCAACAGGGAACGTGAGTTGGGTTTAGTCCGTCGTGAGTGATGTGCTCAAATTGATACTTAGAAACAGGTAGCAAGCAGTTGTTGTAAATAGACAATGCTAACCACGAGGTTCTTCGCTAAGGAACCAATTAAGCTACCACAATGATTGAAAACAACCAGTTACTTGTGAAACGATGTTGATTTGTTTGAATTTGAGTACTCCTAATAACTAGAAAACAGAAATTAACAATGTAGTTGTTTGTAAGAATGAGGTACAAGGATCACAGTAGTTACGATCAAGCAATGTAATTCGCTCTAGGGATACGTTCATACTGTCACACGGTCGGTGTACAGAAAACTATCAATTCAACCTTTACCAAACGAGTTTGAAGATATTTGAACTAGAGTAATCGTGGGTCGTCAATCCACGATCCTTAACCAACCGTTTTAGAGAATCTTTGAATGAGAGTATTGAATTGAAGGGTTTTTACGAAGATCTTTGAACGAGCCTAACCTATCTGAACGATTTCAAACCCTAGAAGCGAATACGCAAGGCTATCACGCAACTACCATGTTCGGAGTGATTTAGCTACTCATAATCAAATCAAGGATGAAAGAATACAAGATATTGCTCATGATTAACATAAACAGAATGATAATCGCATGCAAGCTCAAACAATTTGAGAAATAGAATAAAAACGAATCGAATAAGATAAAACAATAGAGATTTACCACAGTAATCAGGGATTCGATATCAATCCTTCGATGAATAGTCAAAATCAAGCTCCAAATTATCTCATAATCAAAGTATGAATGTATGGAGCTTTTTCTAGATCTAGGGCAAAGTATCTTTTTTACAATCCAATGAATATGTAATATAAAACGTCTAAAAACTAAGTTTGAGCAAATTAGGAAATAAAATGCAGAAAAACGGCGAAAGGAAGAAACTGGTGTCGTGTTGGTCCAGATAACGGCAAAGTAAAAGACTAGAGGGGGGGGGGGTGAATAGTCTTTTAAAACTTTTGTCGATAAGCATAATTTCTCAGATATCTGTGAGGATATCTGATACTTAATTTCAGAGAGCGGAAGACTTTTCTGTGATAAGTGCACGTGCTCAGCAAGATAGGTGAAAATACTTTGCAAGGTAAATAAAGCAAGTAATAAATGCAGAAAGTAAATAACACAAGTCTTTTATAGTGGTATCTGAAGGTGGCGTAATCCTTCAACTAATCCACTTCGGCCTTTCTCAGACCTAGAATCCACTAAGACAGATAATTGAGGTAACCTTACAAGTATCTTCTCTCGATTCCTAAATACACTAGGTTCCCAACCAAGTGTTCCCCTTGAGTTATTCCCCGGCTTTCTCAGCCAAGTACTTCCTGTACTTCAAAAACCTTTTGAGCTATTCCTTAGTTTCCAAACTAAGTACTTCCTATGCTCAGTAACCTTGGAGTTATTCCTTAGTTTCCCAAACTAAGTACTTCCTGTACTCCACGCCGATTAAGGTGTTGGTTAAGGTAGTTTGTTAGGTGAGCTTCTTTAATAACTTGTTCAGTTATGCAGATAGCTCTATGAATCAAGTATACTTAATACACTTTTTAATGTATGGTATCTTGTTCTTTACTGACCCAAGTCTATGATAAGTGTTCAAGAGAATGAATCTCAGATATGAAATCTTAGTTCAACTCCTTCACATATAACAATGCTTGTTAAGGATCAGGACACTTAGAACTTTTGTGCTACTTAGAATCAAGAGCATTGGTCGCAACAGAAAGCTTGAAGGTAAGTAGTATGCTTGAGAGAGCTTGTGTGAGAGTATTCAATGTGAGTTCAGTGTTCTAAGGTGTGTTCTCAAGCGGTCTAAGTGTTGATATTTATAGATGAATTTGAGTGCCGTTTGAATAGTATCTGTTAGACATAAATAAAATTCAAACTATTGATATCTGAGTATAGTACTGTAGTACGTTTGTCTTCTTCTTCAGAAGCTACTGTTTTTTTTCAGACATTTCTGTCCGCGCATTCAATGCATTGTACTATACTTTGTCCTGTAATGCCAACGGAACTATGCATGGTATCAGAGATCTTTATACTATCAGATTTCTCTGATGCTGTGCACGTCCTTTTCAAGAGATTATCATAACTCCAGATACCACTTGTTGAAACAACTTGTTATAATACATTTCTTTTCAGAAACATAGTCTTTGTCCAAGGTATCTGAGTGTAGATATCTGTGGGCACTTTCCTTGTCTCAAAAACTTTTTATATCTCAGATATCTTTTGCAACACTGTTTATTTAAAAACGCTTGTGTCTTCAAGATATCTGGTCATAAGTATCTGAATACCCTTGTCTTCAGCAATCTTGTGCAGTCTTCAAATCTTCAAATCCGTTGAACTTTTCCTGCTGGATGCCTTCTTCTTGGTCTTCTGTAGAGGAATAAAAATTACACTCAGAGACCTAACATCCTATACAAGATTTTGCTAGACTATCATACTTAGTGAGTTTCCTCTTTTATAGTGTTCAAGTGAACCAAGAGTACTAACCACCTTTCTGAGCTAAGATAAGTCATTAGGTTGCTGATCAAAATCTAAACAGATATTCCTAACAGATTTCCCCCATTTTGATCAGTCAACGATGACTATCTGACCTATTACAAATCTGGATGAGGAAACAATCCACCACTTAATCATTTCTTATGATCTTTCAATTCATATAATTAAGTGCAGAAAGTAAACATCAACCAAATCACAAGGTGTGATCTTTGCTGACAAGTTATCTTTTATAGATTGATATCTGAGAGTAGGTTCATCAGATATGTTACAATAAAAGTTCAGATAACTTTTACAAGATAAACCAACAATAAGGTACAATCAACAAGATACAAAAGATTACATAGTAAATTAGGACAACAGGAGTAACCAAGCTCCAAGTGAACATCCTAACAAACTAGTCTTCAAGTCTTCAAAACAGTTCCATGGATCAATCTGCAAATTTCCTATCACCAAACCTTCTTTTATCATCAGAGTAGTCATAGAGAAGAGTTCTGACAATCATCTTTGTGTCTCTGGCAAATCCACAGACTTCTTTGTAGGCTTTGGTAGGATTTTTCTTGACAAAATGCTTGACCCACAGATACTTTCCCCATATCCAGGCATGCACAATCTTCATATCTGATAGCTTGAAATAATCATATATGATCCTCAGATATTTGATGTCACCCTTGTATTGTTCTTCATCCATGTAGAAGGACTCATAGGGTTCCACAAAAAATCTTGGCCTTGTGCCTGTTCCAATCAGATTAGGAATTTTGTGCACATCATCTGGCTTTCCATAAGGACATTCATCAGAGAGGTCCTTCTTCATGGCTTTTATCCTGTTGATAACTTCAAAATCCAACCAGTTTTTGATGTGGTTGGTGTTAATCAAGAATGGTTTGTCTTTTCTCCATGCCATGAGTTATTTACGGATTGGTTCTGGAAACCTTGAATTCAGCAGTAAATGCTTGAGTTCCAGAATCCAGTAGCCATTTTTCTGATTTATGCACTTGTAGACAGAGGAGTTGTTGTTAGTCTTCACATACTCAATTTTGGCTTCTTCTGGCCTGAGTGGAAGTTGACTTTTTCTCTTTTCAGCTCTTGGTCTATTCCTCCCTTGCCTTGAATTTTTTCCTTGAGGGATTGCTTGAAGAGCCACTCTAGATAGACTTGGTATTTCCAGCAGCTATGGGCTCAGATAGGCTATCAACCTTTTTTCTTTTTCTGTGAAGACAAGCTTCATCTTCATCAGTCTCTTCATCATCATCATCAAGATTAATTCTTGTGAAAGTTTTGCAGCCTTCTTCATTACCCAGGGATTCGATTTAGCCTTCTTCTACTTTTTATTCAGAAGACTCATCAATCCCTCTTACTTGTCTTCTCCTTGGAGCCTTGGTACTCCTTGGAGGTTTCTGTGCCATGGCCCTTGTTACCATTGAAGTTCCTTCAGTTGGTTTCTGGGAAGTAGCTACTATTTGCAAAGCAGCTTTACTTGAGGAGGGCTCATTGATTCTGAGTGGTGGCTGGGAAGTTTTCTTATTTCTTCTTCCTCTCTGAAAAGACCTCCAGATTTCTTCTTATATCCTTCTCCTTCTTCCCATTCCTCCTGATTTTGAGGTCCAGATTTGTACAATCCTCCCCCCTTAGTCATTGTTGGCTGACTAAGTCTCATAAAGGATTCTGAGAGAGACTCAAAATGTCCTTGTAAGTAGTTATAGGCAGTGACCAACTTCTGAAGTTCAGCTTTGAGCTCCTGATTTTGTTGGATAAGTCCATTTTCCTTATTAGTGAGCTCTGCCAATGGGCCTTGAATGGCATCTTCTTTTCCAGCAATATAGCTAGCCTCTTCAAAGGCTTTTGCAGCCAAGTTTTGGTCATCATCCCTAACCATGCCTAGGTCTTTCTGAGCAATGACCAAACTGGTTTTCCTCTGAGTGATGAGCTCAGTGAATGTCTTCATTTCTGCAGGGACTGATACAGTGGCGACTTTATCTTGAGAAAACAACTCCTTCTTCAATTTAGCCAGTACTTGATATCTGTTCAAGTATTCATTGGAGTTGACATTTGGCAGCTTGCTGAATATTTCAGGGGCAATCAGCGTTCTTTTCAAATGAGAAACCGCTAAGTGTTCATTGCGGTGTTCTGCCAATTTCTTCTCCTTCATCATCTGAGTCATCAGCCCAGTTGTTGGGAAATTTGTTGGGAAATTTCTTGGGAAATTTGTTAGGAAATTTGTTAGATATTTTGTTAGAAATATCTGTTTAGATTTTGATCAGCAACATGATGACTTATCTTAGTCTCAGAAAGGTGATTAGTACTCTTGGTTCACTTGAACATTGTAAAAGAGGAAATCCACTAAGAATGATAGTCTAGCTGATCTTGTATAGGATTTTAGGTCTCGAAATGTAATTTTTATTTTATGAAGAGAAGACCAAGAAGAAGACATCCAAGCAGAACAAGCTCAACGACATTGAAGACTTGAAGAAACTGCACAAGATTACTGAAACTGTTTTTCAGATACCTTAGCCAGAATCTTGAAGACACGAATAGCTTTAAACAAACTGTGTCACAAGAGATATCTGAGAAATAAGAGGCCTATCTGAAAACAAGGAAAATGTCCACAGATATCTATTCTCGGATACCTTGAGCATTAACCACATTTCTGAAAAAGAAATATATATTGCAAACAAAGTTGTTTCAATAAATAGTGGTATCTGAAGATTAAAGATAAGGACGTGCAAAGATTCAGATAACACTAGTCTCCGATACAAAGCATAGTTCCGATTGACAATACAGACAAAAGTATAGTACAATGCATTTAATGCACGGACGAGATATGTCGAATAAAAGTAACTTCGAAGAAGAAGACAAAACTCACATAAAGATTATACAGATATCAATAGTTTGAATTTGAGCCTAACGGATACTATTCAAACGGTACTCAAATTCATCTATAAATATCAACACTTAGACTGCTTGAAAAGACACACTACACTACCGAATCAACATCTTACTCTAAAAGCAACTTACTTATCCTCAAAGCTTTCTGTTGCGACCAAAGCTTTTGATCTTGAGTAACACTGAAGTTCTAAGTGTCCTGATCCTAAACAAGTACAGCTATCTGTGAAAGAGTTGAAACGAAAGATCAAGTATCTGAGATTCATTCTCTTGAATATTTATCTAAGACTTGGGTCAGTAAAAAGAACAAGATACCATACATTGAAAAGTGTATTAAGTATACTTGATTCACAGAGCTATCTGAATAACTGAATAAGTTATTAAAGAAGCTCATCTGACAACTCAAACCAAAACCAACACCATAACTGGCGTGGAGTACAGGAAATACTTAGTTTGAAAAATCAGGGAATAACTCCAAGGTTACCGGAGTATAGGAAGTACTTGATTTGGGAAACTAAGGAATAACTCCAAGGTTATTGAGTATAGGAAGTACTTAGCTTGGGAAGCTAGGGAATAACTCAAAGGTTTCTGAGTACAGGAAGTACTTGGCTGTGAAAGCCGGGGAACAACTCAGGGGGGACATTTGGTTGGGAACCAATTGTTTAAGAATCTTAGAATAGGATTATTGTAAGGTGAACTCAATTATCTGTTGTAGTGAATTCTAGGTCTCTGGTAGACCGAAGTGGATTAGTTGGAGGATTACGCCACCTCCAGATACCACTATACTTGCTGTGTTATTTACCTTTCTGTATTTACATTTCAGCAACACACACACACTTTAACTGTTTCTGCACTTATCTTTATTAAGTCTTCCGCGCTCTGATTCTAAGTATCAGATATCTGAGAAATAGTTTTTATCGACAAAAGTTTTAAAAGACTATTCACCCCCCCCCTCTAGTCTTTTACTTTGCCGTTATCTGGACCAACAAGTGGTATCAGAGCAGGAGGTTCACAAGCCTTCTGCACTGAACCTAGATCCCCAGATAGGTGAAGGAACTTTGTCCATTTTCGAGGACTATTTAATTTGTGTCTTAAGTGTGCGGGTATGTCTCTGAGTGATGCACCCATTCTCAAACCAGAGAATTACGAGAAATGGAAAAATAACATGATGCTCCACCTTGAAGCCATAAGTGACGAAATGATCGAAGTGATAAAGAATGGCCCAATAGTCATTCAACAACTCAAACAAGTCATGGAGGTTTCTAATGGTAGAGACAGAGATCAAAGCGAAGGATCTTACGAAGCGATCGTCAACTATTGGAAGATCCACCGTCAAGTCATTTACGAACCAAAGCTCAGAGAACTCGACATCGAAGATGCCAAGAAATAAATGCGGATGGTCAAGCTCGTAATATCATCATCGATCGACACTGAGCACATACGATTATGGCGTAGGGTGCTAAACGGCGAAGTTGCTGGCAATGATTGAAGAAATCATGCGGGCCAGAAAACCAAAGAAAACAAGCTCGAAGTTCTCAAGTTGAAATTTCAAAATTTCAAACAAGGACCCACTGAAACTCTGGAAGAACTTGATTTCGATTTACCACTCTCATGAGTGACATGGCACTCTTGGGAAAGCAATGATACTCCCGTCAGAAAAGATTAAGACTATTGTCAGAAGTCTTAACCACAACTGGGAGCATACCAAATTCTTTTATTTTAACCAAGGAATGCCAAATATCACTCCAGTGGAACTTTTCTCTCATCTTGCTACTGTTGATTATGAGACAACACAAAGAGAACAAACAACTGAAAAGTTGCAAAACGTTGCTCTAGTCACTCAAGGAACTTCTGAAAAGAAGAAAAGCAAGGAAGAAACTGAGGATGCTCTTGCTGCAAAGCAAATGAGCAAATATATCAGTAGAGAAATTGAAAGAAGAAAAGCCAAAGAGAAGCTGAAAAAGCATCTAGGCTCAAACTATCACCAGTACAAAAATATGCAAAGCTCGCTGAACAAGCCCATTTCGTAAAGCATCATGTACTGAGGAAGCAGAAATTGGAAACGATATCTGTTAACTGAAGGATTGTCCTGCCCTCAACAAACTAAGGACAGGTTACAAGAAAGATAGGAGAATCTTCAAAAGAAGCCAGAAAGCTTTGTTAACTGAAGAAAGAAAGAAAATCCAAATTCAACTGGATGCTCTAGACGTTGAAACAGATTCTGAAGATGACAATTCAGATGACTCAACCTTACCATCACCAGAATTATGTGGAGTTACTCATGATATAATCGACTTCGGCCTCAAGAAGAATGAAATGTGTGGAGTTGCTGAAATTGACGGTCCAGACATCTCCAACATAGAAATCTGTCTTATGGCTGATGAGGTAACACATACTTCTTGTTATACTTATGAAAGTGATGAAGAGGAAATAAAAAATCTAGAAAATCTCAGGAAAGAACTTGACATCTATGAAAGAGAATTTCTAATGATCCGAGCTAGAGCCGAAAACCTTGAAGAAGAAAAGAATTCTCTTGCAAAGGAAAATTCTCAATTAGTTAAAGTATTCTCTTGCAAAGGAAAATTCTCAACGGATGCTGAAAATGCATCTCTCAAAGCTCAGATATCTGAGACTGAAAAGTCACATAAAGAAGAAATGGCTGAATTACAAAAGAAATATGAAGATCTTCTTTCTGAGAACAAGGAACTCAAGAAGAAAGAATTATCTTTTCAATATTATGCCAAAGCTAGTGACACTCTTACTGAAGTACAATCTTACTTAAGAGATCCTTCAGAAAATAAAGGACTTGGGCTGAATACACAGATAGATTGCTCTATCACTCTGAATAAGAGTAAGGAGAGAAGAACATTCGTAAGAACTCAGCAAGACGATTCCCATGCAATCTATAGTATCGGTGCAAAGACAAAGATTGTTGACAAAGGAAAGGCAGTTGCGACTAAACCTTTGTGGGAAAAACAAGTCAAAAACAAAACATTTGGGCACGTCTCTGAAAAGAAACACAACACTGAAAAGTGTAAACACCCACAGTGCTATGTCTCTCAAAAAGGTAGAATTGCAGGAGCTGGCAAATTCTCCCATGTCACTTTTTCTGGAAAGAAATTGGACCAACCAGAGACTAGCAAAGCTGCTGAGAAAAGATCTCAGATAGCTTCAAGTGCTCGAAACGGTATTGGCTACAAAGGCATCGGAAAACAACTTGCTCATGAGTACAAGCAGGAGCAAGAACGATGGCTGAAAGCTAGAATTGCTCAAAGCAATTATCAGAAGTGGAAGTTAAATCAAGCCACTGAAAATCTGAATGCCAGGGCTAGAAGAAATCTGGCAAGGAAAGCTAAGTTTCTTTGAAAAAAACTCGTAACCTGACAGGTATCTGAAAGCATCATATGGAGCACCTAGGAACACACCAAGGAAGAAAATAATTCTTACTAATGATAACATTCATTCAAATAGAATTCCTCCTTACGTTCCTGTCAGACAAAAGAATATTTCAAAGAAATTCATTCAAAAATGGATTCCTACTGGAAGATCTTTTAATTCTGACGGTTCCATCAAAGATATGAGAACCTAATCTCCTGTTTCCTGTTGTGTGCAGGATGCTTCCTGGACTAAAGCACAATGTCTATTTGATAGTGTATGCGGAAAGCACATGACAGAGACAAAGCAAATCGTCGATTACAAAGCTTGCAACCTGCACCGGATATCGATTTCTTTGGAGGAGAATTAAATCCCTCTCTGGGATTCGGCAACGTCAAATTGGGGACTTTGACAATCACTGACGTATTACATGTTAAGGATTTGAAATATAATCTATTTAGCTTGAGCGGTTTTGCGAACAGGTTTTACTATAAAATTCAAAGCTAAATACTGCAAACTAATTGACAATGAGTCAAAGCAGACAGTCTTAGTTGGTCGGCAGAAAGGCAGTCTTTATGTTGCCGATTGGGCATCTGCCACAACTGAAGAATGTCTCCTGGTGAGTCAATCTGGTCACACAGAAGAGCACTGGTTATGGCACAAAAGAATGAGTCACTTGAACTTCAAAACTCTGAACAGACTTGCCAAGAAAGAGTTGGTGGTTGGCCTTCCCAGAACATCCTTCAGAAAGGATGGTATCTGTTTTGCCTGTCAGATGGGGAAACAATCTAAGATCTCTTTCAAGTCCAAAATCAGACACTCTAGTCTTAGACCACTGCAACTATTGCACATGGATCTTTTTGAATCATCTATGACTAGTTATGCAGGAAATAAGTATGGTCTGGTTGTTGTAGATGACTTCTCAAGATTCACTTGGGTTGTCTTTCTGAAACACAAATATGATGCCAGGGTGGAGATACCAAACTTGCTGAAAAAGCTTGAAGTCATGAAAAATGACAAGGTATCTGCAATCAGAACAGACCATGGTACTGAGTTTGTCAACCAGTACATAAAGGAGTTTTGTACCTGCAAAGGTATACAACACCAACTTTCCTCTGTAAGAACACCACAACAAAATGGTGTTGCAGAAAGGAAAAACAGAACCCTTAAAGAAGCTGCAAGGACAATGCTAGGCGACCTTTGAAATAAGTGAAATTTATTGGGTTGAAGCTGTAAACACAGCTTGCTACACTCAGAACAGATGTTTGGTAAACAAACACCATGACAAGACCCCCTATGAAATCTTGGTTGGTAGACCCCCTAATATCAAACATCTGAGAATATTTGGTTGTAAATGTTTTGTTCTAAACAATGGGAAAGATTATCTGAGAACATTTCAACCAAAGGCAGATGAAGGTGTATTTCTTGGTTATTCCACAAATAGCAAAGCCTACAGAGTTTACAATAAAAGAACAAAGAAAATTGAAGAATCAATTCATGTTGTATTCTATGAAGGAAATAAGAAAACACCTCCTAATGATGAACTCTCAGAAAGGCTCAAAGAACTATTACTGAGTGATTCTAAAGAAGAATCCTCAGAAAGGAGAAACATCATTATGGAAAGTGAGGATGACTCTGACGTAGAAAAGCTTGAAATGCCTAGTAACAACAAGATGACTCACAGACATGATGAGGAATTTCCTATGAGTTTTCCAGAAATGGAACAGGTTACTGAGAACCTTCATCATGAAGAGGTATCTGAAATTGAGACTGCTGAAATGCAAGTTCCAGATATCTCTAACACTGAAAAAGTGTCAGATATCCATGACATTTCCCATATGTCAGATATCTCAGATACTGAAAAAGTATCAAATCATAATCTTAGTGATTCACATTCAAATCACTTGGATATTGATCCTACTAGCACTAAACCTATGATGAGATGGATCAAAGAGCATCCTGCAAAGGATATAATTGGACCAATTAATCAAGGTGTTAGGACTAGGAGAGCAATAGCTGAAAATGCTAATTCTCTCTTTGGATGTTTCATCTCGAATATTGAACCTAAAAATATAGAAGAAGCATTAGGAGACCAAGACTGGATCTCTGCAATGCAAGAAGAGTTGGATCAATTTGAGAGAAACAAAGTCTGGAAACTAGTTCCATTTAGAGAAGGAATATCTGTGATTGGAACTAAATGGGTTTTCAGAAACAAGATGAATGAATCTGGTGAAATAACCAGAAACAAAGCAAGATTGGTTGCCAAGGGATTTACCCAGACTGAAGGCTTAGATTTTGACGAGTCATATGCACCAGTTGCCAGATAGGATGCAATAAGACTCTTTCTAGCCTTTGTAGCTCATAAAGATTTCAATGTTTATCAGATGGATGTCAAAAGTGCATTCTTGAACGGTGAACTTGCAGAAGAAGTTCATGTTGAGCAACCACCTGGCTTTGAAGTTTCCTCAGAAAGTAGAATGGTCTATAAACTACAGAAAGCTCTGTATGGACTGAAACAGGCTCCAAGAGCATGGTATGATACTTTGGCCAAGTACCTTCTGGAAAGTGGTTTCAAGAAAGGTGAAGTTGTTAAAACTTTATTTACCTTAAATCATGATGGGAAACTACTCTTAGTTCAAGTATATGTTGATGACATCATATTTGGATCTAAGGACAAGCAGCTTTGTAATGACTTTGCAAATCTCATGAAAAGCAAGTTTGAGATGAGCATGATGGGAGAAATGAATTATTTTCTAGGATTGCAAGTCAAGCAACTCAATGATGGAATATTCATTAGTCAAACAAAGTATGCAAAAGATATGCTCACAAAATTCAATCTTAAGCCTTCTGAAAAGAATGCTAAGATACCTATGAGCATTGGAACCAAAATGACCTATACTGAATCAGATAAGAGTGTTGAAAAACATAAGTATAGGAAATTGATAGGTTCACTACTTTACCTCACTGCAAGTAGACCTGATATTCAATACGCTGTTGGAGTATGTGCTAGATTTCAGACAAATCCAATGCAAACACACTACAACATTGCTATGAAAATATTAAGGTATGTAAAGGGTACAGTAGATGTAGGATTGTGGTATCCTAAGGAAAGCGGATTGAGTTTAGCTGGGTACTCAGACGCTGATTATGCTGGATCACTACTTGACAGGAAAAGCACCTCAAGAACTTGTCAGTTTCTGGGTACTAGACTTATCTCATGGTTTAGCAAGAAGCAAAACTCAATTGCAACTTCTACCACAGAGGCTAAATATATTGCTGCTGGTTGTTGTGCAACACAAATTTTGTGGATACAACAACAAGTTAAAGACTATGGACCCGATGAGAAGAAAACTCCCATTTTCTGTGACAACACAAGTGCTATTGCAATTACACAGAATCCTAAATTTCATGCCAGAACAAAGCACATTGATGTTAGACATCACTTCATCAGAGACCATGTTGAAAAGGGCAATATAGAGATACTCAAGATTGGAACTGAAGACCAACTTGCAGATATCTTCACTAAGCCACTACAAGAAAGTAGATTCTTAGCCTTAAGACATAGTCTTGGACTAATGGAACTACCAATGAACTGAAAGAGTTCAGGTATCTGGAACGGGCATCCAGAGAAGAGGTATCTGGAACGGGCATCCAGAGAAGAGGTATCTGGAACGGGTATCCAGAGAAGAGAAAAGAGAAATCTGGAACGGGTATCCAGAAGTCAAAAAGGCTAAAGAGCAAAAAGATAGCTTAAGATCTCTGAGACGGGAACTCAGATATCTGAATCATTCTATAAACGGGGAACACAAAAGAGAATAGTATAACTATCTGCAGTCAACTACTCTCTTGAAACTCGCATTAATTTCTATCTTGATGAAAAACTTGGAAAAATCCTAAGTATAAGACAGATTCAGATGCAAACAGTGCAAACAGTGTTCTTGGTCATACAGAATTGTGATTCAGATAGCAAGTCGCCAAAATTCATTAAATGGGCACAATTACACTTGTTGATTGTGATCATTGCTGAAGAAGCAATGGTGACCCTTGATGAAATTAAGCGATTGATCTGTATGGTGGAAATTAATTCACAGTAAATAGTGGGCTGTTGAAATTCAGACATGGCCTACTAAGCATTTAATGCCGAACTAGCTTTTGCTCACGCCTGCTTGCAAATCACAGATACGTACACACAAAATCAATTTGTATGTATTTGTCTGTTGGGATTCAACTGCTATATATATATATATAGGATTTTGGCATAGGAAATCACTTTTGCTTAATCCGAAAACTCATCTTGCACAAAAATAGCAAATCCTTCTCTTGACTCTCTGCAAAACTTCTACAATCTCTGCAAATCAAGATTAAGTTTTTCTGCAAAGAATTACTGAATCAAATCTCTTTCAAACACCAATTTCAAATCCCTACACTATATAAAGAGATGGCCCCTAAAAGTTCAACCACACTGAAATCTCAATCCTCCACTGGTACTGCTGAAAAGCAAGCACCAGAGTTGGTTATTGTGAACAACCGTCTGGTAGGAGATTTTAATCCTGACCATTGGACTTCAAATCACAGAATGATTTGGGGTGGTGCCATGGTTGAGGAATACCTCACGGCTGGAATAGAGAACGGCCGAGTAAAGCTAATTCTTGACATGCTTGAAAAGGCACAAATCAAGGGCTTTCTATCTGCTCGCCCTAGTGGAATTTCATCACTCGATGTGTTGGAATTCTACAACAACTCCAGGATTATTTCCTGTGTTTCTGAAGGCACTGAAATAGTGTCTGTTAAAACCTCAGTCGAAGGAAAGGAAATCCTTCTGGACTTAACAACTTTCTGTAAGTTGTTTGAGTTTCAAAATCTTGGAAAGGATTTTGAAATAAACACCAAGGATGATGAACTCCTTGAAGGTGTTAAAGAAATGTACAGTGACATGTGTGATCTTGAAAAATCAGATACACCCACTGAGTTCAAGCTTGCTGACATCCGAACCAGACATCTAATGGTTCACAGGGATGTACTGGCTTGCATTCTTCACAGATGCTTTGATGGTCTACAAGGAGGTGCTGACCAGATAAGCCAAGAACGATGGATCATGATGTTCTTGCTAAATCAACAAGACAAAAGGCTGGAAAACCCTTTTAACTGGGGAAAGTACGCCTTCATGAAGTTCGTGAAGAAAATTCAAGGCTTCGAGCCTAAAATTACCAAAGGACTAGCTGAGCCAAAGGACACAGTAGGATATGGTCTGAAGATATGCTACATGCTGGAGAAGCTTGGCATTGAGCTCAGAGAGATGGCTGAAATAGCCAACAGTAACCTACTCTACAAATATGAGTATACAAACTTGATGAAAAAGGTTACTAGGTCTCAGAAAGGTTCTAAAAAGCGAAGGTCTGAAAAGGTATCTGAAGAAAAGGTTGCGACCAAGAAGCCCAGAACTTCAAGAAAGAAGTCTGCTGGCAAAACAGAAGACACACCCAAAGAGGTTGTCGATTCTCAGATATCTACAGGCATTGCCGATGAACTGATAAAGGCATATGAAATCATCAATGCTGCAAAAGAGTTATCAACTACTGAACAAGTAGACTCATCAAGAGAAAGTGCTTCCAGAAATGTGAAGACTATTACAGAAAGCCTTGCTGATGAACTCATAAATGCTACCAAAAGTGGTGAAAAACACCAAGCCCTATCTGCAGAAACCGCAGGAATAATGGACCAATCAGTTCCTAATGCTGATGAGAGCTCTGACGATGAAGATGATGAACTAGTCATCTCTCAAGTCCTAGAAAGAACAAAGAGGGCTAAGGTTCTTCGTGATGGCGGTGATAAGGTATCTGAAGAAGAACCTACACCACAGGTTGCTGAACCTATAGCAAAGGTTGTTGGTGAAAACACATCATCAGGGAACGTTTCTTACGCACAACTCCAAGAAGCCCTGATGAGTGGAAATTTAGTGCTGGCAGATGCTGATGAAAATGCCACATCTAAAAATCTGGAAGAACATTCTACTGACCAATCCTCTGCTTCCAGACAACCACAACAACCACAAACAAAACAACCACAACAGCCACAAGTGGTTGATGAAATGGTAAATGAACTCCATTTCGAATTACCAGCAATACAGTATGCTGAAGAAAATCCTGCAAAAGAGCAGGTTCCCCAACTCAATGAGAGGGATCAAATTGAGACATTTCCTCAGAATGATCAACCAGGAGAGGCAACTGAGTTGCATACTCAGGAAAAGTGTGAAGTACCAGAAACTTCAAGCAAAGAAACTACACTGGGACAAGAAGACCAAAGTATAGAAAGGTCACAAGTTCTAGAGACCAATCAGCCTGAAATTGCTCAGGTAGCTGACCGGTTTAACTCTTATCTTGTGAAAATTTTTATGCTTATACATCTTGTTACTCATAAAATTTCTTTGTTACAGGCTGAGTTAGAAACACAAAAACAAGAGGAAGCTGAAAAGCTTACCTCAGAAACTGAGAAGGAGGTTTCCTCAACCTCGCCTCTTAAGATATCTGAGCCTGTACCACAGGTAATAATTGATTCTTAAGATAACACTTCTTCAGTTATAAGTTTATGCGCTTAATCATTAAAATGAATGTTTCTAACAGGCTCCAACTGAGAAAGAGGAAGATAAGGCAGAAATGCGGAAGAAAACCGAAAACCGACAAGGTTTCAAGAATGAATCATTGAGCCTTCCGGATGAAGGTATATGAAAATCAATGATAAATATTCTTCACCTTGGGTTAACTAAAATCTTCTCTAAATTATTCAATGCTTTCTACTCACTCAGAAGTAGAAGTGCAAGGGGACAGAGTTGCGACATCCCCTGCACCTATGGAAATTGATGAGGCATCAAGACCTTCATCACAAGAAAAGATTCCAGAGACTGCACAAGTCCCTGAGAGACAAGTATCTGAGCCTCCCATGGAGGTAATTGACCTCTCAAATATCTGACTTGTCACTTAAAGTTTTCTTGATAAAATTTCCTAAGTATTGTGATAATGTTAATTCTCAGGTTCAAGAAAGAAAGGTTGATGAGGACCAGACTTCCAAGTCTCCACCTCACAACAAGATATCTGAGACACCAATTGTCTGAGTAGAACAAGTCTCTGAGCCTGAAGTATTTACTCAGGTAACTCAGACTTCCAAGCAATGTGGCTTAGTCACAGTTCGTTTGAGGAGTTAATTAAGCTTTCCTGGAAAACTCCTATTACGGCCATGGGCTCTTTTTCTTTGGTTATCCGGAAATTAAAGAGGCTGAAATCCGCTATCATAGATTGGAATATTAATGTCTTTGGTGAGCTTAATTCTCGTCTTCTTGCTGCTCGTAATAAGCTGGAGTTGGTTCAGCAGCAATTATCCCTCCATGGTCCGATAAATGATATTCCTCGCAAGGAACTTGAGGCGATCGCGGACTACAATGCTATTCTGAATCAAGAGGCAACTTTTTTGCGTCAAAAGAACCGGGCTGCGTGGTTAAAAGACGGTGATAGAAATTCTGGTTTTTTCCATCGTTCTCTAAATATTCACAAAGGTATTCTCGGTATTTCCTCTTTGATAATTGATGGCTCTATCAATCATGATGCAATTCGGATCCGGAATCATATGATTTCTTATTATGAGAATCTGTTCTCACAAACTCAGCCCACAGTTGTCTCGTTCGATGAACTAAATGAGCTTATCCATTCTTCGATTACGGATGAACAAAATCAATTGCTAATTGATATTCCTTCCGAGGATGACATCCGTCATGTTGTTTTCAGTATGTCACCTGATAGTGCTCCTGGACCGGATGGTTTCGGGGGCAGTTTCTATCAATCTATGTGGCACATTATTGGTGCGGAGGTGTCTTTGGCGATTCGGGCGTTCTTCCTTCATGGTCATTTCCCGGCAGGTATGAACTCTAGTTTTGTCACTCTTATTCCGAAAATCAGAGATGCGTTGCATATTGAAGATTTCCGCCCTATTGTTCTTGGTAATTTTCTTTATAAGATTATTGCTAAGATTTTAGCCGATCGTTTGGGTCCGATTTTATTGGGGTTGCTCTCCTTTCATCAATTTGGTTTTATTCCGGGGAGACGCATACATGATTGTATTGCCTTAGCCTCTGAAGGAGTTAATAGTCTTTGTCTTCATTGTAGTAAGGGTAATCTGGTGTTGAAGGTTGACATCCGGAAAGCCTTTGATACTCTAAATTGGGACTTTCTTTTGGCGGTTCTCACAAAATATGGTTTCTCTTCTACCTTTGTTGGTTGGATTAATCATATTCTTCACTCGGCAAAGCTCTCGGTTCTGATTAATGGGGCTCCGGAAGGGTACTTTGGCTGTTCTCAGGGAGTTCGTCAAGGGGATCCTCTTTCCCCTCTTCTCTTTTGCATCGCGGAGGAAGTTCTTAGCAAGCTTCTCTCGAAGGCTGCCAAATCAGGGGAGCTCACTCCTTTATTCATTGGACAATCTCTTACTTTTCCTTATCACCTTCTTTATGCGGATGATGTGATTATTTTTTGCAGGGCTACTGCTGCGAATTGTCGGACTATTCTTAGGATCCTGGAAAAATATCTTTGCTTGGTCGACAACACTTCAATCCTCGAAGTCCGGGGCTTATCTTAGTACTTTTCTCACCCGAGTCGGGAAGAACCACTTGTGCGTAATCATGGATATTATCGAGGTCACCTTCCTTTCACGTATTTGGGAGTTCCACTTTTCCGTGGGGCACCTCGGACTTGTCATTTACAATCCCTTGCGGACTCGATTCTAGAAAAGTTTAGTAAATGGAAGGGCACTTCTCTCTCTATGGCCGGTCGTTTATGTCTTGTTCCATCAGTGATCCAGGGATCTTTTGTACACTCTATGATGGTTTATCGTTGGCCTTTGACTCTTCTTAAGCGTATGGATGCTGGCATTCGTAATTTCATCCAAACTGGGGATACTCTGAAGAGAGCATCGACTTCTATCTCTTGGAAGCGTTGTTGTGCTCCAAAGTCTGAGGGTGGTCTTGGTATTCGTTCTCTGGTTGCTGCTAATAAGGCGTATCTTTCTCGTCTTGCTTGGGATATTTGGGCTGTGAAGGTTCCATATCTAGATATCTTTCGCCAGCGTTTCTTTCGGCATGCTTCCCTGTGCTCTTATGTTGCTTCCTCGATTTGGTTTGGATTTAAGGATTGTTTCCCCACACTTCAATCCAAGTCTAGATGGTTAGCGTGTCAAGGCTCTCAGCTACGTTTCTGGCTTGATGATTGGCTTGGCTACAGTATTGCGGACAGAATTGGTATTCCTATTCATCTTCGGCATCACTTCGAGTTCCCTATTTCTGAGTATTGGACTCCGGCTGGTTGGTTTCTTTTGGATGGGTTCCGTATGGCTTTTCCAGATGTTACTCGCGACATTCTCTCCTATCATCTGGCTCCATCTGGTTCTGATACTCGTATCTGGACTGAATCTCTAGACGGTTCGATTTCTACCAAGCAAGCCTATCACTCTTTGCGGCCGCGTTTCCTTAAGATTGACTGGGGATCTTGGATATGGGCTCCTTTTATCCCACCCCGTCGTTCTATCACAGTTTGGAAGGCTATTTATGGTGTTCTTCCAACTATTGAGAAACTGCGGGGCTCTGGTTTTGTTGGTCCTTCGGTGTGTGTTTTTTGCTATGCTGCTATGGATTGCCAAGACCATTTACTGGTCTCTTGTCCGTTCACTCGGACTATCTGGCATACTCTATTTGATCTTTTCCAGGTTCCTTTTCGAGATTGCTTTAGTTTTGGAGAGCTTCTGTTATATGCCATGGGTCAACATTTTAGCTCTCAGATTCTCTCTTTGTGGCGTCTTGCCTTTGTGGCCGCATTTGGGTGCTTTGGACTTATCGTTGCTTATTTGATGGTGTTCTGGTTCCGTGCATTCTATTTTACGATTTGGAGTCTTGTAGTAGGCTAATTCCCACCCTCTTGGTTCTATGGCTAATAATCAAGTTGATTTACAAGTCCTTCATTCTTTTCAGATTCAAGGGTGCCGCCTAAGTCACGAGATATCATTGAGGTCCAATGGTATCCCCTCTCCGGGATGGATTAAATGCAACACGGATGGAAGTTCTCTTACGCTCCCGGCTCTTCTCTGCTTTGGGGTTTTAGAGATTCAAATGGTACCGTGATGGGGTGCTTTGTAAATCACCGATGCGCTTTATGCTTATGAAGCCGAGTTACTAGCGGTTATGATTGGCATTGAATTGGCTAACACCCAGGGCTCGAATAAGATTTTTTTGGAGACAGATTCTACTTATGAAGAGAATTTGCTCTCCGCGGGTACTAACTCGGTCCCATGGAAATTCCGGAACCGTTGGCTATTGACTCTCTCTCATATGCGTGACATGGATTTTCGGGTGTCTCATATTTTTCGTGAAGGCAACACGGTCGCTGATGCTCTCTCAAAGTTGGATCTGGAGGGTTTCTGGACTTCTCCTTTGGATGTCATTCGACCTCACATACACAGGGACATGTACGGTTTACCTTATTATAGGTTTCCGCAACGCTAACGCTCAGGCACTCTTTTTCCCAGCCATGGGTTTTTCCCACTGGGTTTTTCCATGACTGGGTTTTAACGAGGCCCGCGGTTGCAACCATGGATCACCTTGATCCCGGGTTATGTTATTTTTGTTTCTTTGTTTGTTTCACTTGTTTCGCGTTGTAACCCGCCTGTGGGTTCCTTTGTAATCTCTACTTTTACGCTTTGTACTCTTTTACTTTTATTAATATATGCTCTATTTATGAAAAAAAAAAACTCAGAAACTAAACTACACCTCTCCTCAGATATCTGTAAAAGTTTTGAAGCTCACTCAAAACTCTTTCTTTTAGGCTCAAACAAGTGCCGAGCAGGCTCCCAATGTTGAGACAAGGGACCTACTTCCCTTCTTCAAAGCTCACACCCTGCCAAAGCACATTAAATGCTTCAAGAAATGGCAAAGGTTAAGGTTCTATGATCTCTCTGAAATATTGAGAATCACAGATCAACCAAACAGACGAGCACGAGCTCTTGACTTGGAGACATACATCCATGCAATGTTCCCTACCGAAAAGATTATCTGATTGCGACTCTATTGCATAAGGATTTCTCCAGAGAAGTGGCGCCTGATTTGACAAGCCTTTGAGCAGGCGATGGTCGACAAGATTACAAATGGCATTTAAGCCGGTCGCCCAAACTCTGCAATTTATACCTTCTGAACAAGAAGAAGTTAATGGGCAGAAGATCACTATTCCTGAAGTGATCAATCTTGTATCTGAAGATGATGAGGAGGAAGAAATAAACGAAAATGACTTCGATGAACCTCCTACTGACCATCACCAAAAGGATGACACAGATAAAAAGGATGATGATGATGCCCCGCACTGTGGACCGAGGAATTTCGCTAAGAAATGATGCCTCATTTGAAAAGCACTGCGAGAAGACTTCACAGAAATCTCCGTCTCCATCTCCACAGAAATCTACTCATCCATCTTCTAACCAACACCCAGTTACTACTGAACAAGTAGTTGAGCTTTCTGAAGAAACTAATCAGAAAATCTTAAACACTCAAACCAGATATGCTCAACTCAGACAACTGTTGGAAGAAGAACAACAGCTCCATCTTCAACTAGAAGATCAAATAGCTAAATCCAGAGACAAGCTTGATCAATTACAAGATCAATACTTACAAGAAATGATTGCTTACTCTGAGGTTAAAGAGCTACGGGATGCTGTGCATGATATCACCAAAGAACTCGATACTGAAGAAGTATCTGAAGACAAGCATGATGCTAAGGCTGCATCATCTTCAAAAGAAGTACCATCCTCCTCCTAGAAAGGAAAGAAACCAATCTCTGAGATGGTTGCTGGACTCGATACAATCGATGAAAATGTCCAAGAGGATGAAGATCACTGGGCTGATTACTCAGATGATGAAGAAGACAAGACTTTGGCACCGCAATGAACATTTAGCGGTCTCTCACTTAAAAAGGAAGCTGATTGCTCCTACCATATTCAACAAACTGCCAAATGTCCACTCCAATGAATACATGAACAGGTACCAAGTACTGGCTCATCTGAACTTGGAGATGTCTTCACAGAACAAGGAAGTAATTGCCTCCGTCCCCTCTGAAATGAGAAAGTTCACTGAGCTCATCACTCAGAGAACAACTAGCATAGTCATTTCTCAGAAAGATCTGGGAATGATAAGGGACGATGATGCGTCTTTAGCTGAAAAAGCTTTCCAAGAGGCAAGTTACATCTTTGGAAAGCAGATGCCATCCTAGGCCCATTGGCAGAGCTCACTGATAAGGACAATGGACTTATCAAGCAAAATCAGGAGCTCAAAGCCGAACTTCAGAAGTTGGTCACTGCCTATAATTATTTACAAGGGCACTTTAACTCTCTCTCAGATTCCTTTATGAGACTGAGTCAGCCAACAATGACTAAGGAAGGAGAAGAAAACAAGAAGAAATCTGGAGCTGGTGCGGCTCAGAAAGGAAGAAGAAACATGAAAACTTCCCAACCACCACTCAGAATCAATGAACCCTCCTCAAGCCAAGCTGCTTTGCAAATAGTAGCTGCTTCCCAGAAACCTACTGAAGGAACTAAAATGATAACAAGGGCCATGGCACAGAAACCTCCAAGGAGTACCAAGGCTCCAAGGAGAAGACAAGTTAAAGGGATTGATGAATCTTCCAAGGAAGAAGAAGGTCAAATCAAGTCCCCGGGCCATGAAGAAAGGCAGAAAACTCTCACAAGATCTAATCTTGATGATGATGAGGAAGCGATGAAGATGAAGCTCCTCTTCACAAAAAAAAAATTGAAAGCCTATAGCGAGCCCATAGTCAAAGCCCTAGCGCTAAAAACACCTCCGAAATACCAAGTCTATCCATGGTTCTTCTTCAACAACCCCAAAGAGAATTCAAGACAGAGAAGGAACAGACTAAGAGCTGAGCAAAGACAAAGTCAACTTCCACTCAGGCCAGAAGAAGACAAAATAGAGTATGTGAAGTATGACAATGATTCCTCTGTCTACAGGTGTATCAATCAGAAAAATGGCTATTGGATTCTGGAACTTAAGAATCTATTGGTAAATTCAAGATTTCCAGAACCAATCCATAAACAACTTATGGCATGGAGAAAGGATAAGCCAACCTTGATCAACACCAATCACATTAAAGCCCGTTGTCGATTTTGAAGTTGTCAAGAGAAGCCATGAGAAAGGACCTCTCGATGAATGTCCATATGGAAAGCCGATGATGTGCACGATTACGAATATCACAGGAACAGGCACAAGAGCAAGACTCGCTGTAGAACCCTATGAATCGTTCTATCTAACTGAAGATCAATACAAGGGTGACATCAGATATCTGAGTATTATCTACGAATACTTCAAGCTTTCAGATATCAGAATAGAGCATGCCTGGAAGTGGGGAAAATACCTATGGGTCAAACATTTTGTCAAGAAAAATCCTACCAAAACCTATAAAGAGGTCTGTGGATTTGCCAGAGACACTGAGATGCTCGTCAGAACACTTCTCTATGATTATTCTGATGACATCAAAAGGTTTGGAGATAGGAAATTTGCAGATTGATCCACAGAAATACTGTTGAAGACTTGAAGAAATTGAAGACTTGAAGACTAGTTTATTAGGATGTTTACTTGGAGCTTGGTTACTCCTGTTGTCCTAATTTACTATGTAGTTTTTGTATTTTCTTGTTCGAGCCAAACTTGTTCTATGTATTGAAGTTATCTGTAATCTCTCTTTATAACTTATCTGAAGAACTTACTCTCAGATAGTATTATATAAAAGATAAATTGTCAGCAAAGATCACACCTTGTGATTTGGTTGATGTTTACTTTCTCACTTAATTAAATAAATTGAAGATCTTAAGAAAAGATTAAGTGTTGGATTGTTCACTCATCCAGATTTGTAATAGGTAAGATAGTCATCGTTGACTGATCAAAAAGGGGGAAATTTGTTGGGAAATTTGTTGGGAAATTTCTTGGAAAATTTGTTAGGAAATTTGTTAGATATTTTGTTAGAAATATCTATTTAGATTTTGATCAGCAACATGATGACTTATCTTAGTCTCAGAAAGGTGATTAGTACTCTTGGTTCACTTGAACATTGTAAAAGAGGAAATCCACTAAGAATGATAGTCTAGCTGATCTTGTATAGGATGTTAGGTCTCGAAATGTAATTTTTATTTTATGATGAGAAGACCAAGAAGAAGACATCCAGGCATAACAAGCTCAACGACATTGAAGACTTGAAGAAACTGCACAAGATTACTGAAACTATTTTTCGGATACCTTAGCCAGATATCTTGAAGACACGAATAGCTTTAAACAAACTGTGTCACAAGAGATATCTGAGAAATAAGAGGCCTATCTGAAAACAAGTAAAGTGTCCACAGATATCTATTCTCAGATACCTTGAGCATTAACCACATTTCTGAAAAAGAAATATATATTGCAATCAAAGTTGTTTCAATAAATAGTGGTATCTGAAGATTAAAGATAAGGACGTGCAAAGATTCAGATAACACTAGTCTCTGATACAAAGCATAGTTCCGTTGACACTACAGGACAAAAAGTATAGTACAATGCATTTAATGCACGGACAGAGATGTCTGAATAAAAGCAACGGCTTCCAAGAAGAAGACAAAACCTCATACTGATTATACACAGATATCAATAGTTTGAATTTGAGCCTAACGGATACTATTCAAACGGTACTCAAATTCATCTATAAATATCAACACTTAGACTGCTTGAAGAGACACACTACACTACGCTGAACTGAACATCTTACTCTCTAAAAGCAACTTACTTATCCTCAAAGCTTTCTGTTGCGACCAAAGCTTTTGATCTTGAGTAACATTGAAGTTCTAAGTGTCCTGATCCTAAACAAGTACAGCTATCTGTGAAAGAGTTGAAACAAAAGATCAAGTATCTGAGATTCATTCTCTTGAACATTTATCTAAGACTTGGGTCAGTAAAAAGAACAAGATACCATATATTGAAAAGTGTATTAAGTATACTTGATTCACAGAGCTATCTGAATAACTGAATAAGTTATTAAAGAAGCTCATCCGACAACTCAAACCAAAACCAACACCATAACTGGCGTGGAGTACAGGAAGTACTTAGTTTTAAAAATCAGGGAATAACTCCAAGGTTACCGGAGTATAGGAAATACTTGATTTGGGAAACTAAGGAATAACTCCAAGGTTATTGAGTATAGGAAGTACTTAGCTTGGGAAGCTAGGGAATAACTCAAAGGTTTCTGAGTACAGGAAGTACTTGGCTGTGAAAGCCGGGGAACAACTCAGGGGGAACATTTGGTTGGGAACCAATTGTTTAAGAATCTTAGAATAGGATTATTGTAAGGTGAACTCAATTATCTGTTCTAGTGAATTCTAGGTCTCTGGTAGACCGAAGTGGATTAGTTGGAGGATTACGCCACCTCCAGATACCACTATACTTGTTGTGTTATTTACCTTTCTGTATTTACATTTCAGCAACACACACACACACTTTAACTGTTTCTGCACTTATCTTTATTAAGTCTTCCGCGCTCTGATTCTAAGTATCAGATATCTATTCAGATATCTGAGAAATAGTTTTTATCGACAAAAGTTTTAAAAGATTATTCACCCCCCCCTCTAGTCTTTTACTTTGCCGTTATCTGGACCAACACCAGTGATCTTCATCCTCTTGGACATTTTCAAGATTTTCTAGTCCAGCAACCACCTCAGAGATGGGCTTCTTTCCTTTCAGAGAGGAGGATGGTATTTCTTTTGATGGTGATGCAGCCTTAGCATCATGCTTTTCTTCAGATACTACTTTAGTATCTAGCTCCTTAGAAATGGCATTTACAATATCCTGGAGCTCTTTGACCTCAGAGTAAGCTACCCTTTCTTGTAAGTATTAATGTTGAAGCTGATTAAGCTTATATCTGGATTTAGCTAGCTCTTCTTCCAGTTGAAGATGGAGTTGTTGTTCTTCTTCCAACAATTGTTTGAGTTGAGTAGCTCCGGTTTGTGTATTCAATATCTTCTGAGTTGTTTCCTCAGAGGGCTCAACTACTTGTTCTGTAGTGTCCTTTTGTTGTTGTGAACATGGATGGGTAGATTTCTGGGGAGATGGAGGAGAGGATTTTTGTGATGTCCTCTCAGTGTGTTTTTCAGCAACTGAGGCACTCTTTCTCTGTGTAATCCCTCCTGTCCCTGGTGCAGGGGCATCATCATCATCCTTCTTATCATCCTCATCCTTGTGATGGTCAGAAGGAGAATCTTCATAGTCATTCTCATCAGTCTCCTTCTCTTCTTCATCTTCAGAGACCAGATTGATCACTTCTGGAATAGTGATCATTTACACATTTACCTCCTCTTGTTCAGAGAGTATGCATTGTAAGGTCTGGGGCAAAAGTAGGCTTGAATGCCATCTGCATTCTGGTCTGACCATCTGCCTTCTCAAAAGCTTCTATGAGCTTGTGTGCAACTTCTTTGATAAAGTCCTTATGCATCAAAGTAGCAAAAGAGTACTGCTCTGTTGGGAACATAGCATGGACATAATTCTCCAAGTCAAAAGCTCTGACTCTTCTCAATTCGTGGTCAGTCACCTTTGTTAATTCAGTCAGATCTGAGCTTCTGAGCTTTTGCCACTTTCTGAAACACTTGAGATGTTTCTTTAGTGTGTGGTTCTTGAAGAATGTAAGCAGGTCTTCTGTTGAGAATGCAGAAGCCTTTTGCACACTTGTTTGAGCCTGAAAGAAAGAGTTTTGAGTTAGATTCAAAACTTGTGTAGATATCTGAGTATTTGTGTAGTTAGGTTTCTGAGTTACCTGAATGAATACATCAGGCTCAGAGATTTGTACTACTGAGGTAGGGAGCTCCTCAGATATCTTGTTGTGTGGTGGGGACTTGGAAGTCTGGTCCTCATCAACCTTTCTTTCTGCTTGAACCTGAGATTAGAAACATAACACTTAGGAAATTTTATCAAGAAAAAAAAAATTATTGATAAAACAGATATCTGAGAGGTTAATTACCTCCGTTGGAGGCTCAGATACTTGTCTCTCAGAGACTTGTACAGTCTCTGGAATCTTTTCTTGTGATGAAGGCCTTGATGCCTCATCAATTTCCATATGTTGTGAGGATTGAGTGGGCAATTCCTTAGCAACTTCTACTTCTTTTTGAACCTGTTAAGTAGAATGTGTTAGTTTGAGAAAAATGAACAGAGATTTGTTCTTTGAAAAATATAGATATCTGAATGAAATACCTTCTCTGCAGAAGGTTCAGATACTTGTTCTTCAGAGACCTTGGAAATCTCTGGATTCTTCTCTGAAGAGATAGACTTTTCAGTCTCTTCATTCTTCTTCTCAGTTGGAGCCTATTAGAAACAAACACTTATTAATCAAGTGTATAAAGTACATATCTGAGTTATATCTTAAGGAATTATTTTCTACCTGTGAGACAGGCTCCTGTTCCTTAAGTGGTGAGGCTATGGAAGCCTCCTTCTCAGATTCTGAGGTAAGCTTTGCAGCTTCCTCTTGTTGTTGTGTTTCTAAATCAGCCTGTAACAAAGAAATTATAATAAGTAACAAGATTTAGGCATAAGTTATCACAAGTAAAGAGTTAAACCATTCAGCTACCTGAGCAATGTCAGGCTGATTGGTCTTTGGAACTTGTGAAGTTTCCATACGTTGGTCTTGTTGTTCTTGGACCACTTCTTTGTTGGAAGTTTCAGGTACTTCAGAACTTTCCCGAGTATGCAACTCAGTTGCCTCCCCTGGTTGATCATTCTGAGTAGATGTCTCAGTTTGATCCCTCTCATTGAGTTGGGGAACCTGCTCTTTTGCAGGATTTTCTTCAGCAATGAAAGATGCTGGTATCTGTAACTCAAGTACTATTTCAGCAGTATCCACATCTGGCTGTAGTGGTTGTTGTGCTTGAGACAAACTTTTGAGTGCTGAGGAAATGGTAGTATCCTCGAACACTAGTGTGTCACTCATTAGAGCATCTTCAATATGCTTCAGTCTTTCCTGTTCTGATGGTGTAATTTGTCCAGTAACCTTGGACACAGTTGCTTCTTCAAGAACCTTTGAAGCAGATGCTTGTTTAGCAACCTGTGGTGTAGGTTCTTCTTCAGATACCTCTACACTAGTTACTTTTTCAGTAACCTTAGCCCTTTTTGATTTCTCTAGGGCTTGAGAGATGACTAAATCATCATCTTCATCATCAAAGCTCTCATCAGCATTAGGAAATGATTGGTTCATTATCCCTGCGGTTTCTGCAGATAGGGCTAGGTATCTATCACTACTTTCTTTAGCAGCATTGATAAGTTCATCAGCAAGGCTTTCGGCAGTGGTTTTGACATTTCTGAAAGCACTTTCTCTTGCTGAGTCTACTTGTTCAGTAGTCGATACCTCTTTTGCAGCATTGATGAGTTCATCTGTATTGATGATTCATCTGCAGCCGCGGCAGGTATCTAGGAATCGACAACCACAATGGGTGTGTCTTCTGATTTGCCAGCAGACTTCTTTTGTGAAGTTCTGGGCTTTTTGGTCGGAACCTTTCCCTCAGATACCTCTTTAGTCTTTCGATTCTTGGAACCTTTCTGAGATCCAGTATCCTTTTTCATCAAGTTCGTATACTCATATTTGTAGAGTAGGTTACTGTTGGCTATGTCAGCCTTCTCTCTGAGCTCAATGCCAAGCTTCTGCAGCAAGTAGCATATCTTTAGACCATAGCTCACTGTGGCCTTTGGCTCAGCAAGTCCCTTAGCGATTTTAGGCTCAAAGCCTCGAATAATCATCACAAACTTCATAAAGGCGTACTTGCCCCAATTGAAAGGGTTTTCCAGCCTTTTGTCTTGTTGTTGCAACAAGAACATCATCATCCAGCATTCTTGGCTTATCTGGTCAGCACCTCCTTGTAGACCAACACATCCCAGTGAACTAACAGATGTCTGGTTCTAATGTCAGCAAGCTTGAAATCAGTGGGTGTATCTTGTTTATCAGTGTCACACACACCACTGTAAAGCTCTTTTACACCTTCAAGGAGATCTTCATCCTTGGTGTGTATTTCAAAATCCTTTCCAAGATTTTGAAGATCAAACAACTTACAGAAAGTTGTTAAGTCCAAAAGGATTTCCTTTCCTTGGACCTTAGTCTTTACAGACACTATTGCAGTGCCTTAAAAAACACAGGATATAATCCTGGAGTTGTTATAGAATTCTAATACATCCAGTGAAGAAACTCCACTGGGAAGAGCAGATAGAAAACCCTTGATTTGTGCCTTTTCAAGCATGTCAAGAATTAGTTTCTTATCGGCTTGGTTTTCAACAGCAGCCATGAGGTACTCCTCAATCATGGCACCACCCCAAATCATCCTGTGATTTGAAGTCCAATGATCGGGATTAAAGTCTCCTACCAATCGATTGTTCACTATAACCAACTCTGGTGCTTGCTTTTCAGCAGTTTCATTGGTAAAAGATTGGGATTTCTAGGTAGACGAACGCTTAGGAGCCATCTCTTTATATAGTACAAGTGTTTGAAAGTCTGAAAGAGATTTGGGTGAGAGATTAGTGATTCTTTTGCAGAAAAGCTAACAGAGATTTGCAGAGGTTGAAGAATGGTTTTTGCTATTCTTGTGTAAGGCAAAATGTGGGATTAGGCGAAAGTAATTTCTTTTGCCAAAATCCTATATATATAGCAACGTAATTCTAACAAACATATACATACAAATTGGTTTTGTATGTACATATCTATGAATTGCAGTAAGGCGTGGGTAAAAGTTTGTTCAGCATTAAATGCATAGTGGAGCACGTCGAAATTTCAACAGCTCACTTCTTACAGAGAATTAATCTCCGCCGTTAAGATCAATCACCCATTTTATCAAGGGTCACCATTGCTTCTTTAGCAATGATCACAATCAACAATTGTAATTGTGCCCATTTATTGAATTTTATCTATTAGCTATCTGAGTCACGTTTCTGTGTGAATGAGAATACTGTTTGTATCTGAGTCTATCTTATACTTGTTGTCTTTTCATAGTTTTACACAAAGACAGAAATAATACAAATTTCAAGATAGTAGTTGACTGTAGAAAGTTGTACTATTCTCTTTTGTGTTTCCCCTCACTGAGTGATCTAGATATCTGAGTACCCGTCTCAGAAATCTTCAAATAGTCATTTTACCCTTTAGCCTTTGGTTTCTGGATACCCGTTCCAGATTCCTCTTTTTTGGATACTCGTTCCAGATTCCTTTTCTCTCTCCTTTGATATCTTCTTCAGATATCTGAACTTTTTCAGTTGTTTGGTAGCTCCATTAGTCCAAGACTATGTCTTAATTCTGAGAATCTACATTCTTGTAGTGGCTTAGTGAAGATATCTGCAAGTTGGTCCTCAGTGCCAATCTTGAGTATCTCTATATTGCCTTTTTCAACATGGTCTCTGATGAAGTGGTGTCTAACATCAATGTGCTTTGTTCTTGCATGAAACTTAGGATTCTGAGTTATGGAAATAGCACTTGTGTTGTCACAGAAAATGGGAGTTTTCTCTTCATTGAGTCCATAGTCTCTGAGTTGTTGCTGTATCCACAATATCTGTGAAACACAACACCCAGCAACAATATATTCAGCCTATGTGGTAGATGTAGCAATTGAATTTTGTTTCTTGCTGAACCAAGATATCAATCTAGCACCAAGAAATTGACAAGTTCCTGAGGTGCTTTTTCTATCAAGTAATGATCCAGCATAGTCGGCATCTGAATAGCCAACTAAACTCAATCCACTGTCTTTTGGATACCACAATCCAACTTCTACAGTACCTTTTACATACCTCAATATTTTCATAGAAAAGTTGTAGTGTGATTGCATTGGGTTTTATGCGAAATCCTTTTACACTCCAACCGCATATTGAATATCGTGTCTACTTGCGGTGAGGTGCAAGAGAGACCCAATCAATTTCCTATACTTGTGTTCTTCAACACTCTTGTCAGATTCAGTATAGGTCATTTTGGTTCCAATGCTCATAGGTATCTTAGCATTCTTTTCAGAAGGCTTTAGATTAAACTTGTTGAGCATGTCCTTTCCATACTTTGTTTGACTAATGAATATTCCATCATTGAGTTGCTTGACTTGCAGCCCTAGGAAGTAATTTAATTCTCCCATCATGCTCATCTCAAATTTACATTTCATGAGTTCAGCAAAGTCTTCACAAAGTTGCTTGTCTTTAGATCCAAATATAATGTCATCAACATATACTTGAACTGAAAGTAGTTTCCCATCATGGTTTAATGTGAAGAGTGTTTTATCAACATCTCCTTTCTTGAAACCACTTTCTAGTAGGTATCTGGCCAATGTATCATACCATGCTCTTGGAGCTTGTTTCAGCCCATACAGAGCTTTCTGAAGCTTATAGACCATCCTATTTTTTGAGGAAACTTCAAAACCTGGTGGTTGCTCAACATAGACTTCCTCAGTAAGTTCACCATTTAGGAATGCACTCTTGACATCCATTTGATAAACTGTAAAGTCATTATGAGATGCAAAGGCTAGAAAGAGTCTTATTGCATCCAATCTTGCAACTGGTGCATAAGATTCATCAAAATTTAGTCCTTCAGTCTGGGTGAATCCCTTGGCAACCAACCTAGCTTTGTTTCTGGTTATTTCACCAGACTCATTCATTTTGTTTCTGAAAACCCACTTGGTTCCGATTACAGATATTTCATCAACAAATGGAACCAGTTTCCAGACTTTGTTTCTCTCAAATTGATCCAACTCTTCTTGCATTGCAGAGATCGAATCTTGATCCTTTAATGCTTATTCTATAGTTTTTGGTTCAATATTTGATATGAAACATCCATAGAGACAATTTGCATTTTCAGCGATTGCTCTTCTAGTTCTAACTCCTTGGTCTATGGGACCAATCACATCCTTTGCAAGATGATTTCTTATCCATTTCATAATGGGTTTTGAACTAGTAGGATCAGTATCCTTTTGATTTGAGTGTGAATCAATATGATCTTGATGGGATACTTGTACAGTATCTGAGATATCTGACACATGGGAAATGCCATGGATATCTGACACTTTTTCAGTGTTAGGGATATCTGGATCTTGCATTTCAGCAATCTCATTTTCAGACACCTCTACATGATGAAGGTTCTCAGTAACCTGTTCCATTTATGGAATTCTCATAAGAAATTATTCATCATGTCTTAGAGTCATCTGGTTGTTACTAAGCAATGGTTGCTTTTCATCGTCAAACTCATCCTCTAATTGAATAATAGAACTGTTTCCTTTTGAGGATCCTTTTTCAGAATCTTTGATCATCAGTTCTTTAAACCTATCTGAGAGGTCATCATTCAAGGGTACTTTCTTGTTTCCTTCATAGAATACTACATGAACGGATTCCTCAATCTTTTGCGTTCTTTTGTTGTAGATTCTATAGGCTTTGCTATTTAGAGAATACCCAAGAAATACTCCTTCATCTGCCTTTGGTTGAAATGTTCTCAAGTACTCTTTTCCATTGTTAAGAACGAAACATCTGCAACCAAATACTCTTAGATGTTTGATACTAGGGGGTCTACCAATCAAAAGCTCATAAGGAGTTTTGTCATGGTGTTTGTTAATCAGACATCTGTTTTGAGTGTAGCATGATGTGTTTACAGCTTCAACCCAATAGATTTCACTTATTTCAGTATCAACAAGCATTGTTCTTGCTGCTTCTTTCAGGGTCCTATTCTTTCTTTCAGCAACACCATTTTGTTGTGGTGTCCTTACAGAAGATAGTTGATGTTGTATACCTTTCCAGGTACAAAACTCTTTTATGTACTGGTTCACAAACTCAGTACCATGGTCTATTCTGATTACAGATACCATGTCATTTTTCATGACTTCGAGCTTATTCAACAAGTTGGGTGTCTCAACCCTTGCATCAGATTTGTGTTTGAGAAAGACAACCCAAGTGAATTTTGAGTAATCATCAACAATAACCAGACCATACTTCTTTCCTGCATAACTAGTTACAGAGGATTCAAAAAGATCCATATGTAACATTTGCAGTGGCCTTTCACTGGAATGTCTAGTTTTAGACTTGAAAGATGTTTTGGATTGTTTTTCCATTTGGGAAGCTGAGCATACACCTTCTTTTCTATATGCCATTTTGGGTAAACCAACCACCAACTCTTTCTTGGCTAGCTTGTTTAGTGTTTTGAAATTCAAGTGACTCATTCTTTTATGCCATAGCCAATTTTCTTCAGTGTGGCCAGATTGACTCACCATGAGACATTCTTCAGTTGTGGCGGATGCCCAATCAGCAACATAAAGATTTCCTTTACGCCTTACAACCAAGACTGTCTGCTTTGACTCATTGTCAATCACTTTACATAGTTCTGACTTGATCTTGACAGTGTACCCTGTTGATACGGAAATATGTCCAATCCGTCATAAAGGACCTAGGAGCGAATCCTAAGGCATCCCAAGTCATCCAATGGATCCGAGGCACTTAGGTCCGAGCCATTGGTCCGATCCGGGCAGACCACCTATGGTCCGACCCACCCTGAAAGAAAGGGACAAAGGATTAGGACCTGCAAGGCCCGACCCGGAACCCTAGATCCGACCCATCGTGGTCCGAGCCTCCCTGGGAAAGGAGCATAGTGCTAAGTCAGCACCCTCTCCGACCCAAAGACTCCAATACGGATGTTAACTCGGATCCAGCATGACCATCTCATAGGCTACCAAGCAAGTGGGCACCAAAGAGTGAGATGTCCGAACCCATGAGCTCCGAATCGGAAGAGTTGGACAGACAGAGGAACTTCCTCAGCTGACAACCAGGAACTGTCCGGATCAGACATCCGGACCGACCCCTCCGAACCTGAGATCTCGGCAGACTCTGTCACATCCTCAAGAACTCTCCCAAAAATGACCAAATTACCCCTAACGCCCAAGATGGCATGGGCTAAAGCTTCATTATTGGGCTATGGGCCTCATCTTAGCATTGGTGGCTCAATCCTAGCCGTACACATGGCGCGATCCTAGCAAGGCCTTCCATCTCAATGGTAGCCTATAAATAGGGCACTTATCCCAATAAGCAGGGGACACCAAGTAAGTCACTTCGAACAAGTCTTCTCGCTAGTCACATCACGAGCACTATACAGAGTCGATCCGCAGTCACTCTCGAGTAAAGTCTCATCCCGGTTTGACACTTAGCAAACCGGGCACTAATCCCCCCCCCCCCCCCACTCAAGTGTGCAGGTCCTTACCGGAGTAGTTGGCAGCTGGTTCTTACGCTTCGATCCTCATCTAGCAAGGAGCCTCTCATCTTGGCACCATTTGGAAGAGTTAAATAAATCTAAGTGATTGTGGAGTTAGACCCCCAACATTTTGGCGCCGTCTGTGGGAACCTTTTCAAAAAGTCCCGTTCTCTTCAGTAATGGCAAGAACAAGAAGGTCCGCAAGAACCAACGCCACTACAGTTGGTACGCCAGCTCCTAGACAAAGGGGGAGACCTCCCACCAGAAGAGGAGGAGTAACAAGAGTCTTGACAAGAGAAGTGGCAGACGATCCGAGTGATGGCCATACCGCCAGTCTTTCTTCTGACGAGGAGAGAGCCACTAATCCACCAGTAAGGGTCCAAACACTTGGGGACGAAGGACAGGTTCCTCCGTCAGGAACACATGGTCCTCCCCCAGGTAGAAACTTTACCCTCCCAAATGGACAGATCATCCGTCCCGACGAGTTTGGATTGAATGAAAATCAATTCGACCTCTTACTCACCACTATTCAAGGGTGTTTTGGATCAAACAACCTCCAGCCTCCTCAACCCACTCCGCCTTTGGCAATCCCAAGACAAGCTGAACCTGCTCAATCCAGAAACGAGCACCGCCCAATCCAACAAAGGCTGGGAGAACAAGCTCAACCAGAAGATTTGAGACATCTTCTCAATAGGAGAGCAGTTGCTTCTCATGAGCAACAAGGGAGAAGTCCGGAAGTGCCGCGAGTAGACGAAGTGGAAGCCGGTCGGCGAGGAGCTCAACAACAAGTGCCTAGAGATCAAATGGCAGAAAGTACCCCGATTGTTCCAGTCAATGATCTCCCTCCAGATGTAGCCATCAACCCCAGGACCGGTGAAAGACTGACAGCTGAGCAGATCTACCTCCAACAAAAGGCCTTGGAAACACAAATTGCCACCTTGAGCAGAATGGTCAAAGCACATGAGAAGGTGGTAGTTAAAACTCCCAATCCTCTGTGCGATGAGATCAGAAAAGAAAGAAAGCGCCCCGATTGTGTTATCCCAAACCTTGAGCACTACTATGGAGATACTTGCCCCGTAGGGCATCTCACTAGGTACGAGAGTAAGATGGAAAGCAATGGACTCAACGACAACATGAAAGCTCTCAACTTTTCCACCACACTCTTTGGAGAAGCAATGGATTGGTGGACCTCATTACCCAATGGTTCCATCAAGTCATATGCGGACGTCGCCTCCCTTTTCCTGAAAAGGTTTGAGAAGGCGAAAAGAAGGAAGAGATCAGTTGAGCACCTGGCTGGCATAATCCAGAGAGAGCATGAGGACCTCAGAACCTTCCTCGACCGCTTCAACGCTGAAGTGCGACAGGTAGAGCCTCATAGTATCAAAGAGCGAGTCCGACACCTCTATGCCAACACTTATAATGATGAGCTTAGAAGGAAGCTTTCCAACGAAGAAATCACCACTGAAAAGTACTTGGAAGAAATCTGCGAAGGAGTCTTGTATGGAGAAGATTACCGAAGAAATGTCCCGATAAGAGCAGGGATCAAGAGGGGAAAAGAACAAGTACGACAGGAATTCCCTTCTCGTCAAGGAAAGTTTGAGCAAAAAAGAGATCTCAGAGACAGAAAAGAACTTCACAGAGAAAGAACTCCACCCAGAAGGTTTGCCGAGTATACCCGCCTCAACAGACCAAGATCCGACATCTTGGCTTCTATTGTTGAGAAGGACTTGGATATACAATGGCCTAAACCGATCAAGAGCAGCAAGAGGAGTAAATTCTCTAAAGACTACTGTAGGTTCCACAAACAGAAAGGTCACCCAACTGAGGATTGCATCTAGTTGAAGACAGAAATTGAAAGGCTAGTAAGAAGTGGGAAGTTGAAAGAACCGCCAGTTGAAGACGAGCCCTCCAGGCATCGAAGGAATCAGCAAAGAAGAGAGGAGCGTGGTTCTGAACCTCCGACAGGCTCTTTACCACCACCTCCCGCCGAGATCCCACATCGGCAGGCCCAAAGATATCAAGGTTACCGTGAAGAGACAGAAATGGAGAATCTCCCCTACAGTGGAGTTATCAACGCCATTGCGGGAGGACCAACAGGGGGAGATAGCAGAAATGCAAGAGAAAGGACCGCGCAACACTTAAGAAACAACAAGGGCTTACGGCCCACTAGCTTTGAAAGGCACAAATACAATCACCTTTGACGATAGTGAGATCCCCCCACCAACGTCTGGCGGAGGAGATCTCAAGGACCCTGATGTCCCTTTGGTTGTTTCTCTAGTGATTGCCACTTACAAAGTCAACAAGGTACTGATCGATACAGGAAGCTCCTCCAATGTCATATCCAAAAGGGCTGTCGAGCAAATGCACCTGGGGCAGATACAATATGGACGAGTATACACCTCGCTGGTAGGTTTTGGAGGATCTGTAGTGCCCCATTGGAAGCATACCACTGCAAGTCTCTATGGGCACCTTTCCGACAAGGGTAACCAGGACTATTCTCTTCGTAGTAGTTGACAGCACCTTCGACTATAATGTGATCTTGGGCCGCCCGGGACTTAACCAGTTCAGAGCAATTGCCTCACCCCTACACAATAGGGTAAAGTTTCCAACCCCGAATGGCGTAGGGGAAGAAATGGGCAACGTCAGAGAAGCCTGGGAGTGTTACATCATGTCAACCAGAGGAGCCACAGAACCTGTCCTTTCGGTCACCAAGGGCCCTCTTAACCATTCTTCCAACACTCTGACACCACCAAAAGAAGAAATTGGTATTGGGTCGCTCAAAGAAAAGTTCCCCAAGACAGCTAGGATAGAATCCCATGAAGCCTTGAAAGAGGTCCAACTAGTCGAAGGAAATCCCGAGAGAACAACTCGGATTGGAACAGAGATAAGCACGGAAATAGAGCGAAAGCTCATCATCTGCCTCCGGGACAATCGCGACGTCTTTTCTTGGAGCACAGATGACCTCAAGGGGATAGACCCAAGGATCACAGTTCACCGTCTGAACATGGATCCTACGGTCAAGCACATCCGCCAAAAGAGGAAAGATTTTGGGCCAGTTGAGGATGCTATCATAGCAGAGGAGGTTGACAAATTGATAAAAGCAGGTCATATCGAAGAAGTCAGATACTCCGATTGGGTTTGCAACGTAGTCCTCATTGAAAAAGCTCCAGGAAAGTGGAGAATGTGCAATGACTTCACCAGACTCAACAAGTTTTGTCCAAAAGATCCCTATCCATTGCCACGCATAGACCAGCTGGTCGATTCCACTGCAGGATGCGCACTTCTAAGCTTCATGGATGCTTACCAAGGCTTTTACCAAATTAGGATGGCTCAAGAAGACATCAAGAAAACGGCATTCTTTGCGGCCGGAGGAGTCTATTGCTTCAAGGTCATGCCCTTTGGCCACAAGAATGCAGGAGCTACTTACCAACGGCTGGTAAATAAGATGTTCAAGGAAGAATTGGGAAAAACCATGGAAGTCTATGTGGATGACATGCTCGTGAAAAGCAAGACTGAAGAGGAGCACATCGAACACCTCAACAATTGCTTTTCCATTCTCCGGAAGTATGGAATGAAGCTGAACCCTGAAAAGTGCACTTTCGGGGTAAAAGGAGGAAAATACCTTGGCTACATGGTCACAGAGAGAGGCATCAGTGCTAACCCGGAGAAGATAAAGGCAATCATAGATCTGCCACAGCCCAAGACCATCAATGAAGTTCAGAAGCTTCTAGGAAAGGTGATGGCGTTGAACCGGTTTATCTCAAGGTCCGCCGAGAAGAACCTTCCCTTCTTCAAAACCTTATGGAAAGGAAACAAGTTCGAATGGACAGAGGAGTGCGAAGAGGCCCTGGAAAACTTGAAAAAGTATCTCCTCTCGCCGCCCCTTCTGTCTAAACCAATGGAGAATGAAACTCTTTATCTCTATTTGGCTACCACCGATGAAGTAATGAGTTCTGTACTGGTACGATTACAAGACAACGAGCATTTACCAATTTACTATTTGAGCAAAGCGCTTGTAGGATCCGAAGCCAGATATGTCAAGGTGGAGAAGCTCGCCTTCGCACTGGTTTATACCGCGCGGCGACTGAAGCCTTACTTCAAGTCGCATCGGATTGTGGTCCTTACAAATGAGCCACTCAAACATGTCTTGGAGAAACCGGATCAGTCAGGACGCCTATCCAAATGGGCTATTGAGCTAAGTGAATATGATATTGGCTACCAAGCCCCATCTGCCAAGAAAGCACAAGTCCTGGCCGACTTCCTGGTAGACTATCCAGAGAAAGTAGAAAAGGAGAACAAAGACTCCTGTGAAAAGGCCACCATGTGGCGATAGCCCATCAAGGAATCAAGTGGAGGGAAAGAAGTGAAGAGACACAAAGGCTAGCTTCCAAATTTATGACTCGAGATCACCAACCAATGGAGGATTCACTAAGAGTGAGGCACATGTTTCTTCCGGATGAAGAACTCAATATCGACAACTGCATCTTCCGCAAGAAGCGGAAGGTTGAGAAAACACCCACTCCACTCTAGGAGGAAAGGAAGGAAGCAGAGAATGTTGGACATTACAAGTGGATGGATCATCAACCGGACGGTTGGGAGGAATAGGAGTTTTCCTTGAAAGTCTGAAGGAGCCAAGCTCGATCGCCATCACCCTCAACTTTAAGGTGACGAACAACGAGGCCGAGTATGAAGCACTTATCACAGACCTAAGGATGGCGAAAGCCCTTCAGGTGAAAAGAATCAAAGCCTACACAGACTCGCAGCTCGTGCAATCCCAGTTCTCTGGATCCTTTACCACCAAAGGACCTAACATGATCAAATACTTGGAGCTCCTCAAAAAAGAGGTTGAGCACTTTGAAGAATTTACTCTCGACCAGTTTCACAGAGAGTGGAATGAAAAAGCCGATGCTCTCTCCAATGCGCCTCGACCTTAGGAGCTTTGGACACAAGAAGTGTCATCGATGACCCGAGAATCCTCCCCGCAAACCCCAACGGAGAGGTGTTTCTCTTGAGCACGAAAGCTGGATGACCGATATATTCCGTTACCTCAAGGATGGTACTTTACATGGATCGGAGAGGCCGGGAAGATTCAATGTCGAATAGCAGATACTTTATTCTAGGAGAAGACCTCTACAAGAGATCCTTCAGCGGAACTCACTTGAGGTGCCTAGATCCTCAGGAGGCGAAAACTGCGATGGAAGAGATCCACGCCGGAAGTTGTGGAAGTCACTCTGGGGGAAGAACCTTGGCGCAAAAAATCATAAGGCAAGGATACTATTGGCCAACCATCGATATGGACGCTGCCAATACCGCACTTTTCTGCCAATACTATGCCAACATACCGCACCGTCCGACCAACCCTATGATTCCGTCAATCATAGCTTGCCCATTTGATCAATGGGGTATAGACATAGTTGGTCCCTTTCCACGAGGAACGCATCAGAAGAAGTTCTTGATAGTGGCAGTAGAATACTTCACTAAGTGGGTCGAAGCTGAAGCAGTGTCAACCATCACCGAGAGCAGAGTTCGGACATTCATCTGGAAGAACATCATCTGCCGGTTTGGACTCCCACGAGTGTTAGTTTCAGACAATGGAGCACAATTTTCTGGGTCAAGGCTGAAGGAGTGGCTCCACTCCTTCAAAATAGAACAACGCTTTACTTCCGTTGGCCACCCCCAAGCCAATGGTCAGGTGGAAGCCACCAACAAGACCATAGTCAAGATTTTGGAGAAAAGGTTGAGAACTTCACAAGACAGTTGGGCGGATGATCTTGACGCGGCCCTTTGGGCGCATCGAACGACAGCCCGAACTGCTACACAAGAAACACCTTTCTCCTTGGTCTATGGATTTGAGGCGGTCATCCCTTCAGAGACGGTGGTAGCAACCCAGAGAATCCAGCAATACAACCCAGTTGGTAATGAGCTCATGAGGATCTCGACCTTGAGCTCCTTGAAGACAAGCGATAAGGCATTGGCAACATCCTTGACCAAGCCATGACTGCTCGAGCCTACAATAAGCGTGTCTTTCCCAAGGACATACAAGTTGGAGACTTAGTCCTTAGAAGAGCTGATATACTAAGTCATGTGGGAAAACTTAAACCCAAGTGGGAAGGGCCATACAAGGTTACTGGGGCAAGAGTTAATGGAAGCTTCGAACTAGGGGATGAACAAGGCAGGGCCTTGAAGAGAACTTGGAATGCCAAGAACCTCCAGAAGTTTTACACTTAGAGAAGTATGGCAACGACTGTCACCTTCCTCTATCTCGTCGACCTGTTTTTTGTGTTTGGTTTTTTTTTGAAAAAGGCCTCGAAGCCCTCAAGTTGGAATATGATTTCCGTCAAATCAATACAACGGGGATTTCATAAACATTGTCGATAATCATGTCCTCGGGGATATCTAACTGCTTGATCCGGACATAGTTCATACATTGATCCGGATCAGACTAGCACAATCAAACAAGTGTCAAAACCTTGACAAAGGCAAAAACGCTTTCATTACAACAGTACAGAGTTACAAAGTCAGGGTCCGAAGAGCCCAAATCGAGCTCACAAACACAAGCCCCTACTCCATCTCTTTTCTACTATTACAACGAAGCTTCCCAATTAACCCTAAGCTACCAAATCAAACCCCATCCGAACAACCGTCCGCTGCATCTATAGGCGCCCCGAAGGAAGAAGGAACTATACCATCCGAACCTTGAGTACTCACTGGCAGAAGTTTCAAAGCCCCTTCGGACGGTCCAAGGTTTAACAGCAACCGGACTATGTAACCTAGGCCATTCATTGATTCTGGAAAAGATATCTCATCACTCTGAGCGACGAAGCTCCGGAGCTGCGACCATCCGGATCGCATCATACCAAATACCATGAACACACCCAGTTCAAAGATATTTGGAGAGCGATCAGCCCGGATCGTCGGATCCAAACAAGTCATTCTGGAGGCCCCCATTCGTCCGAGTCCCAACAAGACCAGCATTGTCAGGGACTCCGTTCCAGAATTGCAAATAGCCCCCTCAAGCATTCAATTCTGGAACACAGCCACCAATAAAACCAAGCTGCTCGAACGAAAGACCTAAGGTGCGAGACAAACGAGCCACCAAAAAGGTTACTTCCGAAGGTCCTCAATGATCCGAATCCGAACAAGTTCAGCATTGTGGGGGACCCCATTCCAAAATTGCAAATAGCTCCCTCGAGCATTCAATCATGGAAATGCAGTCATCAACAAAACCAAACCGCTCGGATACACATCCTCAAGGACGAGCTAAGAGACCTATTCAAGGTGACAAGTCTCCCTCCATCCGAGAAACGAGCAACTAGACACAACAGATTTGGTAGAAAGCCTTCCAACATTTCGGGCGGTTTCTTACGACCGAACCATGAAATACTGGAAGGGATTCTATCAAACCAATTCTGCCGACTTGTCGCCCCCCGGGCGCATAGCCAGAGCGGATTGCCCCGGATGCATTGAGATTCAAAACCAACTATTTGAAGATCCCCGAACCATCCAGCTAATCTACCTCTCCGGGGCTAAAAGTCACGAATAAAGACCATAGCCCCGGAGAAAGAAGATTAGCCTGATGATCGGAGGAATTGTTGAGCAAAAAATTTTTTTCAGGCCAACTCGATACGGACCGTATTCCCGAGGATCCGAAGCTGGCTTTCCGAGCAAACTAATTTCCACGACTCTCACCAAAGAACCAGCCCGGGTAGACTTCCGAAGCATCAGAGAAACCCTTGGGACGAGATCACGGGCGAGAGTAATGGCATAAACATGCTCACCAGCCGCTCGGACTCGAGCTCCGAATCTTTGATTACTATAAAAGGGCGCGATGTCTTAATCAAAAGCCGTACAAAGTTGGAGTATATATAGAAAGAGAAGACCAATTGGAAGCGGACACGTGTCCCATATTCACAGGAGATGGGCTTGGCCGCACATGGGCCTAGCTCTTCAGCTTCCACTGGCCCAACCCAACAATCCATCCACACGGTTGAGCATAACGACTATGCTACTCACTCGGATGTACCAAGCTCGGGGCTAACATAACAACATCCGAAGCAACTGTGATACCCTGTACTTGATGATGATTATCTTTTCACTATCTCACAAGTCTGCATGACTCGGAAAGACACATCAAGTCAGCGTCCGAATCGTCTTAACTTGTCACGATACAAGGGGTCCTTGTTCTCGAAAGCCTGACCACTCTAAGACATGGCTCCGGACCGTTCGTGATCCAGTTTATTTTTATTATAGCTTCCGATTCAGATAGGTACAACGATTGATCGTCCCCAAAGACCCGCAAAGGCGAATTTGAATCAGGCAGACTAATGTCCTGGCGATATGGATCTCAAAGGTCCGAGTCCACTATCCGAGTCTACAAGAGTTGATGAGTTACTGTGCAAATACGAAATTAAACGTGCAAGGATAGAAACAGCAACAATAGTATATTGGCCACAAAAATAGTTCCGACCCATTAAGGGCCGAACCAACAACATTCATCAAAAAAGAGTATGTTTGTACAAACAAAAGATGATGGCCAAAAACGACAAACATTTCTTTTTGGCCCGGAGGCACCCTATTACAAGAAATCCGGGGCATACCCCGTCTTCACTACCTCCGCCGCTCGGACGAACTAGGTTGAGACCGAGAAGGGCCGCCCGTATCCTTCTCCGGAGGCGCTTGACCTTGCTGTTGGGCTATCCTCCGTTCTCTCCGAGCCTCAACCTCTTTCAGAAAGGCCGGACACTCCTCCATCAGGTCGAGGTCGCGATCAAAGCCTTGGACAGGCCCGGGCAAAGTCAGCCAATCTCGGTTGTGCTCCAAGTGGTCCTCCAACGGAACGAAAACAGTGGACATGAGCACCCGAGGGACGAAGGATGGGAGATACGGACCGCCATGGTCGTACTTCTTGCCCTCCGACTAAACCAACCAGCTCCACAAATTCACACTTAAGCAAATCTGCATCCAAGACACCCTCCGGAGCGAAGTCCGAGCCATCTCCATTTTTAAAGGCGGATACCCCCTCAGCCTCCAAGTTACAATCGTCCGGTACCCAACCTTTCCTCCGGCACTGCTCCACAGCTGCATCAAACCCATCTTGACGGGCCTCATCATACTTTGACTCGAGCAAGAACTTGTAGGAGTCCGAATCAAGGAAATGTTGGCGGCCCCAGACGGACTCCCAAGCTCTTTCGAGATCTTATCCTTGAAAGTCCGAGACGACGAAATCGTCCAAACTATCTTGGTGCACTTTCAAATCAGCCTCCAAAGATCGAATGGCACTTTTCATCTTGGCCGTCTCCGACTCGGCCTCTTGTTTCGCAGCTACGGCCTTCTTCAGGCGCTCCGAGGTGCTGTGCAACCGAGACGCTTCAATCGCCCGGGCAGCCTCAGCCTTGGCTAGATCTTCTTCCAGGGTAGCCCTCCGAGCGGCCACCAAGGAGCATGCTTCAACAGCAAAATTTGAAAACAAAAACGGAATATCAGAAGCGTTAGACACCTCCGAATCACAGAAAGATGCGAAACCAACGGAAAGCTTAAAACTCACTTTGCGCTGAGCGGCAGTTAACTCCGCAATTCGCTCTAGCTCCGAAGCAGCAACCAACCGAGCCACTTCAGCATCCGGCTCCAGCTCGGCTTTCACCTTTCCTTGCCCTTCTTGGCGGAGGATTCGGACCTTCTAAGAGCGCTTTTTGAGCGGCGCTCGATCCGCTTATGGAGGATCTCACGACACGGATCTCGGAGGCTTCTTGAGCCCTTAGTTGCGACCACCTTACCCTTATGCGGGTAGGGATGGTTTGGGCCTCTTCGCCCGCAGCTCTCGAGACTCCTCCTCGAACACAGCATTCCTTGGCTCGTTCGCCGGAGCACGGTGGGCGTCTTGATAATCTGGGTCCGAGAACCTCTTCCAACTCCTTCCGTTCTTGGCGTTTGTTGGCCTTGGCTCCGCATGGTCGACGCCATTATACTCGAACCGTAGTCGCACATCCGAATCACAATAAGTTGCAAGATACAAAAGAATCTACAAATAATAATCATATAGTCGACAAACAGACAACCGACCCGGACAACCAATCAGAGGTAGAGAGAAACCACTTACTCAAATCCTCCATGTCGCCACAAAAACTTGGCTCGGACAAGCCGGCCAAGAAAGGCAGAGGCTGACATATCAAACCTCGGAAGAAGTACTTCTCCGGCTCCTGACTACGATGGAACGCTTGCATCCACAAGGGGATGTTCCGAGCCGGTGGCTTCCAATCTGGCAAATTACCCCGGAAGAACTTCTTCTCAAAATGCCACGTGGGCCTCTCCGCTTCGGATTGCCCGGGCTTCAGCGCCGGACGGACAAAAATATACCTCTTGAACCATTGGATTCCCAACGAGGACAAGGGATCAACGAAAAATGTGTATGCCTGGCGACATACGAATGTATAGAACCAAGTGTTCCTACTACTAACACTAATATTGAACAATTTACGGAAATTGTCGAAGTTAAGCGGAATGCCTTTATATTTACATAGCACTCCGAAGCACATCAAGTTTCCGAGGGAGTTGGGGATGATTTGATGCGGACTCAAACCCATGCTGTTCAAAATCTCCAGAAACTCGGACGATACGGGTAGCGGCCACCCGCAATGAAGACTTATCTCATAGACCGACATGTAGCCCGGAGGCGGATTGTAAAAAGCATGAGATTCGTCCGGGATGAGAATCTCCACACACTCAGGGATCTCATATCTTCTCCGGAGCTCATCCACTTCGTCGGCTCGGATGGTTGAGGCACAATTAGGCAGAGTACCATCTTCATTTAACTCGCCCTCCGGATCGGGGTGAGTGACCTGATCTCTAGACCGAGGGAACTTCACTTGGAAAACGTCCTCACCTTTCCTCAGTCTCTCCGGACGCTCTTCCTCAGCCACCCTCCGACTCGGCCCTGCTTGCCCAGCAGTTTCTACCCGGAGCACATTAGCGGAAGGCTCCTCACCTTCTTCCTCTTCGGAGCCAGAATCTTGGCCCCGCACATCTTCCTCCGCCTCATCTTCCCCGGATGAGGACGCTAACTCTACAACAGTCCGGATAGGAGCAGCAACTTGCACACGATCCTCCTCACCCTCTTCGAAGATGCTCAAGTTGGGAGGCGCTTCCGAAGTATCATGCACTTCCTCGATAGTTGGCGCCTGCGGATCCGGAACGAACGGGACTCGATTAGGATTACTCCTAAAGTTATAACCTAGGGTGCGAATTAAAGTACGGATCTCTACCGGAAGTTCGGATTCCTGATCAGCTCGACCCGGGCGATGAGTTCCTATAACTCGCGAGCTTGTCTCTTGAGCCGCTACAATAACCTGCACATGAGACACTCGCAGGTAATCCGGACGCCTCGGAGGACCAGAATCAGGAACAACTAACCGAAGTAAGGAACTTACCTCGGGCTCTTCCCGACTCGGATGTGGCGCTTGCCCCACCTCCAGAACATCATCATCCACGATCTCAATCTCCTCAGAGCTATCGGTTAAGGATGTTGCCTCGGAGTCATATCCCTCAGCCTCGGATCGGTTTTGGCTATCACTCTCGGACATCCTAGGGAAAGGAGAAAGCAATATCGTAAGCTCTAAGATGGCAGTCCGAGAGGTCGTTTATGTATATTAAAGTGGCCAACTTAAAGCCAAAACTAGCGACTTACTAAATGCAGATTAGTTGGTCGAGACTACACTTATTCGGTGTTAGTCAATATCAATGCGTATTGGTTATCAACTATACTACACATCATAAGCATACATCCGAGTAACTTGAAGATGAAAGACAACAGAGATGATTTAATCATAAGACGAGACAAGTAAACTTACTTGGACTCGGATGATTGGAAAGAAGTGACTTGACTCTGCACAAGATCACGCGCTTCGAACCGCTCTTTGCTTGCTTCGGATTGCTGGTAGTTGCTTCGGATGTACTCGGAATGCAAAAATTCTCTCTCTAAACGATGAGAAATGAAGCGGCCAACCCCTCTGTTTCTAGAGGGCCATATCGGGAACTCCAACCGTCGCGACTTTCCGGATTTAATCTCCACCGTCGATCAAGAACCATCCAACGGTATAGTACAATTATACCAAGTGAAATGACGAATGGGTACAACAAATTTATCTCTTGGATAGATGAATACAACAACTCTCCCTCTCTCGGGCGTTAGACAACACGAGAGCTCCGGAGTATCATCTAGGACGCCCAGCGGCTTATCAGCCCAGCATAACTTGTCCACACAAGGAACCTCGTATACTCGAGCGATTACCCTTCGGACCTTCCCGCAACCACAGAGCCTGGTTCGGACGGGACACACACCTACGGTCCACCACCGTAGCTCATCAAAGGTACACTACCAATGTTCGGAGCCTAAACTTAGTCTCCATTACAAATACCCTTTTTTCTTTTTTCCTTCAGTTCGTTGCTCTTCGGACCTTCTCCCTCGGATGGCAACGATGTTTTAGAAAAAGAAAAAAGGGGGGGGAGAGAGACTAAGTCAATGGCCACAATCTGAGTACACCTTTTTCAACAGGATCGAAGCGGATTGGAGTGGAACGGATTCTTTTCCTCAAAACAGCTTCCCAAAACAATAGTTCCACAACTATCTTCTACTAAGATACTTGGAAACTAGGGGGACATATGTTGATACGGAAATATGTCCAATCCGTCATAAAGGACCTAGGAGCGAATCCTAAGGCATCCCAAGTCATCCAATGGATCCGAGGCACTTAGGTCCGAGCCATTGGTCCGATCCGGGCAGACCACCTATGGTCCGACCCCCTGAAAGAAAGGGACAAAGGATTAGGACCTGCAAGGCCCGACCCGGAACCCTAGATCCGACCCACCGTGGTCCGAGCCTCCCTGGGAAAGGAGCATAGTGCTAAGTCAGCACCCTCTCCGACCCAAAGACTCCAATACGGATGTTAACTCGGATCCAGCATGACCATCTCATAGGCTACCAAGCAAGTGGGCACCAAAGAGTGAGATGTCCGAACCCATGAGCTCCGAATCGGAAGAGTTGGACAGACAGAGGAACTTCCTCAGCTGACAACCAGGTACTGTCCGGATCAGACATCCGGACCGACCCCTCCGAACCTGAGATCTCTGCAGACTCTGTCACATCCTCAAGAACTCTCCCAAAAATGACCAAATACCCCTAAAGCTCAAGATGGCATGGGCTAAAGCTTCATTATTGGGCTATGGGCCTCATCTTAGCATTGGTGGCTCAATCCTAGCCGTACACATGGCGCGATCCTAGCAAGGCCTTCCATCTCAATGGTAGCCTATAAATAGGGCACTTATCCCAATAAGCAGGGGACACCAAGTAAGTCACTTCGAACAAGTCTTCTCGCTAGTTACATCACGAGCACTATACAGAGTCGATCCGCAGTCACTCTCGAGTAAAGTCTCATCCCGGTTTGACACTTAGCAAACCGGGCACTAATCCCCCCCCCCCCCCCACTCAAGTGTGCAAGTCCTTACCGGAGTAGTTGGCAGCTGGTTCTTACGCTTCGATCCTCACCTAGCAAGGAGCCTCTCATCTTGGCACCATTTGGAAGAGTTAAATAAATCTAAGTGATTGTGGAGTTAGACCCCCAACATACCCTTTGTCTACTAATTGACTCATGCTTAGGAGATTATATTTCAATCCCTTTATATGTAGTACTTCAGAGATTGTAAGGGTTCCAAACTTCAGATTGCCAAATCCTATGGTTGGATTTTCATCTCCTCCAGCAAACTTGATAATTGGTCCATCATTGCACATTCTGTAGTTAATTAGATTTGCTTTGTCTCCTGTCATGTGCTTCCCACATCCACTATCAAAATACCACTTTGGATTAGTCTTTGGAGTGTTCTCATCTGCCATTAGACAAGGCTCAATGTTGGAGATATCTGGAAAGATTTCTTCAGCCATTCCACACACTTCTTTCTTCTTTTGACCAAAGTCAATCACTTCATGAGAAACACCGCACATTTATAGAGAAGGCAGTGTGGAATCATCTAAATCTTCATCCTCAGAATCAGACTCAACATCTAGAGCATCCAGTTGGAGTTGAATCTTTTTCCTTTCTTCAGTGAGCATAGCTTTCTGACTTCTCTTGAAGTTTCTTCTATCTTTCTGGTCACCTGTCTTTAGTTTGTTGAAGGCAGGGCAATCCTTCTTGAAATGACCAGGTTTCTGACAATAGAAACAGATATCATTTCTGATTTCTGCTTCCTCAGTACTTGATGCTTTCTGATCCGGCTTGTTCAGCGAGCTTTGCATATTTTTGTACTGGTGATAGTTTGAGCTTAGATGCTTTTTCAACTTCTCTTTGGCTTTTCTTCTCTCAATCTCTTGACTGACATATTTTCTCATTTGCTTTATAGCAAGAGCTTCCTCAGTCATCTCCTTGCCTTCTTTCTTTTCAGAAGTTCCTTGAGCAACTAGAGCAACATTCTGCAACTTTTCAGTTGTTTGTTCTCTTTGAGTTGTCTCATAGTCAACAGTGGCAAGGTGAGAGAAAAGTTCCACTGGAGTGATATCTGGCATTCCTTGGTTAAAGTAGAAAAACTTTGTGTGCTCCCAGTTATGATTTAGACTTCTCACAATAGTCTTAATCTTTTCTGACTGGGAAAAACTATTACTTTCACCAAGTGCATCCATGTCACTCATAAGTGTTGTAAATCGGAAATCTAGTTCTTCAAGAGTCTCTATGGGACCTTGTTTAAAGTTTTGGAATTTGAGCTTCAAAACTTCGAACTTATTTTCCTACGTTTTTCTCAGTGCACGCATTTCTTCAATCGATTCTGAGGCCACTTTTTATTTTGCACCCACATTTTACCTTTGTGTATCGAGTAGAACGTATGATGATATTGCGAGCCTGACCATCCAGTCGATTTATCTTGGAATCTTCCGATGTCCAGAGCTCTCTGAGCTTTGGTTCGTAAATAACTTGACCGGCAGGTCTCCCACTGGTTGACGCATCTGTCTGTGAAGACCCATCGCTTTGTTCTCTGTCTCTACCATTAGAAACCTCTATGACTTACTTGAGTTGTTGAATGACTATTGGGTCATTCTTTATTACGTTGATCATTTCGTCACTGATGGCTTCTAGGTGGAGCATCATGTTGTTCTTCCATTTCTCATAATTCTCTGGCTTGAGAATTGAGGCGTCACTTAAAGACATCCTGTAGCAAACACACTAACCAAACAAATCAAGTGTAGGTGAAAAGCAGTTCGTGGGCACTTATCTGGGATCTAGGTTCAGTGTAGAAGGCTTGGGAACCTCCCGCTCTGATACCACTTGTTGGTCCAGATAACGGCAAAGTAAAAGACTAGAGGGGGGAGGGGGGTGAATAGTCTTTTAAAACTTTTGTCGATAAGCACAGTTTCTCAGATATCTGTGAGGATATTTGATACTTAATTTCAGAGAGCGGAAGACTTTTCTGTGATAAGTGCACGTGCTCAGCAAGATAGGTGTAAATACTTTCCAAGGTAAATAAAGCAAGTAATAAATGCAGAAAGTAAATAACACAAGTCTTTTATAGTGGTATCTGAAGGTGGCGTAATCCTTCAACTAATCCACTTCGGCCTTTCTCAGACCTAGAATCCACTAAGACAGATAATTGAGGTAACCTTACAAGTATCTTCTCTTGATTCCTAAATACACTAGGTTCCCAACTAAGTGTTCCCCCCTGAGTTATTCCCCGGCTTTCTCAGCCAAGTACTTCCTGTACATCAGAAACCTTTTGAGCTATTCCTTAGTTTCCAAACTAAGTACTTCCTATGCTCAGTAACCTTGGAGTTATTCCTTAGTTTCCCAAACTAAGTACTTCCTGTACTCCACGCCGATTAAGGTGTTGGTTAAGGTAGTTTGTCAGGTGAGCTTCTTTAATAACTTGTTCAGTTATGCAGATAGCTCTATGAATCAAGTATACTTAATACACTTTTCAATGTATGGTATCTTGTTCTTTACTGACCCAAGTCTATGATAAGTGTTCAAGAGAATGAATCTCAGATATGAAATCTTAGTTCAACTCCTTCACAGATAACAATACTTGTTAAGGATCAGGACACTTAGAACTTTTGTGCTACTTAGAATCAAGAGATTTGGTCGCAACAGAAAGCTTGAAGGTAAGTAGTATGCTTGAGAGAGCTTGTGTGAGAGTATTTAATGTGAGTTCAGTGTTCTAAGGTGTGTTCTCAAGCAGTCTAAGTGTTGATATTTATAGATGAATTTGAGTGTCGTTTGAATAGTATCTGTTAGGCATAAATCAAATTCAAACTATTGATATCTGAGTATAATACTGTAGTACGTTTGTCTTCTTCTTCAGAAGCTACCATTTTTGTTCAGACATTTCTATCCGCGCATTCAATACATTGTACTATACTTTGTCCTGTAGTGCCAACGGAACTATGCATGGTATCAGAGATCTTTATACTATTAGATTTCTCTGATGCTGTGCACGTCCTTTTCAAGAGATTATCATAACTCCAGATACCACTTGTTCAAACAACTTGTTATAATACATTTCTTTTCAGAAACATAGTTTACATCCAAGGTATCTGAGTGTAGATATCTGTGGGCACTTTTCTTGTCTCAGAAACTTTTTATATCTCAGATATCTTTTACAACACTGTTTATTTAAAAACGCTTGTGTCTTCAAGATATCTGGTCATAAGTAACTAAATACCCTTGTCTTCAGCAATCTTGTGCAGTCTTCAAATCTTCGAATCCGCTGAACTTTTCCTGTTGAATGCCTTCTTCTTGGTCTTCTTTAGAGGAATAAAAATTACATTCAGAGACCAAACATCCTATACAAGATTTTGCTAGACTATCATACTTAGTGAATTTCCTCTTTTACAGTGTTCAAGTGAACCAAGAGTACTAACCACCTTTCTGAGCTAAGATAAGTCATTAGGTTGCTGATCAAAATCTAAATAGATATTCCTAACACATCGCCAGTTTCCATACTGGTGTCGCCAGTTTGGCGATAAGCCAACAGAAAGTTACTGGCGGAACTGGCGTTGCCAGTTCTTCTGGAGTGACCGTTTTGCCCCTTTGACGCCTTTTGACTCCAAATCGTAATATTTTGGCCTGCCCGCTCTACTTCTATCCATACAAGGCATTGGAACTCCATATCTTGTAGATGCATATAAAATACGCCATTTTACCTTCAACTAGCGCGGTTTAGCCAAATATCTACAAAACACACAAAGAACAAAACAAGTAAAAATACTCTAGGAAAACTAAAAAAAACTTTTCTCAAGAATGACAAAAAGACGGTAAAAAAGACCAAATGACACGGTATAAAACCAACTCATCAAACTCCCCAAACCGAACCTTTGCTCGTCCTCGAGCAAACAAATAAACCTAGACATATACTAGACTCAAACCACGAAAACACACAAAGAGTCAAATTCCCAAGTGACCGAATCCACCATTGAAAACATTAAATTCACAGGATGCAAAAATTTTGTTCTCAACCTAACCTTGGCAGAAATAGTAAGCAGGTAACCAGACACGATCGTTTCTCAAGTAAATAACAATTAAGCCTAGACCGCTAATCCCTCGCAGGTGTATAAAGTGTATCACTCACTCTCATGGAAGTATCCATATGGGGTATAAGCTCAAAAAGTAAACTGGGAAGATGACTTTCGTTATAAGGATGCCTCAAATATCTTATGCTATTGTACTCGTCTCATTGAGTCGAAAGGGACTTTGGCATATGACTGTATTCCTCTAGAGAAATCGAAAAACTGAAACTGCTCCCCTTATCCATTTCAAAACAACATCAGATCTCATAATACTTTACTGAATTCAGTGCATAGCCAGATTGGGCTCTTTTAGTCTAAATTTTTTGCAGGTATCTGTTTTACCGAAAGTCCGCACTTTTGTGCGTGTCAGTTTGGTATACGTGCCATCAACCTCATGGACATGTAGCTTTTCAGCCACGCCGGTATGTGGTAGTATTTGGAACACGCGCAACACGACTAACGGTGATCAATTAAGACCATAGATCCACCCCGAGATTCAAATATCAAAAACTTAGGGAGCAGTAAACATAATTTTCAGCACAAGTATAACAGCTCATAATAGTCATAATGAACAATCCTCTCCCCAAACCAGTTCGACAGAACCGGAGGAAATAAAATCCGCAAAGCAAAGTTGTAATACCCCAATTTTTAAGTTAACTTGGTATTTTTAGGTCTTGTATGATTTATTAAAAGTGTTTTTATTTGTGCGAAAATGTTTTAGAAAATTTTGAAGTGTGAATTGGGGGACCAAATTCTTTTAAGGAGGGGTGAGTGTGACACCCCAGATTTTGACGTACCATAGTATTTTTGTCCTTGCATGCTTTTACTTGTGTTAGTGTATTTGTATGAAAATATATTTGCATTATTTTAATTTGATTATGTTATTATTTTAGATGTTTATTATTTGTTTTAAAATTCTATGTCACTTGTCAATTTGTAGTATGTGTGATTATTTATTTTGTACTTTCTTTAAAGAAGAGAAATTATTTTTGTTGTATTTTTTCTACTAAAAAAATGTGATTATTTTATCCTTTAATTTGTTGGTGTAATTAGTTTAAAATAATTGGAAAGACTTCTCTTAAATTTATCTTTATGAATCATTAATGTGACAAGTCTTCTTTTTAATTGTCTAGCTTAATTCAAGACTTTATTTGTTTGCTTTGAATGATGTATAGTGTGAAGAGTGCCATTTTAATTATGTATTTTATTGTATGTTATTATTTGTGTGTCTTGATTAGATTTAAAGATTAACTTCAATTGCCTTCATGTGAGTTCATTATGTGTTATACGAAAAGTAGTTAAGTTAGAAGAAGTCTAAGAGTCTCTTTTTAATTATCTTATTTAGATGTATGTCTTTATGTATGTGCTTTCTTGATGATTTATGTGAAGAGTCTTCATTTTAATTAACTAATTCAATACAAGGTATTTATTTGTGTGCTTTGATTTATTTATAATGTGAAGAGTCACTTTTTAATTATGCAATTTACATGCATGTATTTATGTGTGTGTGGCTCTCTTAATGTTTAGAAATTAAAGTGTTAATTTATATTCATATATTTCAAAATACAAGAGTTTGGTAACTTGAGGTTTCTTTAATGAATAAAATATTTTTATTTCTTTTTCATGTTACGATACGAAAGGTCGCTTATAATGTCGAATGTTACATGCTATGTTTCAGCTATGTTTCGATCAACCTTATGACTTTATTTTCATGTTACATATGCATGTCTAAATGTAATATTGAATATGCATGTTCAATATTTTGAGTTTAGTTATTACATGTGCATGTCTAATTGTGAGTTCAATTTAATTGTTCTAAGTATTGCATTTTTGGTGTGTCACATTTTATTTTTGTGTACAAATGACCCTAAGTCATGCCAAAAACATTTTTGAACTTTTTTTCCAAGTAAAATCTGATCATTTATCATTAGTTATTGTGTTTAAATGTTTGGAAAAAAATGTGAAAGGTCTCTCTTAATTTTGGCACTTTTATTGTTAATTTTATCATGAGTTTTAAATGTAATTTAAGCCATTTAAATTGCCATTTATTTTTAGCTCTTCAACCTTTTCACCTTCCCTAAATCAACCCTATAAATACCCTCTTTTTCCAGCCCTCATTTGTCTAAAAATGTTTTGGGCATTTTCTTCAAGAAAGTCTTCAAGTACTATTGTCTTTTTCTTTCAAGTTTGTAGCTTGTTCTTCTTGCAAGTACTTTCATGGTTCTTGCTCTTCCTAACCTTCAAATGTTAGTGTTCTACAAAACTATATATATGTATTATTTTCAAAACTTGGAAGGTATTTTAATATGTTGTCAACTTATATATAAGTAATGCATGCTTTACGCGCACATTCTATTGCATAAAAACCAAATCACGAAAGAGTTTTAGCATGCTTCCGCTGATTTCAAAAGATTTATATATTTTTATATACATGATTTTTATTTTGTTTTGATTGACGGTTCAAGAAAGATACGTACGTTTGATTCAGGTTAATTAGCTTGTAGTTTGGTCAATTGTGTCTGGCGAGCTACTTGTCGGTTTCCTTTGCCCATTCCCTTTAAATCGAGTGATAGAAGCCTTCACTGATTTAGTTGGGTCATAGAATTCCACCCCTGTACCATGGCAGGGTCCTGACTGGATAGTTTGATCGACTATCAGGGAGACATCAGGCCTGTTTTACTGTGGGGTTATAAGGAGCGGCATGAAATAATAGTTTTCTGAAAAATACGTTATTGAAAGTATATTGGATTTTAAGTTCTTGTTTTTTTTATTGTTATGATTTTAATGAAAACTTCTCACGAAAATCTTTGAACACTCATTGAGATTTTCTCACACTTGTTTTTATTCCCTTCCTTGTAGGTGAGATGGCGGCGAAAACTTGAGGCTTCTTAATGAATAAAATATTTTTATTTCTTTTCATGTTACGGTACGAAAGGTCGCCCGTAATGTCGAATGTTACATGCTATGTTTCAGCTATGTTTCGATCGACCTTCTGACTTGCTTTTTATTAATCTTTTATGCTTATTTTCATGTTACTTATGCATGTCTAAGTGTAATATTGTCTATGCATGTTCAATATTTTAAGTTTAATTGTTACATATGCATGTGTAATTGTGAGTTCAATTTAATTGCTCGAAGTGTTGCATTTTTGGTGTGTCACATTTATTTTTGTGTACAAATGACCTATGTGATACCAAAAACATTTTTGAGCTTTTTCCCAAGAAAAATCTGATAATTTATCATTAGTTATTCTGTTTAAATGTTGAGAAAAATGTGAAATGTCTCTCTTAATTTTGGCTCCTTTATTGTAGGTTTTATCATGAGTTAAGTGCAATTTAAGCCATTTGAATTGCCATTTATTTTTAACTATTCAACCCTTTCATCTTCCCTAAATCCATCCTACAAATACCCATTTCTTGCAGCCACTTTTACTCACACAAATTCTAAATATTTTACTCCCAAAAAAACTTCAAGTACTATTGTCTTTTACTTTCAAGTTTGTAACTTGTTCTTCTTGCAAGTACTTTCATGGTTCTTGCTCTTCCAAACCTTAAAATTTGAGTGTTCTACAAAACTATATATATGTATTATTTTCAAAACCTGGAAGGTATTTTAATATGTTTTCAACTTATATATAAGTAATGCATGGTTTCCAAAACGCACGTTCTATTGCATAAAAACCAAATTACGAAAGAGTTTTACCATGCTTTCGCTGATTTTGTAAGATATATATATTTTTTATATACATTATTGTTATTTTGTTTTGATTGACGGTTCAAGAAAGATACGTACGTTTGGTTCAGGTTAATTGGCTTGTTGTTTGGTCAGTTGTGTCTGGCGAGCTACGTGTCGATTTCCTTTGCCCATTCCCTTTAAATCGAGTGATAGAAGCCTTCACTAATTTAGTTGGGTCGTAGAATTCCACCCCTGTACCATGGCAGGGTCCTGACTGGATAGTTTGATCGACTATCAGGGAGACATAATGCCTGTTTTACTGTGGGGTTATAAGGAGCGGCATGAAATAATGTTTTTCCGAAAAGTACATGTTATTGAAAGTATTTTCTATTTATGTTCTTCAATGTTTATTATTCTGATTTTAATGAAAACTTCACACGAAAATCTTTGAACACTCATTGAGGTTTTTCTCACACTTGTTTTTATTCCCTTCCTTGTAGGGGAGATGGCGGCGAAGAATGAACAACCGATAAACTCAACAAACTAAGAGAGTGGTTTGGATTTGGGATTTTTGTCAATGAAAATAATGTCTTTTTGTCTTTTTCAAAAACTCATGTCATTTCCAGTTATATTGTGTATTTTTTAAAGATAAGAATGTTGAAAATCTTGTGGTTTTATTTGCTGAATAAAATATATTTTTACTCCAGCAACTTCAAACGAAAGGTTGTCTGTAACTTCCATGTTTCACTAAACGTTTCGGCTCTGCTTTCGCCCGACGTCCCGACTGAAATTCACTCCTGTTGGTCCAGATAACGGCAAAGTAAAAGACTAGAGGGGGGGGGTGAATAGTCTTTTAAAACTTTTGTCGATAACAACTATTTCTCAGATATCTGAATAGATATCTGATACTTAGAATCAGAGTGCGGAAGACTTAATAAAGATAAGTGCAGAAACAGTTAATAAGTGTGTGTGTGTTTGCTGAAGTATAAATACAGAAACGTAAATGACATGTTAAGTATAGTGGTATCGAGGTGGCGTAATCCTCCAACTAATCCACTTGATCTATCGAGACCTAGAATTCACTAGAACAGATAATTGAGTTCTCCTTACAATAATCCTATTCTAAGATTCTTAACAATTGGTTCCAACCAAATGTTCCCCACGAGTTGTTCCCCGGCTTTCACAGCCAAGTACTTCCTATACTCAGAAACCTTTGAGTTATTCCCTAGCTTCCCAAGCTAAGTACTTCCTATACTCAATAACCTTGGAGTTATTCCTTAGTTTCCCAAATCAAGTACTTCCTATACTCCGGTAACCTTGGAGTTATTCCCTGATTTTTCAAACTAAGTACTTCACATACTCCACGCCAGATTATGGTGTTGGTTTTGGTTTGAGTTGTCGATGAGCGTCTTAATAACTTTTGATTAATCGGATAGCTCGTGAACTAAGTTACTTAATACACTTTTCTGACGTATGGTATCTTGTTGATTTCTTGACCCAAGTCTTATGATATATGTTCAAGAGAATGAATCTCGGATAGTTGATCTTTTGATTCAACTCCTTCACGAATAGCTTTGCTTGTTTAGGATCGGACACTTAGAACTTCAGTGTTTACTCAAGATCAAAAGCTTTGGTCGCAACAGAAAGCTTTGTGAGTAAGTAAGTTGCTTTGAGAGAGTAAGACGTTCAGCGTTTTCAAGTTATGTCGTGTGTCTAAGGTCTTTTCTCAAGCAGTCTAAGTGTTGATATTTATAGATGAATTTGAGTGCCGTTTGAATAGTATCCGTTAGGCTCAAATTCAAACTATTGATATTTGTGTATAGTACTGTAGCAGGTTTTGTCTTCTTCTCAGAAGTTGTCGTTGCCTTTATTCAGACATCTCTGTCCGTGCATTAAATGCATTGTACTATACTTTTGTCCTGTAGTGTCAACGGAACTATGCTTTGTATCAGAGTCTAGTGTTGTCTGATTCTTTGCACGTCCTTATCTTCATTCTTAAGATATCACTTGTATTTATTGAAACAACTTTGTTTGCAATATATATTTCTCTTTCAGAAACGTGGTTAAAGCTCAAGGTATCTGAGAATAGATATCTGTGGACACTTTCCTTGTTTTTCAGATATGTATCTTATTTCTCAGATATCTCTTGTGACACAGTTTGTTTGAAACTATTCGTGTCTTTAAGATATCTGGCTAAGATATCTGAACAATCAGATTCAGCAATCTTGTGCAGTTTTCTTCAAGTCTTCAATGTCGTTGAGCTTTACATTGGATGTCTTATTCTTGGTCTTCTCTTACATAAAATAAAAATTACATTTTGAGACCTAACATCCTATACAAGATTAGCTAGACTATCATACTTAGTGGGTTTCCTCTTTTACAATGTTCAAGTGAACCAAGAGTACTAATCACCTTTCTGAGACTAAGATAAGTCATCATGTTGCTAATCAAAATCTAAACAGATATTTCTAACAAAATATCTAACAAATTCCCCCCATTTTGATCAGTCAAGGATGACTATCTTCCCTATTACAAATCTGGATGAGGAAACAATCCACCACTTAATCATTTCTTAAGATCTTTCAATTTATATAATTAAGTGCAGAAAGTAGACATCAACCAAATCACAAGGTGTGATCTTTGCTGAAAAGTTATCTTTTATAGAATACTATATGAGAGTAAGTTCTTCAGATAAGTCGCAACTAAAGATTACAGATAACTTTAATACATGATACAGTTAAGCTCGATCGAAAATACAAAAACTACATAGTAAATTAGGACAACAGGAGTAACCAAGCTCCAAGTAAACATCCTAAAGAACTAGTCTTCAAGTCTTCAATCTTCAAGTCTTCAACAATATTTCTATGGATCAATTTGCAAATTTCCTATCTCCAAACCTTTTGATGTCATCAGAATAATCATAGAGAAGAGTTCTGACAAGCATCTCTGTGTCTCTGGCAAATCCACAGACCTCTTTGTAGGTTTTGGTAGGATTTTTCTTGGCAAAATGCTTGACCCATAGGTACTTTCCCCACTTCCAGGCATGCTCTATTCTGATATCTGAAAGCTTGAAGTATTCGTAGATAATCTTCAGATATCTGATGTCACCCTTGTATTGATCTTACATCGGATAGAACGACTCATAGGGTTCCACAATGAGTCTTGCTCTTGTGCTGTTCTGTGATATTGATTACGTGCACATCATCTGGCTTTCCATATGGACATTCATCAGAGAGGTCCTTCTTCATGGCTTCAGTTCTCTTGACAACTTCAAAATCCTACCATGCTTTGATGTGATTGGTGTTGATCAAGGTAGGTTTATTCTTTCTCCATGCCATGAGTTGTTTATGGATTGGTTCTGGAAATCTTGAATTTACCAATAGATGCTTAAGTTCCAGAATCCAATAGCCATTTTTCTGATTGATGCACCTGTAGACAGAGGAATCATTGTCATACTTCACATACTCTATTTTGGCTTATTCTGGCCTGAGTGGAAGTTGACTTTGTCTTTGCTCAGCTCTTAGTCTGTTCCTTTTCTGTCTTGAATTCTCTTTGGGGTTGTTGCTTAAAGAACCACCACCCTGGATAGACTTGGTATTTCCAGAGGGTGTTTTAGCTGCCAAAGGCTTTGCAGCTATGGGCTCAGTTAGGCTTTCAATTTTCCTTTTTCTGTGAAGAGGAGCTTCATCTTCATCAGTCTCTTCATCATCATCAAGATTAGATCTTGTGAGAGTTTCACAGCCTTCTTCATTGCCCAAGGACTTGATTTGACCTTCTTCTTCTTCTTCAGAAGATTCATCAATCCCTCTAACTTGTCTTCTCCTTGGAGCCTTGGTACTCCTTGGAGGTTTCTGTGCCATGGCCCTTGTTACCATTTTGGTTCCTTCAGTGGGTTTCTGGGAAGCAGCTACTATTTGCAAAGCAGCTTGGCTTGAGGAGGGTTCATTCATTCTGAGTGGTGGTAGGAAGTTTTCTTCTTCCTTCTCGAGCGCACTCCGATTTCTTCTTGTTTTCATCTCCTTCTTCCCATTCCCCGACTTTGAGGTGCGATTTGTACTTTCTTTCCCCTTAGTCATTGTTGGTGACTCGGTCTCATAAAGGAATCTGAGAGAGAGTCAAAGTGCCCTTGTAGATAATTATAGGCAGTGACCAACTTCTGAAGTTCGGCTTTAAGCTCCTGATTTTGCTTGATAAGTCCATTGTCCTTATCAGTGAGCTCTGCTAATGGGCCTAGGATGGCATCTGCTTTTCCAGCAGTGTAACTTGCCTCTTGAAAAGCTTTTTCAGCTAAAGACGTATCGTCATCCCTTATCATTCCCAGATCTTTCTGAGCAATGACTATGCTAGTTGTTCTCTGAGTGATGAGCTCAGTGAACTTTCTCATTTCAGAGGGGACGGAGGCAATTACTTCCTTGTTTTGTGAAGACATCTCCTTGTTCAGAGTAGCCAGTACTTGGTACCTGTTCATGTATTCATGGGAGTGGACGTTTGGCAGTTTGCTGAATATTGTAGGAGCAATCAACTTCCTTTTCAAGTGAGAAACCGCTAAATGTTCATTGCGGTGTTCTGCCAAAGTCTTGTCTTCTTCATCATCTGAGTGATTAGCCCAGTGATCTTCATCCTCTTGGACATTTTCATCGATCGTATCAAGTCCACCAACCATCTCAGAGATTGGTTTCTTTCCTTTCTGGGAGGAGGATGGTACTTCTTTCGAAGATGATGCAGCCTTAACATCATGCTTGATTTCAGATACTTTTTCAGTATCGAGTTCTTTGGTGATCTCTTGCACAGCATCCCGTAGCTCTTTAACCTCAGAGTAAGCAATCATTTCTTCTAAGTATAGATCTTGTAGTTGATCAATCTTATCTCTGGATTTAGCTATTTGATCTTCCAGTTGAAGATGGAGCTGTTGTTCTTCTTCCAACAGTTGTCTGAGTTGAGCAGATCTGGTTTTAGTGTTTAAGATTTTCTGATTTGTTTCTTCAGAAAGCTCAACTACTTGTTCAGTAGTAACTACGTGTTGGTTAGAAGATGGATGAGTAGATTTCTGAGGTGATGAAGACGGAGATTTCTGTGAAGTCTTCTCAGTTTGTTTTTCAGCAGCTGAGGCATTGTTTCTCTGTGAAATTCCTCCGGTCCCTGGTGCAGGGGCATCATCATCATCCTTTTTCTCATTATCATCCTTTTGGTGATGGTCAGTGGGAGGTTCATCAAAGTAATTTTCATTCATTTCTTCCTCCTCATCATCTTCAGATACAAGATTGATCACTTCCGGGATAGTGATCTTCTGCCCATTAACTTCTTCTTGTTCAGAAGGTATAAACTTGATGCAGGGGAATGGCTTGAATGCCATCTGTAATCTTGTCGACCATCTGCTGTTCAAAGGCATGTATCAAACTATCGCCACTTCTCTGGAAAAGTCCTTATGTAGTAGAATTCAGTATATTGTTCTATAGGAACATTGCTTGGACATATGTTTCGTGTCAAGAGCTCGTGCTCGTCTGGTTGGTTGATCAGTGATTCTCAATATTTCAGAGAGATCAGAGCACCTTAACTTTTGCCATTTCTTGAAGCATTGAATATGCTTTGGCAGGGTGTGAGCTTTGAAGAAGTGAAGTAGGTCCCTTGTTTCTTCAATGGGAACCTGCTTTGCATCTGTTTAAGCCTGAAAGAAGGAGTTTTGAGTGAGTTTCAAAACTTTTGTAGATATCTGAGTAGAAGTGTAGTTTAGTTTCTGAGTTACCTGAGTAAGAACATCAGGCTCAGATACTTGTTCTACTGAGACGATTGGTGTCTCAGATATCTTGTTTTGAGGTGGAGACTTGGAAGTCTGGTCCTCATCAACCTTTCTTTCTTGAACCTGAGAAAAATACAATACTTAGGAAATAGTTTGAAAGAACCTATGCATAAATATGCTTTTAATGAATTCTGATTTGAGCTACTTACTTCCTCAATGAAGCTCAGATTCATTTTCTCGAAACTTGTGCGATTTACGGTGTTCTTTCGATGATGTAGCCTTAGGGCTTCATCAATTTCCATTGATCTTGGAAGTCGCAACTTTATCCTTGCATTTCTACTTACGAAATAACTTTGTAAGTAGAAAGTATTGAATATTAGAAGAGATAAAAGATGACCCAGGATGAAGAATACTTGTCACTTGATTGTCATATACCTTCAAGTTTGAAGGCTCAGTGATGTGTTCTTCAGAAACCTTGTTGGTTTCTGGGTTTGTCTCTGGCGTTTCTGCCTTATCTTCTTCCATCTCAGTTGGAGCCTGTTAGAAACATTTATCATGAATGAGCATACAAACATTTTTACTGAAAAGTTAGTTCTCTTTAAGAAACATTTACCTGTGGCACAGGCTCAGATTTCTCAAGAGTTGAGGTTGAAGGAACCTCTTTTTCAGTATCTGAGGTAAGCTTCTCAGCTTCCTCTTGTTTCTGCCTTTAACAAAGAAATTCTTATGAGGAAACAAGATTTATAAGTATAAAATTTTTCACAAGGTAAGAGTTAAACGGTCATTTACGGCGGTTTAATTTGATTGGTCTCTGGAACTTGTGACCTTTCTATACATTGGTCGTCTTGTCGGTCGGTTTCTTTGTTTGAAGTTTACGGTACTTCACACTTTTCAGTGTGTAACTCGATTGCCTCCACAGTTGATCATTACGAGTAGATGTCTCGGTTTGATCCCTCTCGATGAGTTGGGGAACTGCTCATTTGCGGATTTTCTTGACATCTTGTATTCTTTGGTAATTCGAAATGGAGTTCATTTACCATTTCATCAACCACTTGTGGCTGTTGTGGTTGTTGTGTTTGTGGTTGTTGTGGTTGTCTAGAAGCAGAAGATTGATCAGTAGAATGTTCTTCCAGATTTTTAGATGTAGCGTTTCCATCAGCATCTGCCAGCACTAAAATACCACTCATCAGGGCTTTGTGAAGTTGTTCAAGAGAATCATTCCCTGATGATGTGTTTGCACCAACAACCTTTGCTATAGTCTCAGCAACTTTGTCTTGTAGGTCCTTCTCTGAATACCTTATCACCAGTTACTTTTTCAGTAACCTTAGCCCTCTTTGTTCTTTCTAGGACTTGAGAGATGACTAGTTCTTCATCTTCATCGTCAGAGCTATCATCAGCATTGGGAACTGATTGGTCCATAACTCCTGCGGTTTCTGCAGATGGGGCTTGGTGCTTTTCACCACTCTTGGCAGCATTTATGAGTTCATCAGCAAGGCTTTCTGCATTAGTCGCAACATTTCTGAAAGCACTTTCTCTTGCTAAGTCTACTTGTTCAGTAGTTGATAACTCTTTTGCAGCATTGATGAGTTCATCTGCCATTATCAGTTCATCTGCCATTATCAGTTCATCGGCAATGCCTGCAGATATCTGAGAATTGACAACCTCTTTGGGTGTGTCTTCTCATTTGCCAGCAGACTTCTTTCTTGAAGTTCTGGGCTTCTTGGTCGCAACCTTTTCTTCAGATATCTTTTCAGATTTTCACTTCTTAGGACCTTTCTGAGATCCAGTAACCTTTTTCATCAGATTTGTATACTCATATTTGTAGAGTAAGTTACTGTTGGCTATTTCAGCCGTCTCTCTGAGCTCAATGCCAACCTTTTCCAGCAAGTAGCATATCTTCAGACCATAACCTACTGTGGCCTTTGGCTCAGCTAGTCCTTTGACAATCTTAGGCTCGAAGCCTTGAATCTTCTTCACGAATTTCATGAAGGCGTACTTTCCCCAATTAAAAGGGTTTTCCAGCCTTTTGTCTTGTTGATTCAGCAAGAACATCATGATCCATCGTTCTTGGCTTATCTGGTCAGCACCTCCTTGTAGAAGAATGCAAGCCAGTACATCCCAGTGAACCAACAGATGTCTGGTTCGGATGTCAGCAAGCTTGAACTCAGTGGGTGTATCTGATTTTTCAAGATCACACACGTCACTGTAAAGTTCTTTAACACCATCAAGGAGTTCGTCATCCTTGGTGTTTATTTCAAAATCCTTTCCAAGATTTTGAACCTCAAACAACTTACAGAAAGTTGTTAAGTCCAGAAGGATTTCCTTTCCTTGGACTGAGGTTTTGATAGACACTATTTCAGTGCCTTCAGATACACAGGAAATAATCACAGGTTGTTGTAAAATTCAACACATCGGTGATGAAATTCCACTTGGCGGCGGATAGAAAACCCTTGATTTGTGCCTTTTCAAGCATGTCAAGAATCAATTTTACATCGGTTTGGTTTTCTATTGCAGCGATGAGGTATTCCTCAACCATGGCACCACCCAAATCATTACGTGACTTGAAGTCCAATGGTGGGATTAAAGACTCCTACCGATCGATTATTAACAATAACCAACTCTGGTGCTTGCTTTTCGGTACCGGTGGAGGATTAAATTTGGTGTTGAAGTGTTCTTGGAGGCCATCTCTTTATATAGTGTAGGGATTTGAAATTGGTGTTTGAAAGAGATTTGATTCAGTGATTCTTTTCAGAAAAACTTAATCTTGATTTGCAGAGATTGTAGAGGGTTTGCAGAGAATCAAGAGAAGGATTTGCTATTCTTGTGCAAGAAGAAATTTCGGATTAGGCAAAAGTGATTTCATTTGCCAAAATCCTATATATATAGCAGTTGAATCCCAACAGACAAATACATACAAATTGATTTTGTGTGTACGTATCTGTGATTTGCAAACAGGCGTGAGCAAAAGCTAGTTCGGCATTAAATGCTTAGTGGGCCATGTCTGAATTTCAACAGTCCACTATTTACTGTGAATTAATTTCCACCGTACAGATCAATCGCTTAACTTCATCAAGGGTCACCATTGCTTCTCCAACAATGATCACAATCAGCAAGTGTAATTGTGCCCATTTAATGAGTTTTGGCGACTTGCTATCTGAATCACAATTCTGTATGACCAAGGACACTGTTTGCATCTTAATCTATCTTATACTTAGGATTTTTCCAAGTTTTTCATCAAGATAGAAATAATGCGAGTTTCAAGAGAGTAGTTGACTGCAGATAGTTATACTATTCTCTTTTGTGTTCTCTTTTGTGTTCCCCATTTATAGAGTGATTCAGATATCTGAGTTCCTGTCTCAGAGATCTTAAGTTATCTTTTTGCTCTTTAGCCTTTTTGACTTCTGGATACCCGTTCCAGATTTCTCTTTTCTCTTTTCTGGATACCCGTTCCAGATACCTCTTCTCTGGATGCCCGTTCCAGATACCTCTTCTCTGGTTTCCTGTTTCAGATACCTGAACTCTTTCAGTTCATTGGTAGTTTCATTAGTCCAAGACTATGTCTTAAGGCTAAGAATCTACTTTCTTGTAGTGGCTTAGTGAAGATATCTGCAAGTTGGTCTTCAGTGCCAATCTTGAGTATCTCTATATTGCCTTTTTCAACATGGTCTCTGATGAAGTGATGTCTAACATCAATGTGCTTTGTTCTGGCATGAAATTTAGGATTCTGTGTAATCGCAATAGCACTTGTGTTGTCACAGAAAATGGGAGTTTTCTTCTCATCGAGTCCATAGTCTTTAAGTTGTTGTTGTATCCACAGAATTTGTGTTGCACAACAACCAGCAGCAATATATTCAGCCTCTGTGGTAGAAGTTGCAATTGAGTTTTGCTTCTTGCTAAACCATGAGATAAGTCTAGTACACAGAATTTGACAAGTTCCTGAGGTGCTTTTCCTATCAAGCAATGATCCAGCATAATCAGCGTCTAAGTACCCAGCTAAACTCAATCCACTTTCTTTAGGATACCACAACACTACATCTACTGTACCCTTTACATACCTTAATATTTTCATAGCAAAGTTGTAGTGTGTTTGCATTGGATTTGTCTGAAATCTAGCACATACTCCAACGGCATATTGAATATCAGGTCTACTTGCAGTGAGGTAAAGTAGTGAACCTATCAATTTCCTATACTTATGTTCTTCAACACTCTTATCTGATTCAGTATAGGTCATTTTGGTTCCAATGCTCATAGGTATCTTAGCATTTTTTTCAGAAGGCTTAAGATTGAATTTTGTGAGCATATCTTTTGCATACTTTGTTTGACTAATGAATATTCCATCATTGAGTTGCTTGACTTGCAATCCTAGGAAATAATTCATTTCTCCCATCATGCTCATCTCAAACTTGCTTTTCATGAGTTTGCAAAGTCATTACAAAGTTGCTTGTCCTTAGATCCAAATATGATGTCATCAACATATACTTGAACTAAGAGTAGTTTCCCATCATGATTTAAGGTAAATAAAGTTTTATCAACTTTACCTTTCTTGAAACCACTTTTCAGAATGTACTTGGCCAAAGTGTCATACCATACTCTTGGAGCCTGTTTCAGTCCATACAGAGCTTTCTGTAGTTTATAGACCATTCTACTTTCTGAGGAAACTTCAAAGCCAGGTGGTTGCTCAACATAAACTTCTTCTGCAAGTTCACCGTTTAGGAATGCACTTTTGACATCCATCTGATAAACTTTGAAATCTTTATGAGTCAAAGGCTAGAAAGAGTCTTATTGCATCCAATCATGCTGGTGCATATGACTCGTCAAAATCTAAGCCTTGATGAGTAAATCCCTTGGCAACCAATCTTGCTTTGTTTCTGGTTATTTCACCAGATTCATTCATCTTGTTTCTGAAAACCCATTTAGTTCCAATCACAGATATTCCTTCTATAAATGGAACTAGTTTCTAGACTTTGTTTCTCTCAAATTGATCCAACTCTTCTTGCATTGCAGAGATCCAGTCTTGGTCTCCGAATGCTTCTTCTATATTTTTAGGTTCAATATTCGAGATGAAACATCCAAAGAGAGAGTTAGCATTTTCAGCTATTGCTCTCCTAGTCCTAACACCCTGATTAATCGGTCCAATTATATCCTTTGTAGGATGATCTTTGATCCATTTCATCATAGGTTTAGTGCTAGTAGGATCAATATCCAGGTGATCTGAATGTGAATCACTAAGATTTTGATTTGATACTTTTTCAGTATCTGAGATATCTGACATATGGGAAATGTCATGGATATCTGACACTTTTTCAGTGTTAGAGATATCTGAGACATGCATTTCAGCATTCTTATTTTTAGATACCTCTTCATGATGAAGGTTCCCAGTAACCTGTTCCATTTCTAGAAAACTCATAGGAAATTCCTCATCATGTTTGTGAGTCATCTTGTTGTTACTAGGCTTTTCAAGCTTTTCTACGTCAGAGTCATCCTCACTTTCCATAATGATGTTTTTCCTTTCTGAGGATTCTTCTTTAGGATCCCTCAGTAATAGTTCTTTGAACCTGTCTGAGAGTTCATCAATAGGAGGTGTTTTCTTATTTCCTTCATAGAATACAACATGAACTGATTCTTCAATTTTCTTTGTTCTTTTGTTGTAAACTCTGTAAGCTTTGCTGTTTGTGGAATAGCCAAGAAAAACACCTTCATCTGCCTTTGGTTGAAATGTTCTCAGATAATCTTTCCCATTGTTTAGAACAAAACATCTACAACCAAATACTCTCAGATGTTTGATATTAGGGGGTCTACCAACCAAGATTTCATAGGGGGCCTGTCATGGTGTTTGTTTATCAAACATACATTACGAGTGTAGCAAGTCGTGTTTCTGACTTCAACCCAATAAATTTCACTTATTTCGATTCATTAGCATTGTCCTTGCGGCTTCTTTAAGGGTTCTGTTTTCCTTTCGCAACACCATTTTGTTGAGGTGTTCTTAGAGGAAAGTTGGTGTTATATACCTTTGGTACAAAACTCCTTTATGTCTTTGGTTGACAAACTCGATTACCATGGTTTGTTCTGATTGCAGATACCTTGTCATTTTTCATGACTTCAAGCTTTTTCAGCAAGTTTGGTATCTCCACCCTGGCATCAGATTTGTGTTTCAGAAAGACAACCCAAGTGAATCTTGACAAGTCATCTACAACAACCAAACCATACTTCTTTCCTGCATAACTAGTTACAGATGATTCAAATAGATCCATGTGTAAAAGTTGCAGTGGTCTAACACTAGAGTGTCTGATTTTGGACTTGAAAGAGATCTTAGATTGTTTCCCCATCGTGAGTGAGCAGATACCATCCTTTACGAAGATGTTCAGGAAGACCAACCACTAACTCTTTCTTGGCAAGTCTATTCAGAGTTTTGAAGTTCAAGTGACTCATTCTTTTGTGCCATAACGGTGCTCTTACAGTGACCAAATTGACTCATCATGAGACATTCTTCAGTTGTGGCAGATGCCCAATCAGCAACATAATGACTGCCTTTCCGCCGACCAACTAAGACTGTCTGCTTTGATTCATTGTCAATTAGTTTGTAGTATTTAGCTTTGAATTTTATAGTAAAACCCTTGTCTGCAAACTGGCTCATGCTAAATAGATTATATTTCAAATCCTTAACATGTAATACGTCAGTGATTGTTAAAGTCCCCAATTTGACGTTGCCAAATCCCAGAGAGGGATTTAATTCTCCTCCAGCAAATCTGATATCTGGTCCTGTGTTGCAAGCTTTGTAATCAACCAGATTTGCTTTGTCTCCTGTCATGTGCTTTCCGCATCCACTATCAAATAGCCAATGTGCTTTAGTCCAGGAAGCATTCTTGGTGTGTTCCTAGGTGCTCCATATGATGCTTTCAGATACCTGTCAGGTTTCTGAGTTTACTTTTCAGCAAACTTAGCCTTCCTTGCCAGATTTCTTCTAGCCACAGCATTGATTTTCGGTGGATTTAACTTCCACTTCTGATAATTGCTTTGAGCAATTCTAGCTTTCTGCCATCGTTCTTGCTCCTGCTTGTACTCATGAGCAAGTTGTTTTCCGATGCCTTTGTAGCCAATACCGTTTTGAGCACTTGAAGCTATCTAAGATCTTTTCTCAGCAGCTTTGCTAGTCTCTGGTTGATCCAATTTCTTTCCAGAAAAAGTGACATGGGAGAATTTGCCAGCTCCTGCAATTCTACCTTTTTGAGAGACATAGCACTGTGGGTGTTTACACTTTTCAGTGTTGTGTTTCTTTTCAGAGACGTACCCAACAGTTTTGTTTTTGACTTGTTTTTCCCACAAAGGTTTAGTCGCAACTGCCTTTCCTTTGTCAACAATCTTTGTCTTTTCACCGATACTATAGATTGCATGGGAACCGTCTTGCTGAGTACTTACAAATGTTCTTTTCTCTTTACTCTTATTCAGAGTGATAGAACAATCTGTCTGTGTATTCATTGAGTCCTTTCTTTTACGAAGGGTCTCTTAAGTAAGATTGTACTTGATGAAGTGTCACTAGCTTTGGCATAAGATTGAAAAGATAGTTCTTTCTTCTTGAGTTCCTTGTTTTCAGAAAGAAGATTTTCATAATTCTTTCGTAACTCAGCCATTGCTTCATCATGTGACTTTTCATTCTCAGATATCTGAGCTTTGAGAAATGCATTTTCAGCATCCTTTCTCTCAGATTCTTTAACTAATTGAGAATTTTCCTTTTCAAGAGAATTCTTTTCTTCTTCAAGGTTTTCGGCTCTAGCGGATCATTAGAAATTCTCTTTCATAGATGTCAAGTTCTTTCTGAGATTTTCTAGATTTTTTATTTCCTCTTCATCACTTTCATAAGTGTAGCAAGAAGTATGTGTTACCTCATCACCATAAGAGCTTTTCTATGTTGGAGATGTCTGGTCCGTCAATTTCAGCAACTCCACACATTTCATTCTTTTTGAGGCCGAAGTCGATTATATCATGAGTAACTCCACATAATTCTGGTGATGGTAGGGTTGAATCATCTGAATTGTCATCTTGAATCATCTCAACGTCTAGAGCATCCATTGAATTTGGATTTTCTTTCTTTCTTGATTAACAAATCTTTACGGCTTCTTCAAGATTCTTCTATCTTTCTTGTCTTTGTCCTTAGTTTGTTGAGGTAGGACAATCCTTCTTGAAGTGGCGGTTTCTAACAATAGAAAGCAGATCGTTTCAATCTACGCTTCCTCGATTACATGATGCTTTCGAAATGGCTTGTTCAATGAGCTTTGCATATTTTGTCTTGGTGATAGTTTGAGCCTAGATGCTTTTTGACTTCTCTTTGGCTTTTCTTCTCTCAATTTCTCGTGACAAAGTTACTCATTTGCTTTCGGCAAGAGCATCCTCGATCTCCTCCTTGCTTTTCTTCTTTTGAAGTTCCTTGAGTAACTAGAGCAACATTACGCAACTTTTCGGTTGTTTGTTCTCTGAGTTGTCTCATAGTCAACAGTAGCAAGATGAGAGAAAAGTTCCACTGGAGTGATACTTGGCATACCTTGGTTAAAATAAAAGAATTTAGTATGCTCCCAGTTGTGGTTAAGACTTCTGACAATAGTCTTAATCTTCTCAGACTGAGAGTATCTATTGCTTTCCCCAAGTGCTGCCATATCACTCATGAGAGTGGTAAACCTGAAATCAAGTTCTTCCAGAGTTTCAGTGGGACCTTGTTTGAAATTTTAAAATTTCAACTTTAGAACTTCGAACTTGTTTTCCTTGGTTTTCTCAGTTCGCAGATTTCTTCAATCAGTTGCCAGGCAACTTTCGCCGTTTTAGCACCCCCACAGTTTACACTGTATGTGCTCTGGTGTCGATCTGATGATGATGTTACGAGCTTGACCATCCAGACGATTCCTCTTGGCATCTTCCGATGTCCAGAGTTCTCTGGGCTTTGGTTCGTAAATAACTTGACCAGTAGATCTTCCACTAGTTGACGCATCTGTTTGTGAAGATCCTTCGCTTTGATCTCTGTCTCTTCCACTCGAAACCTCCATGACTTGCTTAAGTTGTTGAATGACTATTGGGCCATTCTTTATTACTTCGATCATCTCACTTACGGCTTCAAGGTGGAGCATCATGTTATTTTCCATTTCTCGTAGTTCTCCGGTTTGAAGCAGTGCATCACTCGAGAGACATACCGCACACTTAACACAAATTAAATAGTCCTCAAAAGTGGACAAAGTTCCTTCACCTATCTGTGGATCTAGGTTCGTCAGGAAAATTGGTGAACCTCTGCTCTGATACCACTTGTTGGTCTAGATAACGGCAAAGTAAAAAGGCCAAGGGGGGTGAATAGTCTTTTAAAACTTTTGTCGATAATAACTATTTCTCGGATATCTGAATAGATATCGATACTTAGAATCGAGTCGGAAGACTTAATAAAGATAAGTGCGAAGCAGTTAATAAGTGTGTGTGTTTCTTTGAAGTATAAATCTGAAACGTAAATGACATGGCAAGTATAGTGGTATCCGGAGGTGGCGTAATCCTCAATTAATCCACTTGTCTATCGAGACCTAGAATTCACTAGACAGATAATTGAGTTCTCCTTACAATAATCCTATTCTAAGATTCTTAACAATTGGTTTCCCAACCAAATGTTCCTCTGAGTTGTTCCCGGCTTTCACCAAGTACTTCCTATACTCGAAACCTTTGAGTTATTCCTAGCTTCCCAAGCTAAGTACTTCCTATACTCAATAACCTTGGAGTTATTCCTTAGTTTCCCAAATCAAGTACTTCCTATACTCCGGTAACCTTGGAGTTATTCCCTGATTTTTCAAACTAAGTACTTCCTGTACTCCACGCCAGTTAAGGTGTTGGTTTGAGTTGTCAGATGAGCGTCTTAATAACTTTTCAGTTAATCAGATAGCTCTGTAAACTAAGTTACTTAATACACTTTACAGCGTATGGTATCTTGTTCGATTTTACTGACCCAAGTCTTATGATATCTGTTCAAGAGAATGAATCTCAGATAGTTGATCTTTTGATTCAACTCCTTCACAGATAGCTTTGCTTGTTTAGGATCAGGACACTTAGAACTTCAGTGTTTACTCAAGATCAAAAGCTTTGGTCGCAATTTAAAGCTTTGTGAGTAAGTAAGTTGCTTTGAGAGAGTAAGACGTTCAGCGTTTTGAAGTTATGTCGTGTGTCTAAGGTCTTTTCTCAAGCAGTCTAAGTGTTGATATTTATAGATGAATTTGAGTGCCATTTGAATAGTATCCGTTAGGCTCAAATTCAAACTATCGATATCTGTGTATAGTACTGTAGCAGGTTTTGTCTTCTTCTCAGAAGTTGCCGTTGCCTTTATTCAGACATCTCTGTCCGTGCATTAAATGCATTGTACTATACTTTTGTCCTGTAGTGTCAACGGAACTATGCTTTGTATCAGAGACTAGTGTTGTCTGATTCTTTGCACGTCCTTATCTTCATTCTTCAGATATCACTTGTATTTATTGAAACAACTTTGTTTGCAATATATATTTCTCTTTCAGAAACGTGGTTAAAGCTCAAGGTATCTGAGAATAGATATCTGTGGACACTTTCCTTGTTTTTCAGATATGTATCTTATTTCTCAGATATCTCTTGTGACACAGTTTGTTTGAAACTATTCGTGTCTTTAAGATATCTGGCTAAGATATCTGAACAATCAGATTCAGCAATCTTGTGCAGTTTTCTTCAAGTCTTCAATGTCGTTGAGCTTTCTGCTTGGATGTCTTCTTCTTGGTCTTCTCTTACATAAAATAAAAATTACATTTTGAGACCTAACATCCTATACAAGATTAGCTAGACTATCATACTTAGTGGGTTTCCTCTTTTACAATGTTCAAGTGAACCAAGAGTACTAATCACCTTTCTGAGACTAAGATAAGTCATCATGTTGCTAATCAAAATCTAAACAGATATTTCTAACAAAATATCTAACAACTCTTTTTAAAAGCTAAAAGTCGGGGCGTTACAGTCATCCTTATCCGCTCAACTAATAACATAATTGCAACTTTATAGGTTGAATGTCCGGTTCTTGCAGTTTTATTCTTCAAGTTGTTGAAGGATAATACATACCGTACATGTCATATCACATATTGTAAATAATTTCCTATAAATGTAGTTTTTCCTCAAAAGTTTAATAAATTTTCAGGTTTGCACGTAAATGCTCCCGACTACTCGCTTGAAATCGATTTTCAAAATTAGTTTCATTTTTTAAAAGATAGTACTACAAATTATTATACGAGGTAAAAATACATAAATACAAGTATCCTCTCTAGTTATGAATAAAATACATGTAATAAATACAAGTAAAACTTGGAAGCGATAACGGCTTATGTCATTGTAAATCGAGTCGATGATCATGATTCATGAAGTTAAGGATAATAATTGGGCAAAATTTAAATCCTCATTTAGAATTGTAATCAGTTGTAATGAAAATTAAGTGATTTAGGAAATAATAAAATTTTCAACCCCTCTTCAATGTTTTCTCTTTTTTTTTATATTTTCATTTTATATATTTGACCAAAAGTAACCACCACCTCCAGCGGTATCGCCATATCCAAAATAATCCAAATCAATTTGACCCAAATGATTCGATGCATAATGACCCTAATTAAATTTGATCTGAATTACGTTTGAAAGTTGCATTGATTTGTACTAATTTTTACTTATTATAAAAAAAATTATATGTCATGCATTACTCAATCAAGTTGAAACTGTACATGTTAGCGAGTTGTAACATTTCTTTTTAAAAATATTTATGTGTAATATTTTAATAAATAAAAGGGAATGTTAAATTAACATTGATTTATGAAGTATATATATAACAAGAGTATGTGTATGCTTGATAATACCAACTTAAACTCGACACTGAGTGCGTGAGAAATTCATCATTTAAAAGAAAATGAGAGTGACTCTAAAATAGTGAAATTTATTAGAGTTTATTTGTTTATTGAAATGCAATAACAATTAAAGTTTTACAATTTAATTTTAGTATAAACTAATTTTGCAAGTAGTTACTCGAAAAATATAGTTAAATATAATTATATTATAAAACTAAAAATATGTTGAACCATGAACAAATTAAAATATATCGTCATACGAATTCTTAGTTCATATAATTTAAATCAATTTCACAAGAATATATTGTAATATAAATGTATCGCAAGAATTATATTATACTCCCTCCATTTCAGAAAAAGTGTTACATTTTACTATTCTGCAGTCAACTGTCTCCGCGTTTGACCACAATTTACTCTTAAACGATATTAATAAATAAATTATTAAAATTATATAATGAAAATTTATTAATTAAATTTTTATTATATGATTTTATTAAATTATTTACTATTATCGTTTATGAGTAATTTGTGGTCAAACTCGAAGACAGTTTACCGGTCAAAGTCAAAATGTAACACTTTTTCTGAAATGGAAGGAGTATTATACAAATGATAGTAAGAATAGAAAAATGAAAATATCATACTATATAACCAATATAAAGTACTCCTTCCGTCTAAAAAAAAATCATATATTAAGATTGAAGCATACTTTAGGTGCATATTTAACATAAATATAAAGCATGAACATGGATACTTTTAGTGGGATAGTATCCATTTTTTTAATCATGGATGATATTATATGATACATATAAAAATGAAAAATATATAAAGTTTTATGGACAAAAAGGAGTGTAGGAGAATATGGAATAGGTTTTAGGTTAACTTATATAAAATCTGAACACAAGCATCCAATTCTCCTTAGTGTGTGGTTATGTTTTTTTTTTTTCATAAATAGAGCATATATTAATAAAAGTAAAAGAGTACAAAGCGTAAAAGTAGAGATTACAAAGGAACCCACAGGCGGGTTACAACGCGAAACAAGTGAAACAAACAAAGAAACAAAAATAACATAACCCGGGATCAAGGTGATCCATGGTTTAACCATGAACCTCGTTAAAACCCAGTCATGGAAAAACCCATGGCTGGGAAAAAGAGTGCCTGAGCGTTAGCGTTGCGGAAACCTATAATAAGGTAAACCGTACATGTCCCTGTGTATGTGAGGTCGAATGACATCGAAGGAGAAGTCCGAAACCCTCCAGATCCAACTTTGAGAGAGCATCGTGACGTGTTGCCTTCACGAAAAATATGAGACACCCAAAAATCCATGTCACGCATATGAGAGAGAGTCAATAGCCAACGGTTCCGGAATTTCCATGGGACCGAGTTAGTACCATGAGAGCAAATTGCTACATAAGTAGAATCATCTCAACCAAATCTTATTCCGATACAGGTGTGAGCAATTCAATGCCAATCATAACCGTGTAACTCGGCTTCAAAAGCATAAAGCGTACCGGTGATTTACAAAGCAACCCATCACGGTACCATTTGAATCTCTAAAACCCGCGATGAAGGAGGAGCGGCAGCAGAACTTCCATCCGTGTTGCATTTAATCCATCCGGAGAGGGATACCATCGACCTCAATGATATCTCGTGACTTAGGCGGCACCCTTGAATCTGAAAAGAATGAAGGACTTGTAAATCAACTTGATTATTAGCCATAGAACCAAGAGGGTGGGAATTAGCCTGCCTACAAGACTCAAATCGAAGCAAAATAGAATGCCTGGAAACAGGAACACCATCAAATAAGCAACGATTGCGCGCAGTCCAAAGCACCCAAATGCCCGTCACAAAGGCAAGACGCCACAAAGAGAGAATCTGAGAGCTAAAATGTTGACCCATGGCATATAACAGAAGCTCTCCAAAACTAAAGCAATCTCGAAAAGGAACCTGGAAAAGATCAAATAGAGTATGCCAGATAGTCCGAGTGAACGGACAAGAGACCAGTAAATGGTCTTGGCAATCCATAGCAGCATAGCAAAAAACACACACCGAAGGACCAACAAAACCAGAGCCCCGCAGTTTCTCAATAGTTGGAAGAACACCATAAATAGCCTTCCAAACTGTGATAGAACGACGGGGTGGGATAAAAGGAGCCCATATCCAAGATCCCCAGTCAATCTTAAGGAAACGCGGCCGCAAAGAGTGATAGGCTTTCTTGGTAGAAATCGAACCGTCTAGAGATTCAGTCCATATCTGATATCGAACCGGATGGAGCCGGATGATAGGAGAGAATGTCGCGATAACATCTGGAAAAGCCATCTGGAACCCATCCAAAAGAAACCAACCAACGGAGTCAATACTCGAAATAGGGAACTCAAGTGATGCAAGATGAATAGGAATACCAATTCATCTGCACATCATGTAGCCAATCATCAAGCTTGAAGCGTGGTAGAGCCTTGACACGCTAACCATCTAGACTTGGATTGAAGTGTGGGAAACAATCCTTAAATCAAACCAAATCGAGGAAGCAACATAAGAGCGCAAGGAAGCATGCGAAAGAAAGCGGCGAAAGATATCTAGATATGGAACCTTCCATTCAAATATCCCAAGCAAGACGAGAAAGATCGCCTTATTAGCAACGGAGAACGAATACCAAGACCACCCTCAGACTTTGGAGCACAACAACGCTTCCAAGAGATAGAAGTCGATGCTCTCTTCAGAGTATCCCCAGTTTGGACGAAATTATGAATGCGAGCATCCATACGCTTAAGAAGAGTCAAAGGCCAACGATAAACCATCATAGAGTGTACAAAAGATCCCTGGATCACTGATTGAACAAGACATAAACGACCGGCCATAGAGAGAGAAGTGCCCTTCCATTTACTAAACTTTTCTAGAATCGAGTCCGCAAGGGATTGTAAATGACAAGTCCGAGGTGCCCCACGGAAAAGTGGAACTCCCAAATACGTGAAAGGAAGGTGACCCTCGATAATATCCATGATTCCGCACAAGTGGTTCTTCCTGACTCGGGTGAGAAAAGTACTAAGATAAGCCTTGGACTTCTGAGGATTGAAGTGTTGTCCCGACCAAGCAGCATATTTTTCCAGGATCCTAAGAATAGTCCGACAATTCGCGGTAGCCACGCAAAAATAATCACATCATCCGCATAAAGAAGGTGAGAAGGAAAAGTAAGATATTGTCCAATGAATAAAGGGTGAGCTCCCACAATTGGCGACCTTCGAGAGAAGCTTGCTAAGAACATCCTCCATGATCTGAAGAGAGGGAAGAGGATCCCTTAGCGAACTCCGAGAACCAAAGTACCCTTCCGAGCCCCATTAATCGTAACCGAGAGCTTTCGAGTGAAGAATATGATTAATCCAACCAACAAAGGTAGAAGAGAAACCATATTTTGTGAGAACCGCCAAAAGAAAGTCCCGATTTAGAGTATCAAAGGCTTTCCGGATGTCAACCTTCAACACCAGTTACCCTTACTACAATGAAGACCAAGACTATTAACTCCTTGAGGCTAAGGCAATACAATTATGTATGCGTCTCCCCGGAATAAAACCAAATTGATGAAAGGAGAGCAACCCCGATAAAATCGGACCCAAACGATCGGCTAAAATCTTAGCAATAATCTTATAAAGAAAATTACCAAGAACAATAGGGCGGAAATCTTCAATCATAACGCATCTCGATTTTTTGAATAAGAGTGACAAAACTAGAGTTCATACCTGGGAAATGACCATGAAGGAAGAACGAATCGCCAAAGACACCTCCGCACCTGATAATGTGCCACATAGATTGATAAAGCGCCGAAACCATCCGGTCCAGGAGCACTATCAGGTGACATACTGAAAACAACATGACGGATGTCATCCTCGGAAGGAATATCGATTAGCAATTGATTTTGTTCATCCGTAATCGAACAATGGATAAGCTCATCTAGTTCATCGAACGAGACAACCGTAAATTTGAGTTTGTGAGCAGATTCTCATAATAAGAAATCATATGATTCTGGATCCGAATTGCATCATGATTGATAGAGCCATCAATTATCAAAGAGGAAATACCGAGAATACCTTTGCGAATCTTTAGAGAACGATGGAAAAAACCAGAATTTCTATCACCGTCTTTTAACCACGCAGCCCGGTTCTTTTGGCCTTAAAAGGTTGCCTCTTGATTCAGAATAGCATTGTAGTCCGCGATCGCCTCAAGTTCCTTGCGAGGAATATCATTTATCGGACCATGGAGGGATAATTGCTGCTGAACCAACTCCAGCTTATTACGAGCAGCAAGAAGACGAGAATTAAGCTCACCAAAGACATTAATATTCCAATCTATGATAGCGGATTTCAGCCTTTTAATTTCGGATAACGAAGAAAAGAGCCCATGGCCGTAATAGGAGTTTGCCAGGAAAGCTTAATTAACTCCTCAAACAAACTGTGACTAAGCCACATTGCTTGGAATCTGAATGGTCGAGGACGAGATAGCACTTGTTCATGTGCACAGGAAACAAAGAGGGGGCTGTGATCCGAGCAAGTACGCAAGCCCACACGAACCATCACTGAGTCCCATAAATCCAAAAAGGATTGTGAAGAAAGAGCCCTATCAATACGTGTCTCTAGATAACCACTAGAGAAACGACGATTCGACCAAGTAAAAAAGCAGCCAGAACTAGGAATCGATAAGAACTCCCCATCATTGATAAAAGAACGGAAATCCATGGTTTCCAGACGAACTGGAGGAGTACCATTCGATCGTTCATGCGCACCAATCACAGCATTGAAATCTCCCACCAAAAGCAAGGGTGTGTTTGGCAAAAGCAGTAAATCACGCCATAAGTCTCGACGACAGATATAATTAGCATGGGCATGAATAAACGCTAATAGGAAGTCCCGTTGAAGCCAAGAAACTTTAATAACAAGAACTTTAGAAGAAGAGAAAATTATAGAAGAACCAGAAGAAGAGAGATCTTCCAAAACCCATAAGTTAGGAAGACTGTTAGGGCGCGTATTTTCACCAAGAAAGCGCATTCCCATCGCATTCCAATAAGAATCTGGTATGGAGGAGGAAGGAACCTTTGGTTCCGCAATAGCAAACCAACGAGGACGAGTAGAAACTACATGATGCTTGAGCATATCTTGTGAGGGAGCATTCCCAATACCCCGAATGTTCCAAAACAGAACATTCATTGGGAAACAACGTGAGAGGAATCTGCATGGCAAGTAGCAGATGTAGGAGTTGTAATATCCAGCAAAGAATTATCATCATTTATATCACCGTCTACTAAGTCTGCCCATCTTGCACCTGCCGCAATTCCCATGGCATTAATAGCGGCAGGCGAGGGAGAATTAGGGGATGAAGAGGCAGCCATAGTGGTTATGTATTGTTCATTATTAATATGAAGTCTTCTGTTCAAATCATGTTAACCAAATAATTTAATTTTATATTAAAGACTAATAACTTCATCGGAGGCCGACCGGTCGCCGGAAGTGTGGGTGGTGACGGTCGCCAGAGATAGTGGTGGCCCGATCACTTTTTAAGGTCCGGCCCGGTCCGGCCCAACACAATCCACTACTTCCTATTTGTTATTGTTATTTTTATTCTTATATCAATTTTTTATTTTTTTATTATTAATTAAATAGGTATATTTGTCAATTAACCAGTACGACTACTTTTGAGTTGTCGTACACAATAGGTATATTTGTCAATTAATCAGTACGACTACTTTTGAGTTGTTGTACACAATAGAAGTAGTCGTACAAAAGATTAATGGTCAAGATTAGATTTTAACGATAGTACGACTACTATTTCACTTTAACAAGTAGTACGACTACTATATATCTCACCATATAAACCCCTTACTTTGTAAATGTAAAAAAAAAAATACCAGTGCGAATTTAAATAATTAAATTCTTGGCCGATCGAATTAAAGAGCAGAGAGGGGATCGAAATGAGGTCATAAATCTGTGTTGTTGTGTAGGAGAATTCGAACAAGTGTAAGCCACGCAGTCTGCATGAATATTGCATGGCTTTGACCACATTGAACTGCATCAGCATTTAAAACACAAGCACAGTCCTGTTTACCCCTACAATGATAATAACAAATTATTCAATAGGGTTGACTCTTTACCAATACTCGAAGCATGAGTTATTACTATCATAATTACTCTCGCTTCTCATACACCAAACTTATTCAATTCTCACAACTGTCCACCACCGTTTGATGTGAACCCTAATTCAGTGTTACGAGAAATATTGAAATTCACCGTTGGATCAATTTCGCCAAAATTCTCTAGGTATAATATATATACTATTAGTACGGATCAAGAAAACAAAGATATAGATGTCCACAACACTCATACTTGATCGACAATAAACTTTTTGTTTATGTACGAGGATACTAGTATATATTGTTTCTCAACTAGCCTGTGATAAATTAGTGTATTTTTTATCATATTTTTCCATTTTGCACCACCCTTCTTATGTTATATGCTGTTTTTCCTTTCTATTTAGCACATATATATGATATATTATTGGTAAAATTACCATTATTTTCAAATATTTGCATTAACAATAATAAAAAAAATCATTTCTTTCAGTAAATATTTTTTTCTATGTGCCCTAGGCGGTCTGAGATTCTGGCTCCGCCCCTGATAAACACCAGTAGTACTCTATATTTTCCTATATTTACTCCAATCAATCAAGTACAAATACTAAACTAAAAGAAAATATCTGGACGAAAATAAATTGAAGAGGGTAATGTTGCTGTTGTTGCTATGGATCATCATTGTAATGGTATTGGTTAGTATCAAAATTTTATGTCTTATGGTTGTTGTCTAAAATTTGCGGACGGTTTGGCAACAACTTAATAGAATCCTAATAGTTCTTCACAATTATAGTTATTCCAATCTAATAAATTTTTTTACCCTTCAAATTGAATTTTCAAATGGAATTATCACATTCTTAAAGTATTTGCTATATAGTTAATTTGGTTAACATTTCTAATCGAGTAGAGTTCGAATTTTCACAACCATAGCATATGTATACGGTTCGAATTGAGATCTTAATCCAGAATCATCTTATCTTTAGATTATACTTCCAAATTACATGATTCAATATTATAGTAGAGTTTCCATGTTGGAATCACATCATCTTAGAGTTGTTTTGTCCTTAAAATACGGTTCCGAAGTTAGAATCTTCCATTCTTAAAGTTGAGTTTTACCTTCAAATTGAATTTTCAAGTTGGATACATCCCATTCGTAGAGTTAATTAATTAGAGTTCCTAAGTTTAAAATATCTCCTTTTCAAAGTTCTTATGTAGCATACGGCCGTCCGCTTATGGTAGAATTAAACTTCAATTTCTTGTGATTACTATTGGCCTTTTCGGGTGATATGTTGACCCACTGTTCAAACACATGTCATTTTCCACTGCATTTTGTCCTAACTCATTCGCACACCGGGATACTTCACATTAGGTCACTCATCATAAGATTGCTTCAGAGTTAGCACGCTAATTATTTTGAAGGGCTTATGAATGGATTCATGAAAATAAAGATGCACCTTATTGGTATGCGTAGCGTTCTCAATCCCTTTAATCTCTCTGAAACTAATATGAAACTTAATGGTGTTACATTCAACCCCCACCCCCACCCCCCACCCCCCCCCCCCCCCTTCCCCGATTGAGTTACATACCCGTTTCAACTAACTGTCCACCCCTTATGGATTTTGGGTTGGGTTGGCTCGGCTATGATACCATTTGTAACGCCCCATCCCTTTGTGGGTCGAGGCCCGATCCATTTGACCGACGCGGTTACTCATGTATTGCTCTCCTGGTGATATGGTGGCCCCACAGTCCCAACACATGTCCTATCCTGCGCATTGTATTCACACGTGCAATCATCGGTAAACTTTCCATTAGGTCACCCATCGTAAGATTTCTCGAGAGCATGCATGCTTAATGTTGGATTTCATATAGATGGATTCCCTAAAAAAGTGCATCTTGTTTGTATGAGTAGCGTTCCCAATCCATTTAAACTATTTGAAACATTGGGGCTAATGCTCCATCCCCCAGCGGGCTAAGTCCCGACTGTTTGGGACTCATAGGCTGCTAAATTTCCTAGTGATATGATGACCCTACTGTAGCAAAACATATAGTCTCCCGCCCACTTCGTCTTTGCTCGTGCACGTATCGATAACTTCACAATTGGTCACCTGTCCTATGCTTGTTCCAGAGCAAGCACACTTAACTCTCAAATTCTTGTGAGTGGGTTCCCGAAAAGAAAGGTGCTACTTGTTGGTTTGAGTAGCGTTCTCGATTCCTTTAAACTCTCTGAAACTTATACGAAACTTTTGGGGCATTACACACTGAGTATGTTCTCATATACAGTGTGATTTACTCAATAAACATTGTTCATAAATTGTAAGTACCTTATTCTTAGATTTAGTTTACCCTTCATATATATTTCTTTCAATACTTTTTTTTCATATAGTGTATTTTACTATTTAATATGATTCTGAACTATGATTTATCCCCCTTTTAGAGTTGGTTAGGCGTGCGAAAGGAGTTTTCAAGTTGCAATTATCCCATTTATAGAGTTGGTTTTTCCAACAAAGAGAGTTCCCAAGTTCCAACTATACATTCTCAAAGTTGAGTTCGAAAAATTAAAAATAGATGGCGAGAGGGTAGGTATTCGTGGAATGGAAAGAATGCTACCGTTCAAACATAGTTTCGAACAAAGAAACGGGGGGAGGGGGGGGGGGGTGTTACTTATGATATCTAAAAGTAAGTCCGAGCTAAGGATTAGTGGATTAGGGCCACTTGAGAACGTTTGTACTGGTTACTCTAAGGTCTGACACTCGGTTCTAAAGGAGGTTCGACTCCCGGTTCCCACAAAATGAATTGTACTACAAGGAAGTAGATATGGATATAAGGGGATCTAAACACCGGAAATCTCGGCACATACTCCTTTGACCAGAGAAAGAATATCTCACCTGAAGAGTCAGGGCCGATCCCGAGCGTCGACCCATATGGGATCCGAGCCCCATATTTAAGTGGATAATGCCTGATCCAGTAAACTCATCTACGTGACCCAAACACGCCACCACACTCCGACGCCACCTGTCGCCATCTAAATAGACCGACCAACCTCTGATGTGCCAGAGATATGTTCCATGGGTCTTGTACTAATAATCAGAGATAATTTACTTCTCACTAAGGTAAATTACCTAACTTGCAATATTTCATTCTCTAATCCTAACTTACCTAACTTACTCAAGGAATTACTCTCATTTACGATAAATTCGTATGTAATAACATTCCTACACCCCCCAAATTATTACATCACATCCTCTGAACATGATTATTATACATTTACCAAAAAATATTTGAATTTATTCGTCAATTATAAAACCTTCTAATCCTTGCTCAAGGAATTACTCTTGTTACATGTGTTGGGAAACTAAAGAGCAATACATGGAGATTTGTTCTCTTAGACCACACTGAAGATCCAATTTGATGAACCTGAATGGAAAATTTGGTGTCAAACACGGAATCTAAGAACTACACTGTCCTCATGTCAGACAGAGTCTTTTTGAATGTATTTTTGATGACTTGAAAATCAATTGCGCGGTTGTTCCGGCCCAAGCTAGACTACAGGTAAGGATACTTGTAAGTGTGTTCATCTTATATGGGAAAGAAAAACTTTTTTTTTTTAGTACTCTGTCAATTTAAGTACCATAATTTGTCACAGATCGATTTGTATACTTTGTTGTGTTATATTACACAATTTGTATACTCAAGTCAAATTGGCCAATTTTATGACATTAATGTTTGTCCAATTTTGGTTCCTCACTAAAATTCTCAATTTATTATTATTATTTTTTATTTTCAGATTCAATCGACGCGTTCATACTTCATACACCCCTCCGGTGAGATGCGTCAATCCAAAAACAAAAGGAAACAAACATACATTTACATATTTGAAAAGTACTTCATTCAAGCATAAAGGAATACATTTCTACTGACTAAATTTCTACAAGAACCACAGACTACTATATAGTATATCTTTAGTCTCCATAACGAAGTAGAAATGTGATGAGAAAGAAATAACAGACTACAAGTCTACAACAAGCTAATTTAATGCGGCTGAATCAAGAGTTCACGCCCCGATCAAGGTCTATCAGTTGCATAGACCATTCCTGCCCTTTCTTCTTTGAGGCTTGGCCTGTAATGTTTGATTTGGGAGTGAGAATTGGGGAAGGATTTTGGGTTTACGGGACAATTAGATAGTTTAATTCCAGGACTTACAGAATGATTAATGTGTATTTATTTTACTATGTTTTTGGATTGACGCAATTCATCGGAGGGTGTATGAACCGCGCCGATTGACTCTGAAAAAAAAAAAAAAATAATAATAATAATAATAATAATAATAAATTGAGAATTTTAGTGAAATTTTTTGGACAAACATTAATATCATAAAATTGGCCAATTTAACCTGAGTATACAAATTGGGTAATACAGTATAACACAATAAAGTATACAAATCGATCCGTGACAAATTAAATTACCTAAATTGGCAGACCGCTACAATAAAGTACCAAAAAAAGTTTTTTCCCTCCATCTTATATGCAACCACAGTAATGGCCAAAATGGTCAGATCTCTTCGGATTATATTGTGGGTTATGTCACTAGATCTAACTCTCAAATTCAAATGGAATTACAAATCATGTGAAATAGAGTACCATAATAAGGCAACTAAAAGCTAAAGTATATGTTGTACTTTTTCTCTTTTTTCGATTTAATATTGATATCCACTTCATACGATTAATTTAACAAAGTACTGTAAAGCCCTTTTTAATGGGATGATTCTCCAACGACATTTTTTATATCCACAAGGCTGAATCTGACAACTTACTGAAGTGAACTCAAACTAATTTAGTTAAATAATATTAAATGGTGTTTTCAGGGAATTACAAAAAATGATGGGGTACTTTATGCAATTTACGACCCGAAATTGTTGTATAAATACCCTGGTTCTGCTTATGTCCCCAAGCACAAATCAGAGAGATAAATCTCCTTTGTTTTTATAGTGCGAGTTATAGTAAAGACATGGAAAATTATAAACTGTGCGTGGTTGTACTTGTTGTTGCACTTGTTGTACCACAAGGCAGCATGGCACGTAAACTTCCAACAAAAGCATTAGCTCCTAGCAGTACCAACAATGTTGTAGTCCACAATGCCAATGCACCAGCCCCCAAGAATGGAGTCGTCGACAAAAAGTGCATTGTTGGCGGGTGGGCCGGTATGGGTGGCTTTGCCGGCGGTGTGATTCCGATTCTAGGTGGTGTTGCTGGCGGTGGAGCTGGTGCCGGTGGTGGTGTCGGTGGCGTTACTGGCCTTGGTGGACTCGGTGGTGGTGCTGGTGGCCTTGGTGGTGTCGGCGGAGTCGGCGGTGTTGGTGGTGTCGGCGGAGTCGGCGGTGTTGGTGGTGGAATTATCAAGCCCTAATTAGAGTAGTCATGAATTTGGGTTTACTGCATGTTTAATATAGCTAGTACTACTTCATTTTGAGTCTTCAGAGTCTAATGTTTTCAACCATCACTATTATTGTTATTATTATTCTGATTTCAGTTTTCAAGTTACTGCATGGATTTCTCTACTGCATGGATTTATCTACTGTTGTGATCTGTTTTGAAGCTTTATGTTGTATTTTGATTCCCTTCTTCTTTGTCAAGAATTGTAATACTAGCTAGTGCATTTTTCTTCATTATATCATTACTGTTGTCTATTCTCAATTGCTTTAAAATTCTTCAATATCATTCAATTTCACTAAATGCTTTACAATTTTTCATTTTAACCGCTTCTTATAAATAAACTATCCAAAGGTAATTCAATTTAAATCTGAATTCGAACTACGTTTACTAAAATAAAACTAAAAAGAATAGAAAAAATGGACGGGGAGTTAAAAATGGAAAAATGGATGGGGAGTTCATGATCTCCACTACTTAAAAGATAATCACAAAATTTTTCTTTATTAATAATTTATAAAACACATATCATGAATTTATTAAAAAAGTCTCATAAGAAACGATCTTTAGTTAATTTATCTAGAAACGGGACTGTTTTGCAATTTATCATTAAACATGTCTTTTTAACCTATTTTTGCGGATCCGGGTCAGTACCACTTTCATCACGGGTCAAGTTTATAAGGCTCTTTTCTTTCTTCCTTTTTAGATAGTTTCTTCACCTGTCACTACTGTTCTCTCCCATTTTCTCTTATGCAACAACTCTTTAGAGTGAGATCTTACTGCTCTTCTGCTCAAATCTGTTATAAACTTGTTTGTAAGTGTTTTGTTATAGTTATCGTTGTGTAATTTTGTTTATTTTTCAGTTTTTTGTGTTCTAGGATTTTGTTCGATTTGTTTTTTTTTTTTGCAATTTTTTTGTAGTATGAGGCGTAATCATGCTTGCATATGAATTGAGCAATGTTTTCATTCAAAATCTGTTGGTCCAGATAACGGCAAAGTAAAAGACTAGAGGGGGGGGGGGGGTGAATAGTCTTTTAAAACTTTTGTCGATAAACACGCTTCTCGAAACCCCGTGTTTACGATACTTAAATTCAGGCCTTGGAAGACTTTAAGATAGGTAAGTCTGAAACAATAAGTAAGTGTGTGTGTCTTTGAAATGTAAATACAGAAAGGTAAATAACACAACAAGTATAGTGGTATCTGGAGGTGGCGTAATCCTCCAACTAATCCACTTCGGTCTTTCTGAGACCTAGAATTCACTAGAACAGATAATTGAATTCACCTTACAATAATCCTATTCTAAGATTCCTAAACAAATGGTTCCCAACCAAATGTTCCCCCTGAGTTATTCCCCAGCTCCTAGAGCTAAGTACTTCCTCTACTCAGATAACCTTGGAGTTATTCCCTGATTTTCCAAATCAAGTACTTCCTCTACTCCACGCCTTGATGGTGTTGGTTATAAGGTTTGTCAGAGAGGCTTCTCGTATAACTTTTCGATTATGTTTTGAGAGCCTAATAGAACAAGACTACTTAATACACTTGTTCGATGGATGACGATCGCTCTTCTTGACCCAAGTAATTGGTGTCCGTTCGGGAGAATGAGCTTCAGAAAGGGTATCTGATAGTTCAACTCTTTCACGAATAACAATCTCTTGTTAAGGTTCAGGACAACTTAGAACTACTAGTGATTCTTCAAGCAACAGAAAGCTTTCAGAAAGGGTAGTAGAGTGCTTGAGAGAATACTTTACTTGATGGTAAGTTTGCAAGATAGAGCGTTCTAAGGTGTATTCTTCAAGCATCTAAGTGTGTGATATATATAGATAAATTTGAGAGGCGTTTGAATTGTATCCGTTGTGCTCTCTATCAAATTATATCCATTTATATGTTGAACTATGTACTCAGGAGTCACTATCTCTTGTTTCAGAGAGGACTTGCTTTTTGCAGCATTTCTGCCGATGTATTTAATGCATAGTACTGTTCATTGTCCTTTAGTCTCAACGGATACATGAGCCTTTCTGATGGCTTGCATGCTCCATACTCATGATGTCATATGTCCAGAATCATATTTCCAAAGTAAGTTAATGCACTTAAGAAAGGATTAAGGACATAGTCTTTCTGAGTTAGACTAAACCTTTGTGTCTTCATAAACCTTGTGCAATCTTCAGTCTTCTATTCTTCAGAAAAGCTCCATTGCTAGGATTGATCTTCATGGTCTTCTTGAAATACAAAATTACACTCAGAGACCTATAATCCTAATACAAGATTTACTGTAAAGAAAAAGGCGCACCTTAAATAAGAATACTGCCCAAGAATAGAATATGGGGTATGCAGCAACATATACAATAAAAATTCCCTTTATATTTATTTATCATAATTTAAAATAAACTGAATTCCATGTCAGTAAAGTAAACTAAATTGTGCATCGCTGAATAAATATTCTTTCCTATTTCGTATCATACTCAGTGATTTCCTCTTTTACAATGTTCAAGTGAACCAAGAGCACTTAATCACCTTTCTGGCTAAGAACATGTGATGAGTGATCAAAATACTAACAGATATTCCTAACAAATTTTCCCCTTTTTGATCAGTCATCCATGACTATCTTTCAAGTCCTATTACAAAGTTGTAATCCTGGAAGAGAAAACAATCCACCACTTAATCATTTCAAATGATATTCAATTTTAGTTGAATTAAGTGCAGAAAGTAAACATCAACCAAATCACAAGAAGTGATCTTTGCTGATAAGTTGTCATCTATTAAAATGTATTTGAGAGTATGATCTCAGATAGGTACAGTTTACAGAGTAAGATGCAACTTTTACAGATAGAGAATTTCAGAAACAATCAGCAAGATTACAAAAAGTAATAAAACAAACTAAGTAAATTAGAACATACGAGAGTCCAAGCTCCAAGAGAGTATTCTAATGTTACTAGTCTTCAAGTCTTCGAAACCTGACTTGGTTCAGATACCTCAAGTTCTTCAGCACCCTTTCTGGATCAGTTGACATGATCATCCATTTTTCTGCATTCTTGGACATAGTCATAAAGAGTCCTTCTGACAGAGAGCTCTGTCTTTCTGGATAAGTCACATATTTCATGGTAACTCTTACCAAGCTTGTGATTCTTCCGCAGAAAATGTTTGACCCAGAAGTACTTTCCCCAGACCCAGGCATGGTCTACTTGCAGCTGAAATAGGTTGAAATACTTGTATATTTCTTCCAGATAGTGTATATCATCTAGGTATTCATCCAATGTCATATAGAATGACTCATAGGTTGAAACACCTAGTTTGCTCTTCTTTGCTACCATCCAGTTTTCTTACCTTGTGTACATCATCGGGTTTTGGGTAAGACAGTGAAAGATCCATCTTTCGCTTCATTCCTCTTTTCTACTTCAAAGTTTAACCCGGGCATGAAGGTGCTCGGTTTTTTTTAGCAATTCGCTTGCCTTCTCTCCATTTCGGGATCTGGTTGAGGATGGGAGTTGGAAACTTATCATTGACAAGTAGATGTTGTAGTTCGAATCCAATACCCTCTCTTGTTCGAATGCACCTATATGAAGATTCTTCATTCTTGGTCTTCATATACTCAATGTGAGCATCGGTTGGCCTTTCTTGATGTGTTTCATTGTTTATTCGCCAAAATGGAAATCCTTCTTGCTTTTCGTTTGGTGGCCTTACGTCAGAGATCCTCTAACCCTTTCTTCCTATCTTGAAATTTGGTGGATGTTCCTTGTCTTGACTTGGTATTTCGGAAGGAGTTACATCGCTAAGAGCTTTCTTTGCCGAAGAGGTTGTGAAGTAGCTTGTCTCCTTTTCTTATGAAGTGGATGTTCATCGAATCATCCTCATCATCATTGTAGTCCAAAATTGGAGACTTGCGCTTTCTTGGCCTCTTACTTCTCCTTCTTCCTTTTCTTCTTCTTGAAGTCTTCTTCTCTTCCGAGATTCTAAGGGACTTGGTTCCCCTAGTGACCATACTTCTCGGCCTTGATCTGGAACAACTTCTTCGACAAGGGTGTCTCGGTGGTGTCCTTAATGACAAGTTGACTTGAGGAGGAGGATTTGATTGTTTTCTTTTCTTCCTCTGCCTTTCCGAGGCATCTCTTCTCCCCCTTAGTCATGAATGGTGACTCATGATAGCATAAGCTTGGAGAGAGTTTCAAAGTTTTTCCGGAGATTGTTGTGCACGACTAATTCTTGAAGTTCTTTCTTGACTCGTTGTTACTTTAACGGTTCTGCTCCTTTCTCATTGAGCTCTTCAAGCGGCCTTAGGATGGCGTTGGCTTGCAGGACGGCATGGTGGCTTCATTCAATCTTGCATTAGCATTGTTACAATCCTCATCCTGACCAACCCTAGGTCTTTTACGAGAGAAACCTTCTTGGTTGCTCTGTTGAGTAAAGCAACGAAAGGCTTCATCTCTTGGGGACGGTTTTAGCATACATGTCTTGGGCAACTAGTGTCTTTACGAGTTCTAAAAGACCTTTCCTTGCAGTGCTCTTCACTTCTTGAACTACTTAGTGCGAGAGAATATATGAGGAGCAAGTAGGGCTCTTTTTCTTGAGTAACAAGTCTCTCATCTTACCTTGATTATCAAGTTGTGGGTTTGACATCACCGCCATAATCTTTTTCTTGGATTGTTTGCAGATTGACAATCTTCTTACGCTTGCCATCAAGTGTCTTGCCTTACGAGAAGATGTAGAAGGTCTTTCGATGCGATCAGACATCATGCTCTTCATCATCATTGTCATCCATTGCATCTATTTCAAGAATTGTGACAACAATGGCATTCTTCAAATTTCTTTGCTCATCTAGGAGTGCCAATTCTTTGGCATTAGCTTCTTCGAGCTTTTGATTTTGGCTTCCTTTTCATCAACAAGAGCTTGAGTCTCAATGTTGATTCTATTTTCTTCTTCAATACCTTTCGAGTTGTTCAATCCTAAACTCAAGAATTGAAATTTCTTCTATGGCATCATTGAGTTCGACTTGTTGGGTATCTTGATGAGACTTGGGATGTGATGATGATGGAGCTTTACGAGCAATTGAGGAGCGACCTTTTCTCCACTCTCTTTGCTAGCTTTACGAATCCCGCCTTGTCGGGTTGGGGATCATCATTCTGATCATCATCATCACTCTTGTTCTTTGTTTCTTGGTTTGGATGCTCAGAGGGAGGTTTTTGATAATTATTTTCGTCCATCTCCTCGTCATCTTCTGAAACCAGGTTGATCACATTTGGGAATGTAATCATCCTCCCATTAACTTCTTCTTGTTCGGGGATAAGTAGTGAGCTTCTTTGGGCAAGGCGGGATGGATAACCATCTGCTCTTGGGTTTGAGCATCCATGGACTTGAAATCGCTATAAGTCTTTGTGCTACTTCATGAATGAAGTTTTCATGCATTAGAGTGGAAAATGAGTAGGACTACAGAGGGAACAATGCATGGATATAATCCTCAGATTTAGGGCAATTGCTCTATTTTAGGACATCGATTACTACGCTACTTGAAAGGTCACCTTTACGAGTTTACGCCATTGTCAAGCACTTGAGATGTTTCTTTAAGGTGTATTACGGAAGGCCTTGAGTAAATCAAGCGGCACTAGACTTTGAGCACGAAGAAAGTGTTCAAGTTAGTTTTGTTCAAACTACTTGTGTTAGTATCTGTGTCTGTGAGCTTTACGAGCATACCTGTAGAAACACTAGGCTCATCTGCTTGGATTTTTACTTGCTTGGGCACAGAGGCCTCGGATACTTTGATGTGAGGAGAAGTTTTATCCTCATCAACCTTTATTTCGCTTGAACACGAGAATTACAATCAAATATGTTTAAAAGCATTATGAGAAAAGATAGATGGAAAAGTGCTTTCGAGACTTCACTTACTTCCAGTGAGGAAGCTCGTTCAAGTTCCTCGAAACCTTGGGGTTTCGCACCTTTTTGAATCTTGCTTGTTTAGCGCTTTAGTTTCTTTTGGAAGAGATGACACTGCTTTCTCCATCCAATTGTTCTTCCGACGAGCTGTAAGAACAAACATAAGAGATTTTAGTAGTGGGTTCTCCGAGCATTCGTTGAAGAAGATTATTCGATTACTTACCTTCTCGTGAAGGCTCAAGAATACTTCCTCAGAAAGCTTTTCAGCTTCTGGAATCTCTAGGTTTTGGGGTGTTGGTTCCACCACCACTACTTCCTCAGTTGGAGCCTAAGAAGAGACATTAAGAATATTAGAACATAAGAGCAATTTTAGTTAGTTATTCCTTGTTCAGAGATAACTTTTACTACCTGTGGGACAGGCTCTGCTTGATGTTCTGAGGTTGGAGGAACCTCTTCTTGATTCAAGGGGGTGGATAAGTTTTCTTCCCCATGAAAGTGTGTCTCCAAGTTGGCCTGTAACAAATACAGCTTATGAGTAACAAGTTAACATACAATTATGTTGACATGTTAGATACAAACTATCTTTGTTACCTGAATAGAGCCAGGCTGATCATTGATCTCTTGAACTTGTGGTGAATCCACAGTCTCTCTGTGCTCATTATTGATCTCCTCTGCAGTATCATTCTGAGTTTCCATCTCAGTTTGATCCCATTCTGAGAGTTGAGCTCTCTCAGAAGATTGAGGAACCTGTTCAAGAACAGGGTTTTCTTCAGCAATATTAAATGCTGGCATTGTGAATGTGGAAGCAATGGCAACATCTTCCATCATTCTATCTTCCTCACCCAGACCTTCTTCTTCTTCTTTGGCGAGGGGCTCTTGTCTTTTCTGAGTGAGCTTGAAGCTCCTCCATGGGTCTCATACTTGAACCTTTTGAGTACTTTTGCAAGTACTTCATCATCCTCAGAATCACTATTCTGTGTTGGTGCAGACCCATCTATGATATTTCTATCATCTCTGGAGAGTTCCGGAGCATTCTGGTTCAAAACTCTTGGGGGATTCTGGATTTGCCTTTCCGAGCGTCTAACATCTTCTGAGACCTTGTCTCCAGAAGGTTGTGCCTCTTGTATGATTAGGGGCTTGGAGGCTCTTTTGCTATGAGTCCTCTTTCTCTTAGCAACTGGAGGTTTAGCTTTGGCTTGCTCAGAGACCTCCTCACCTTCTTTGCGATTTCTTCTTCTTCTTTAGAGTGCGTTCTCGTGACAAGTTTCTCCTTTTCTTCAAAATCGTATCTGAAAAGGGAGTTGGTGACTGGGATTTCCTGCCTCTCTCTAAGAGTGATTCCCATTGTTTCCAGAATGTAACAGATCCTGAGACCAAAGTGCATATTGGCCTTTGGCTCAGCAAGGCCATTGATGATTTTGGGCTCAAATTCCTCAATATGTCCAAGGAATTTGTTGAAGGCGTACTTCCCCCAATTGAAGTGGGTTTCCTGCCCTTCATGCTTCTTGTTCAGAAGATGCATCATCATCCATCTCTCCATGCTTATCTGGTCTACTCCACATTTGTTGCCATCAAAGCAACGGACCAGAATAAGAGCTAAAGTACTCCAGTGTTTCTGGAGATGACTAGTTCTGATGGCCTTCAGAACAAAGTCTCCACTACAAAAAAAATGAGTTTTAGCGACGGAATTATCCGTCGCTAAAACTGGGCCGATCCGTCGCTAAATCCTTAGCGACGGATCACCCTCCGTCTCCAAAACAGTCGTCACAATTTTTATTGTCGACGAATAGAAATTCCGTCGCTAAATAACGACGAACTGGCGACGGATTAATCCGTTGACCAGTTCGTCCGCATTGGCGACGGATTTTGTATCCGTCTCTAATTAGAGACGGGATTTATGACATTTTTTCGCTAAATCCTAACTAAACGACTTAGTTCGGTTGACATTTAGCGACGGAAAAAATCCGTCGCTAAATGTCAACCGAACTAAGCCGGCTTAGTTGTGGATTTAGCGACGGAAAAAATCCGTCGCTAAATTCACTGTTTTAAAATTTTTTTTTTTAAATATTTTTGTTTCACCTGTTTTTTCACATAATGTAGTCATAGATAATATACCCGAAATAATAAAATTGCATTAATATATCCGAAACAATATAAATTATCTACAAATAATCCGAAACAAGAATTAGATGGTGAAATAGTGTCAAATTATCCATAACATGTCTGATGTAACTAAGGATAATCGGGAGGAGGCGGTGGGTGAGACTGGGAAGAGCTACTGAACATCTGGGTCAAATCGTCTATCCGGCAGCCATCTGAGCCTGTTCCTCAAGCACTTGCTCGTAAGCTGCCTTGGTCGCAGCTATTTCCGGTTGGAGAGGAGTCATCATCTCGTTAACCTGCTGCTGCGTGTAGAGGTTAGATCGCGATCCTGATCCCTGGGACACTGAGAAGCTACCAGAACTCATGGAAGGGCCTAAACTTCCCAATCCATACATTCGACCCTTGCTGTCCATTGGGTTGACCTCGAAGAAGATCTGGTCTTGCTCTTCAATTGACAGCTCATGACCGTCGATGATCCTCTCGTCCATCCTCCTCTCGACCTCACTCTGCAATTGTTGGTTGCATACGAAATGAGATGTAATTTTAGGAATCACTTTAAAATACTCAAATACACATGTAATTAACCTTAAGAAAGAAACGTACCGCAATACGCTCGGCCCTCACGTCAGTCCAGATGCCATTCTTCAGCTTAGCCTTCTTGAAGTGGTACAGAGCACTCTTCGGCTGTCCTTTATTGGCCTAAAAAAACATATGTGCAAACAAGTAGTTAGTTGATTGAAATGAAAGCTAAAAACTGTTATGTATCATATTCCAAGTCATAAACAACATATTTACTAACCTCCATCACGTGATCTGTAACAATAGCTCGCGACCCATAATGATGTCTGGCAGTGTCCGTACCATCATGCGGCTCAAACAAACGATTTTGTCTGTTCTTGTACGCTTGATCCTGGACGAAGGGATCATTCCAGTACGTCAACCACAGTGCCCACTTGTCATCCCCCACCCAAGTTGGCTGCCTGCGTGTCTCCTTCATTTTGTGGACCATTTTCCTGTAGATGTCGGACCCTAAAGTCTCGAAAACGGAGTACAACTGGGACACCAGCGCATTGGGAATGAAATAGTCCTTCTACAACAATTCCATTCAAAGTAAAAATTACACAAGTATAAAGAAAGATAACAATTTAAATATAACACTCAAATGAAACTGAAATGTAGTAGTCCTACATCAAAACAAGCTCAGTGGCTAACATACCACTCAAATTGTCCTAAAATTGACTAACACAATGGTGACTAACATATCACCCAAGTTCAGTGGCTAACATACCACTCAAACGACACAACAAGTTCATAGATGGTGACTAACACATCAAAACAAGCTTAGTGGCTAACATACCACTCAAATTGTCCTAAAATTGACTAACACAATGGTCACTAACATATCACCCAAGTTCAGTGGCTAACATACCACTCAAACGACACAACAAGTTCATAAATGGTGACTAACACATCAAAACAAGCTTAGTGGCTAACATACCACTCACAGATATAGTGGCTAACATACCACACACATTAACACAATGATTAAAAGAACAAATAAAGCATTCATTGTAACATTTAAGCTTACGCGCAGCTCGTCGAAGTAAAAGTGCTTCATCCGGTCCGGGACGTTTGACCACTTCTCGCCTCCCTGTCCCGGCATCTCCCGCCTCCCCCTGAAGATTTTGCCTAGTTTGTCCGGGGCATCCGGAGGCCAAAACCTGTTATCAATGAGACAAACAAGAAACAAATATTCATTAGTAAAATCATGTAACATATATTCATTAGAGAAAAATACCACATTTTCTTATGTGGTAGATTTTTCTTCTGACGTTTCTTTGCAGCCCCCTCCTTGTAACGCTTGTACCAGTCCTTACCACAGAACTTGCACTTCAGTAGATCTTTATCCTCCCCCCAATAGATCATACACATATCCTCACAACAATCTATGGTTTCCATGGGCAACCCCATCCCCCGCATCTTTTTCTTCGCTTGGTAAAAGTTGGTGGGAACTAGATTTTCTTCCGGACAAAGATCTGACATTAATTGTACCCATTCATTGAAGCTCGCTTCAGATTGCTGGCCATTAGCCTTACAACTCATTAGCCGAGCCAACAAAGACAACTCGCTCAGCCTACATCCCTGATAAATCGGCTTCTTTGCTGATTCCAGCAAGTCAAAGAACACCTGATCCGCAGGATTCGGAGGCTCCTCCACATCCCCCTCGTTTACTGGCTCCCTGGTGTCCATGAACTCTGGACCCGAAACATCATACACCATTTGCTCCATCCGTTCATGATCATAATTAGCATCAGATGTAGATGTATTTTGAGTACTTCCGATCTCATTTTTCTCCTTCCTTTTACGCTTTGAGAGATGCTCATAATCCATGAACGGTGCTCGTGTCTCACCATGATAACACCATACCTCATACTGAGACATGAACCCCTTACGTTTCAAGTGCTCCACTACCGTTTCAGGAGGCAAAAATTGTTTATTCCTACATTTGTTCATTGCAAGGGCACTTCATCTTCCCCCCACTCAAACAAGTAGTTTGTGTAAGCGCAAAAGTGATGAAGGATTCAACCCCTTCCACAAAACTAGACTGAATTCTGCCATTCACTATGCGACGGTACATCCATGAACGATCGGGATTCATAATTATATGATTAGCCTGACACGTCTACAATTATTAGATTTATAAGATGCATTTTACGTTAATATAATCACCAAATAATCTCAAAACACTTAATTAAATGTTCATAATCTAGTGTGTATATATACGAATTTATCGAATCAAAATTACTACGCACTTAATTACAAACATCCTAACATTATAATAATTAACAATACAAATTCACAATCAATATATCAATTGCACAAAGTTAACTAGCTAGTATACTATATCTCCCATAAACATACAATTGATCTAATTAGTGGAAATTAACAAAATTCCCAAATTTGTCAACAAGTAAGGGTTCCAAAACACTCAACTAAATCTTTGTAATCCTACTGCATATACGAAAATATCAAATTAACAACCCTACATACTTCCAAACATTCTAACATTATACTAAAAATCCAAATTCACAATCAATATATCAATTGAACATCTCAAAGTTAACACACTACGTAATATAAGCTAAACTAACTACTACATACTTAAAATAAACGTTCAATTGCTCAAATTAGTCAAAATTAACAAAATTCCCAAATTTGGCAAAGTTAAGGTTTTAGCCAAAATACCTTCGATTTAGCTGGTGAAAAGATGAAATTGGTTGACCACACGAGCTCCTTGTCCCACGAGCTTCGAGAAGACTCCAAAATTGGCGGGCAATTGAGATTTGGTCGGAAAATTGGAAATGGCGAAGGAAGAAGGAAGAAAAATGGGGAAGAAATGGGCTACTGCCCGATGGTATTAACATTTTAGCGACGGATCGCTATCCGTCGCTGAAATCCGTCGCTATTTAGGGACGGATCGCGATCCGTCGCTATTTACAATTTTTTTTTTGTTTTTTAATCTGGTCAACTTATTTAGGGACGGATTTAATATCCGTCCCTAGATAACGACGGATTATTTTATCCGTCGCTATTTGGCGACGGAAAAACGTCTGTCGCTATATTAGCGACGGATTAGCGACGGAGTAGAGACGGATTGATTCGCTCAATCCGTCTCCATTCCGTCGCTAAAAGTAGCGATTCGTCGCTATTTAGCGACGGAATCTATCCGTCGCTAACGTCCGTCGCTAAATGCCGGATTTCTTGTAGTGCTCCTGGGCAACCTTTTGTATTTTCTAACTGGATTGCTTCAAATAGCTCTTTGACGCCTTGAATCATGGAAGCGTCCTTGATGTTGATGTCTTCAAATGTTCCTCGATTTTTCAATCGGAATATCTTGCAGAAAGTCTTGCAGTCTAGAATAATTTCTTGTCCTTGGACTTCAGTCTGCATGTATTTTTCTTCTTCATCATTCACAACTTTTGTGAAGATTTTGGAGTTGTTATAGAACTCCAGTACATCCAGTGTGGATAGTCCACTGGGTGCAGCAGATAGAAGCTTGTAGATACGGGAATTCTTCAGCATTCCCAATATCAGTTTTCTTTCTGGTTTTGAAGATATAACTGTTGGTACATATCTCTTTACTAGAAAGGCCCCCCAATTCATTTTGTGTTTAGGGTTCTAGTCCGATGGGGTAAAATTTCCCAGAAGGCGTTTATTCTACACCTTAAGTTCTTGGTGGTCATCTTCTTGGGTGCCATCTCTTATATAGAGTTTAGAGTGAGTGTTTTTCAGATGAATATTGCACAATTAATCAAGATTAGTCTATCTTTTCAGAAGACTAAGCACAAGAAGTTGAGTTTTGCAGAAGGGTTTTGCTGAAATCTTGAGAGATTTTGCTATTTTGATGCAAGTTTGAAAATTTCGGAATTGGTAAAAGTGTTTGTCTTTTGCCCAAATCCTATATATATAGCAGACAAAATGTACATAGATACAACATACATATAGCTAAATATGAATGCGTGTCTTTGCATCTGCATAGGCGTGGTACGTCCTTTGTACTTCATTAAATGCTTAGTGGGGCCATGTCTGCATTTCTCAACAGACATTACTTCCTTTGTTTTGATCTCACCCGTTGAGATCAAACGTTTATTCATCAAGGGCTTATATTGAATATCTTGTAATGATATCAATCAACAAATGGTAATGTGCCGACTTGATGGATTTTTAATATGCTACATTCATTGTGTCACTTAGTAAAGAGTAGGAACACTTAATCGTTTGAGCTTATCCTTCTGAGTGTCAAGTCCTTATCTATATATTGTTTATCATGAAAATGGTAAAAATAAAAGACATTGCACATGTTTGACTTTTAGAACTTATACTTTTTGGGCTTTGTGTGTCCATTTCTCTTTATGACTAAATATCTTTCTGAATTCAAGTGTCAGAAGCTTCAGTCGTTTGAATGTATTTGTCCCACTCTCAGTAAGTAAGTTCTAGTTTTATTTACTTATTAAGTGTGTACCGACCTTTGCCTTTCTGGATACCCGTTCCAGAAATGTTTTGTCTTTCTGAGTATTGCTACTCAGAAACCTTTGCATCATTTCTTATCAACTTGGCTTTCTGAGAACCTGTTCTCAGAGGCCCACTCACTTATTCAGCCTTTAGAGATTCAGGACAATTTTTCAGTCCTTAGGCAACTCCATTAATCCAAGATTTTGTCTTAAGGTCAAGAACCGGCTTTCTTATAAGGGCTTAGTGAAGATATCTGCAAGTTGGTCTTCTGTGCCAATCTTGAGTATCTCTATATTGCCTTTCTCAACATGATCTCTGATGAAGTGGCGTCTAACATCAATGTGCTTTGTTCTGGCATGGAACTTGGGGTTCTGTGTGATTGCAATAGCACTTGTGTTATCACAGAAAATGGGAGTTTTCTCTTCATTGAGTCCATAGTCTCTGAGTTGTTGTTGAATCCACAGAATTTGTGTTGCACAACAACCAGCAGGTAGAAGTTGCAATTGAGTTTTGTTTCTTGCTAAACCATGAGATAAGTCTAGTTCCCAGAAACTGACAAGTTCCTGAGGTACTTTTCCTGTCAAGCATTGATCCAGCATAATCAGCATCTGAGTAACCAGCCAAACTCAATCCACTTTCTTTAGGATACCACAAACCTACATCTACTGTACCTTTCACATACCTTAATATTTTCATAGCAATGTTGTAGTGTGATTGCATTGGATTTGTTTGAAATCTAGCACACACTCCAACTGCATATTGAATATCAGGTCTGCTTGTAGTAAGGTAGAGTAGTGAACCTATCAATTTCCTATACTTGTGTTCATCAACACTCTTATCTGATTCAGTATAGGTCATCTTGGTTCCTATGCTCATAGGTATCTTAGCATTCTTTTCAGAAGGCTTAAGATTGAACTTTGTGAGCATGTCTCTTGCATACTTTGTCTGACTAATGAATATTCCATCATTGAGTTGCTTGACTTGCAATCCTAGGAAATAGTTCAATTCTCCCATCATGCTCATCTCGAACTTACTTTTCATGAGATTTGCAAAGTCATCACAAAGTTGCTTATCCTTAGATCCAAATATGATGTCATCAACATATACTTGAACTAAGAGTAGTTTCCCATCATGGTTTAAAGTAAATAAAGTTTTATCAACTTCACCTTTCTTGAAACCACTTTCCAGAAGGTATTTAGCCAAAGTGTCATACCATGCTCTTGGAGCTTTGATCCATAAAGAGCTTTACAGCTTATAGACCATTCTACTTTCTGAGGAAACTTCAAAGCCAGGTGGTTGTTCAACATAGACTTCCTCAGCAAGTTCACCATTCAAGAATGCACTCTTGACATCCATTTGATAAACTTTAAAGTCTTTGTGAGCTGCAAAGGCCAGAAAGAGTCTTGTTGCATCCAATCTGGCAACTGGTGCATATGACTCATCAAAATCTAAACCTTCAGTCTGGGTGAATCCCTTGGCAACCAACCTTGCTTTGTTTCTGGTTATTTCACCAGATTCATTCATCTTGTTTCTGAAAACCCACTTAGTTCCAATCACAGATATTCCTTCTACAAATGGAACTAGTTTCCAGACTTTGTTTCTCTCAAACTGATCCAACTCTTCTTGCATTGCTGAAATCCAGTCTTGGTCTCTTAATGCTTCTTATATAGTTTTTGGTTCGATGTTTGAGATGAAACATCCAAAGAGAGAGTTAGCATTTTCAGCTATTGCTCTCCTAGTCCTAACACCTTGATTGATTGGTCCAATCACGTCTTTTGCAGGATGATCCTTGATCAATCTCATCATGGGTTTAGGGCTAGTAGGGTCAACATCTATGTGATCTGAATGTGAATCACTATGACTTGATACTTCTTCAGTATCTGTGACATTTTGCACCTCAGAAGGGCGGTGAATGTCTGACACTTGCTCAGTGTGAGAGCTTTCTGGGACATGCCTGTCAGAGAGGTCATTTCCAGAGTTAGCTCTCTGATGAACATCTTCAGTTTCCATTTCTGAAATTTTCATAGGAAATTCTTCATCATGTCTGAGAATCATCTGGTTGTTACTAGGCATTTCATGCTTTTCTTCGTCAGATTCATCCTCTCTTTCCACAATGATGTTTTTCCTTTCTGAGAGTTCCTCTTCATAATCCTTTATCATTAGTTCCTTGAACTTTTCTGAGAGTTCATCAGCAAGGGGTGTTTTCTTGCTTCCTTCATAGAATACAACATGAACTGATTCTTCAATCTTCTTTATTCTTTTGTTGTAAACTCTGTAAGCCTTGCTATTCATAGAATAACCAAGAAACACACCTTCATCTGCCTTTGGTTGAAATATTCTTAGATACTCTTTTCCATTGTTATGAACAAAACATCTACAACCAAATACTTTTAGATGTTTGATATTAGGGGGTCTACCAACCAAGAGTTCATATGGGGTCTTGTCATGGTGTTTGTTTATCAAGCATCTGTTCTTAGTGTAGCATGCTGTGTTTACAGCTTCAACCCAATAAACTTCACTTATCTCAGTGTCAGCTAGCATTGTCCTTGCTGCTTCTTTAAGTGTTCTATTTTTCCTTTCTGCAACACCATTTTGTTGTGGTGTTCTTCTGAGAGAAGTTGGTGTTGTATACCTTTCTTGTACAAAACTCCTTTATGTCTTGGTTGATAAACTTCAAGACCATGGTGCATTACGATTGCAGATACCTTGTCCTTTTTCATGACTTCAAGCTTATTCAGCAAGTTTGGTATCTCCACCCTAGCACCAGATTTGTGCTTCAGAAAGATAACCCAAGTGAATCTTGAGAAGTCATCTACAACAACAAGACCATACTTCTTTCCTGCATAACTAGTTACAGATGATTCAAAAAGATCCATGTGTAATAGTTGCAGTGGTCTAACACTAGAGTGTCTGATTTTGGACTTGAAATAGATCTTAGATTGTTTCCCCATCTGACAGGCAGAACAGATACCATCCTTTCTGAAAGATGTTTTGGGAAGGCCAACCACTAACTCTTTCTTGGCAAGTTTGTTCAGAGTTTTGAAATTCAAGTGACTCATTCTTTTGTGCCATAACCAGTGCTCTTCTGTGTGACCTGATTGACTCACCATGAGACATTCTTCAATTGTGGTAGATGCCCAGTCGGCAACATAAAGACTGCCTTTCCGCCGAGCAACCAAGACTGTCTGCTTTGACTCATTGTCAATAAGTTTGCAATACTTTGCTTTGAATTTCACATTAAATCCCTTGTCTGCAAACTGGCTCATGCTAAATAGATTATATTTCAAACCCTTAACATGTAATACGTCAGTAATAGTTAATGATCCTAATTTGACGTTGCCAAATCCCAAAGAGGGATTTAATTCTCCTCCAGCAAATCTGATGTCTGGTCCATTGTTGCAAGCTTTGTAATTGACCAGATTTGCTTTGTCTCCTGTCATGTGCTTTCCGCATCCACTATCAAATAGACATTGAGCCTTAGTCCAAGAGGCGTTCTGCATAAAATAGAAAACAGGAGTTAGGTTCTTGCTTCAGAGATAGAACCATTTAGACTAAACATTCTTCCAGTAGGAATCCACATTTTAGTGAATTTCTTGGGAGTTTGTTTATGTCTAACTTGATCAGAAGGAGATGCAATAAAATTAGTAATTTTGATCTCAATTTTCCTTCTTGTGGTGTTTCTAGGTGTTCCTTTGGTGCTTTCTGGACCCTGGGTTTCTGGGATTGCTTTTCAGAAAACTAGAGAAGAAGAAATTCATATTATCCTATAGCCTTTCTGGCAGGTTCCTTCTAGCTCTGGCATTCATTTTTTCAGTGGCTTGAGATTTCTTCCACTTCTATCTATTGCTACGTGCAATATCAGCCTTGCGCCATTGTTCTTGTCCTTCCTTATATTGTTGCAGAAGAACTTTTCCAATAGCACGATAGCCAATGCCATTTCGAACACCTTTGGCTTTCTGAATACGTTCTTCAGAAGCCTTACTAGTTTCTGCACCGTCTTTATTTTCATAAAATGGTACAGTAGAGAATTTGCCTATTCCAGCAATTCTTCCTTTCCTAGTAATATAGCAATGTGGATGGTTACATGTCTGAGGGTTGTATTTCTTTTAAGAAACCTCATCCACAAGTTTCTTGTGAACTTGTTGTTTTTTCAAAGGTTGGGTTGATACTCCTTTTCCTTTGTCAGCTACCCTAGCTTTCTGACCAATGCTATAGGTGGTTGAAGAACCATTCTGTTGACTTTTTACAAAGGTCAACCTTTCATCACTCTTCTTCAGAGGAGATGAATTACTCGATTGTTCATCGAGTCCAAGTCCACCTTTCTCAGAGGGATCTCTTAGATAGGATTGAACCTCAGTGAGAGTGTCACTAGCCTTTGCATAAGATTGGAAGGATAGTTCTTTCTTTCTGAGTTCTTCATTCTCAGAAAGCAGCTTCATCATTTTCTTGGTAAGTTCATTCAAGGCTAGTTTGTGAGAATTTTCCTTCTCAGATATCTGAGATTTCAGAAAGGCTATTTCAGCGTTCTTATTTTCAGATACTCTGGTTAGCTTAGTAACCTCTTTTTCAAGAGTTTCTTTGCTTTCCTCTAGAATTCTGGTTTTGGATTGTGCTTCCAGAAATTCTTTCTCATAACGATCCAATTCACTCTTGACCAACTCCAGATCCTCAATTCCATCATCACTCTCATAGTACAGAATTTGTGAATTGTTAGTTACCTCATCAGCCATAAGACACATTTCAATGTTGGAGATGTCTGGACCAGCAATCTCGAGAACTCACACATTTCTTTCTTCTTCAGTCAAGTCAATTACATCGTGGGTGATTCCACACAATTACGGTGATGGTAGGTTTGAGTCATCTGAATCTCCATCTTGATCATCTCAAAGTCTCTGACATCAAGTTGTATTTGAATCTTCTTCCTTTCTTCAGTCAGTAAGGCCCTTTGATTTCTCTTGAAATTTCTTCTGTCCTTCTTGTCACCTGTATTGAGCTTGTTTAAAGCAGGACAATCTCTCTTGAAGTGACCAGGCTTTTGACAATAGAAGGAGATATCATTTCCTATTTCTGCAGCTTCAGTACTAACACCTTTTTGAATGGGGGTGGTCAGAGAGTTGTTCACTTGTATGTTCTTGTAATGATGATAGTTTGGGCCAAAATGCTTTTTCAGCTTTTCTTTTGCTTTTCTTCTCTCAATCTCTTGACTCACAAATTTCTTCATGTGTCTTACTGCAAGAGCATTTTCTTCAGATGCTTCTTTGGTATTCTTCTTTTCAGAAGTGCCTTGAGAAACTAGAGCAACACTTTGCAATTTTTCAGCTGTTTTTCTCTCTAAGTTGTCTCATAGTCTACAGTAGCAAGATGAGAGAAGAGCTCTACTGGAGTAATATTTGGCATCCCTTGATTGAAATAAAAGAACTTAGTGTGTTCCCAGTTGTGATTGAGACTTCTGACAATAGTCTTAATCTTTTCTGACTGGGAGTATCTATTTCTTTCACCAAGTGTAGCCATATCACTCATAAGTGTAGTAAATCTGAAATCAAGTTCTTCCAGAGTTTCAGTGGGACCTTGTTTGAAGTTTTGGAACTTCAATTTAAGAACTTCGAACTTGTTTTCTTTGGTTTTCTCTGTTAAACGCAGATTTCTTTAATCAATTGCGAGTGACTTTAGCTTTTAGCACCCACGCTTTACTTGTATGTGCTCAGGTGTCGATCTGATGATTATATTACGAGCGTGACCATCCAATCTGTGTCTCTTGGCATCTTCAGATGTCCAGAGCTCTCTTGGCTTGTCTTCATATATAATGCTTCCACGAGCAACATGACCACTATCACTAGCAGCCATGTCCTCGCTTCTATCTTCCTTGTCTGAGGTTTTTCTTCCATCAGACACCTCGATGAACTTGTTTGAGTTATGCAATTTGATAGGCCCTTCATTGATGACATAGATCATCTCATCACTAATGGCCTCCAGATGGAGCATCATGTTGTTCTTCCATTTCTCGTAGTTTTCTGGCTTTAGAACGGGAGCATCACTCAGAGACATACCGGCACGCTTAACACAAAAATTATATAGTCCTCAGAAAGGGACAAAGTTTCTTCACCTATATGGGGATCTAGGTTCAGTGCAGAAGGCTTGTAAACCTCCTGCTCTGATACCACTTGTTGGTCCAGATAACGGCAAAGTAAAAGACTAGAGGGGGGGGGGTGTATAGTCTTTTAAAACTTTTGTCGATAAACACAGTTTCTCAGAAACCTGGGGGTTTCTGATACTTAAATTCAGAGCGCGGAAGACTTTAACATAGGTAAGTGCAGAAACAATAAGTAAGTGTGTGTGCTTTCTTTGAAATGTAAATCTGAAAGGTAAATAACGGCAAGTATAGTGGTATCTGGAGGTGGCGTAATCCTCCAACTAATCCACTTCGGTCTTTCTGAGACCTAGAATTCACTAGAACAGATAATTGAGTTCACCTTACAATAATCCTATTCTAAGATTCCTAAACAAATGGTTCCCAACCAAATGTTCCCCCTGAGTTATTCCCCAGCTCCTAGAGCTAAGTACTTCCTCTACTCAGATAACCTTGGAGTTATTCCCTGATTTCCCAAATCAAGTACTTCCTCTACTCCACGCCTTGATCGTGTTGGTTATAAGGTTTATCAGAGAGGCTTCTCGTATAACTTTTCAGTTGTGTTTTCAGAGAGCCTAATAGAACAAGACTACTTAATACACTTGTTCAGTGGATGACAGTCTGCTCTTTACTGACCCAAGTAATTGGTGTCCGTTCTGGAGAATGAGCTTCATAAAGGGTATCTGATAGTTCAACTCTTTCACGAATAACAATCTCTTGTTAAGGTTCAGGACAACTTAGAACTACTAGTGATTCTTCAAGCAACAGAAAGCTTTCAGAAAGGGTAGTAGAGTGCTTGAGAGAATACTTTCCTTGATGGTAAGTTTGCAAGATAGAGCGTTCTAAGGTGTATTCTTCAAGCATCTAAGTGTGTGATATATATAGATAAATTTGAGAGGCGTTTGAATTGTATCCGTTGTGCTCTCTATCAAATTATATCCGTTTATATCTTGAACTATGTACTCAGAAGTCACTATCTCTTGTTTCAGATAGGACTTGCTTTTTGCAGCATTTCTGCCGATGCATTTAATGCATAGTACTGTTCATTGTCCTTTAGTCCCAACGGATACATGAGCCTTTCTGATGGCTTGTATGCTCCATACTCATGATGTCATATGTCCAGAATCATATTTCCAAATTAAGTTAATGCACTTAAGAAAGGATTAAGGACATTGTATTTCTGAGTTAGACTAAACCTTTGTGTCTTCATAAACCTTGTGCAATCTTCAGTCTTCTATTCTTCAGAAAAGCTCCATTGCTAGGATTGATCTTCATGGTCTTCTTGAAATACAAAATTACACTCAGAGACCTATAATCCTAATACAAGATTTACTAGACTAATCATACTCAGTGATTTCCTCTTTTACAATGTTCAAGTGAACCAAGAGCACTTAATCACCTTTCTGGCTAAGAACATGTGATGAGTGATCAAAATACTAACAGATATTCCTAACAAAATCCGACCTCAATCATCAACTCAGATATGAAAAAATAAGGTATACAACGTATTTAAATTCTTTCGTATATGGCTATGTTCTCAGCCATATTGCCCATGTTCTCTGGATTATGTCCTATGTTTTCATTCATAACCTGACAATCATTTTATGCTCTGTTTTTTACAATATTACCTTGAGTTTTGGTCTTTACTGTATTTTCCTATGATCTTACGTATATGCACTATCTTCTCACCAATATATCTATGTTCTCAGCAATATCCACTATGTTTACGTATATGAACATCTTTTTTTTTTTTTTTTTTTTTGCAGTGTAATCCATATTCTCTACCACTTAGCCTATATGACTGATAATATGGATTTGTTTTTTGTTAACATCTGATTTTTCTATATGTCACGTTCTTATAATATTTTGATGAGAACATATATGAATTGACTGGTAACATGGGATATATGGTTGAGAACATAGAAAAAACATGATTGGTAACATAGATTTTTTTATTATTTTGTTTTATGTATATAGGTGAGATCATAGTTTTTTTGGTTGAAAACATAGTAGTTTATGTTGAGATCATAGGATGTTTTGCTTGAGAACATAGTTGTTTATGTTGAGATCATAGATTTTACTTTGTTTTTTGTTGAGATCATAGTTTTTTTGGTTGAGAACATAGTAGTTTATGTTGAGATCGTAGGATGTTTTGGTTGAGAACATAGTTGTTTATGTTGAGATCATAGACTGTTTTCTTGAGAACATAGTGTCTTTGGTTGAGAACATAGTTGTGTAGTTGAGATCATAGATTTATTTTTTGTTTGAGAACATAGTTGTTTATGTTGTAATCATACCTTGTATTCTTTGAGAACATAGTTTTTGTTGAACAGCGTAGTTTTTTGTTCTTTATATCTTATGTCTCTTTTCCCTTTCTCTTCTTTCATTAGTGCCTGATGCAAAGAATGCTAAGAAGACTAGGGGCAACAAGAATAATATTTTCAAGCCTGATGATGAGCGGCTTAAGGTGAAGTCCGGTAGGAGGGGGAAGTCACAGCTTGTTGGGGTGCCTGTGAAGGGTAGTAAAGACATAGCAAATCCTGCTAAGGAGGATTATGTACTCCCACCACTGATGAGGGCTGCAAATCCTGCTAAGGAGAATTATTCTCTTTCTTTAGTTTTATGGATTATGATCTGAATATAAGTACCTATGATCTCAGTGTTATACACTATGATCTCATTATTATACACTATGATCTCATTATTATACACTATGATCTCAGTGATATATCTGCAGTGATACTTTTGTTCAGAACAAGGATCTCATTGTTATTCTATATGATATCATTATTATACATTATGTTCTCAGTGTTATGTCTGTTATGATACTTTTGTTCCGAATTATGATCTCAATATAAGAAGCTATGATCTCATTGTTATCCTATATGATTTCAGTATTATACCGTATGAACTCAATATAAATAAAAAGAACACAAACATAGTGATTAAGAAAAACATAATCTTTTCTTGATAAAAGCATTCTACTGAATGGTGAATTATTACATAATTTGAAAACAGGAAAAATATAAGATTACAACCACTGCATTCCCTCCACAAACTTGATAGCTTTAGTCATGTAGAGGTTCTCAAAAGAACCACCCCTACCACCTCCCATTGAATGGAGGTTGACAAGCTGGTTTCTCAACTGAGAAGCCCACGTCAGACGTTGAGGGTGGCGAAGTTCAATTAGCTCTAGACGAGCTACAATGTCTGCAGCCCTCATCAGTGGTGGGAGTGTTGAATCCTCCCTCAAACACTCTCTCATAACAAAGATCATAGCATTAGATGCAGAGAACATAGCAATTATGATAGAGATCATAATAATAGAGGCAGAGAACATAGCCATGAAAAATACAGATCATAGTATTGGTGGCAGAGAACATAGAAATTATAACAGAGATCATAGAATTAGATGCAGAGAACATAGTAATTATGATAGAGATCATAATACTAGAGGCATAGAACATAGCAATGAAAAATACAGATCATAGCATTAGTGGCAGAGAACATAGAAATTATAACATAGATCATAGCATTAGATGCAGAGAACATAGCAATTATGATAGAGATCATAATACTAGAGGCAGAGAACATAGTGATAATAATAGAGATCATAGCAGTAGTGACAGAGAACATAGTGATTATATTACAGATCATAGTGAGAACATAGTGATTATATTATGTCTGTAACAACTTCACATTGAGTTCGTAGTATAAGTTTTACAGAACAAAAAGGCTGAAATCATAGCAGTATTGGAAGAGAACATGGACCTGTGGTTTGAATCACTGTAGGATTATCAGTGTATGTAGTTGCAGAGTCTGAAGCCGATTCCGGCATCTATGAACAATAACGATAAAAAATTTCAATTAAAATCGACATAAACATGATGAAAAATAGCTCATCAACAATTTCGTAACATGAAGAACGATGAAAAACTATCAGAAAACTCAAAACAAACGTTCGAAATCAGATCTTAACTTTGTTCCAGATCTAGATGAAGGTTTCTAGCTCAGATCTTCCCAGTTGACAGTTTTCGGAGCAATTTCCGATCAGAAACCGGCTTGATCAGAACTGTTTTGGTGGAGAATTTTTAGAGAGAGAATTTTCGTATGAGCTGTTTTGAGCATTTATGATGGCAGTTTGTGTGTTTTTCCGGGTTATAACGTTTATATATGGATCCATTTTCTCAATCTAGTAGTTGGCCCTGGTTGGGTAGCATTTAGGAAGTAGTTTTTGTTCGAGGTCAATATGTAATATATAAAAACTTTGTTTCTATGTCTCTATGTTTCTTAGAAAACTTACTCAATTTATTTGATTATATATAATGTTTATTTACTTCATAATTAATTTTGATATGAGATGCTCATTACTTTGACACCCGAGTTTCCGCATGCACTACTATATTTTCTTCTAAAAATTAACTATTGAAATATAGATGTGACACCAAATCAATTATATTTGAATAAATCAATTATGCTTTTATCAATAATAAAAAGAAAAAAATAAATTATTTAATTACTCTCTTCACATTTCAGATCAAATTTCTTATGTTAGTGAGTACATGAATTTTTTAAAATATAATTCTTTTTTTTTTTTTTTTGAAACCAAAGTAGAATAGATAAAACAGTTAAGCATTTACATCGTTCGTCCCATTGATTGCCACAACCCGGCGAGACGTAATGTTTGAGCGATCAAAAGAAACACAAGGGGATAACCAAGGTGGGCAAAAGTCCCAAACCTTCACATCAAATCCTAGGTTAACAACTGAAGAAGCTAAACTTTGCACAAAATCCGGCGAACTAGCAAATTTGGCCATACTATCTGCTGCTCCATTCTGTTCCCGGTAAACAAAAGAAATCTGCAACTTGTCAAACTCTTGTGCTACCTCCAATATGTCCGGAAGTAGGTGCAACTCTTGCCATTGTGCTATTTCTCCGTGTTAAAACAAGAGCAAACATACATAGAATCAGTTTGGATTTCCAATCTTGTAAAATTTAGCATTTTAGCTAAGAGTAAACCCGTTCTCAAGGCATAAAGTTCTGCTGTGTTTTTATGTCAGTCCTTTCTATCATTGCAGCAGCAGATTTTACAACAAATCTGTTAACATCTCTAAACACACAACCAATCCCTGCAGAAATTCTATCAGGCAGCACAGAACCATCTATATTAAGACACTAAGCATCTTGTTGAGGTGGCTTCCATTTACACTGGATGGTTTTCTTAAGGCTTTTAGTGGACTGGTATTTGGAGGAAACATCCAAATTTAATTGGTGAAGTTGTTTTCTGAGAAGCAATAAGTTTATTCCTTCGTGATTAAAAACTTTGAGATTCCTCATTTTCCAAATTAGCCAACGCAGGTGAATCAAGGTAAGAAGAGGCCTTTGATTGCTTGGGGAGGCAAAAATCAAAGGTGGAAGTTGATGTAAGGAAGTGATATCCGAACTAACACAACCTCGAATCACCTTCTGAAAGGCTTAACAATTAAGTAACAAATGTGAGGAAGTTTCTTCCTCTTTATCACAACAAGGGCAGGTTGGAGAATCAATTATACCTCTTTTGTAGAGTAAGGAAGCAGTAGGAAATCTATCCAAAATTAACAACCAGAGAAAGAACTTAATTCATGGGAGGGTTTTAAGCTTCCAGAGACTCTCCCAAGGCCAATTAGGAGACAAAGACTGAGTGGAGTTAGTGAGGTAGGATAGGCACTCTTGATAGTGAACTTACCAGAGGGATCAGGAACCCAAACAATCCTATCAGGTTTACTCACTCTTAGCAAGGGGATTCCCATGATATCTTGAACAACATCAGTAGGCAGAATAGAGATAAGATCCAAGTCCTTCCACTTACCATAGCAGATAAAGTCAGAAACCAACAAGTCATTTATTACATGAGGAACATACTCCTTCAGAGTCTTATTGTTTACCCATCTATCCTCCCACAAGTTTACAGAGCTACCATTTCCCACTAGGCAGGCCAAAGCCTATCTAAAGGTATCTCTTTGTCTCAAGATTTGTTTCCAGAGCCAGCTTTGGCGAGGCTTTTCATTAGCAGTCCAAAAGGTAGAAGTAGACAGATACTTCTTGGTGTAAACCTGGGACCAAAGGGAGTCTCTAAGAGTAAGAAGTTTCCAGATGTGCTTAAGCACATATGCTTGGTTAAGATAGGATAAATTCCTAATGCCAAGACCCCCTCTAATTCTAGGTTGACAAACTAAGTCCCATTTAATCTTACCTCTGGATTTACCATTTCTTTTCCCATTCCAAAGGAAGTTTCTCTGAATGCTGTTGATCTTGTCAATAAAAGTTTCAGGGATTTTTACAACAGACATACAGTAGGAAGGAATGGTATTGGAAACATACTTGATGAGAGTCACTCTACCAGCATAAGAGAGTACCCTGAGTACTACACATTCACTTTGCTCATGACTTTTTCTACTATGTGGTCAGAGAAATCCCTCTTCTTATGCCCCAGCAAAAAAGGTAGTCCCAAGTACTTATCTATTCTTTTATTATGGATAACCCCTAGGTGATCAGTGATCTGCTGCTTGAGATGGATAGGAGCATTAGGAGAGAAAATGACTCTGGACTTTTCCCAGCAAACAGATTGTCCAGAAGCTTCACCATACTGGTTGAGGCACTTAATGACAACATTGATGGATTTGGAGTTTGCTTTGCAGAAGATCATGCAATCATCGAAAAAGCTAAGCAAGGGAATTTCAAGACCATTCCTGCTAGTTTTCAAGGCAATAATAGATTTTTGATGAACTTCTTGAACGATCAAGAGAGTAAACAGATCTTGCCCTATGATGATCATATAAGGTGATATAGGATCGCCTTGTCTCAGACCCTTCTGAGGGTACCATATTGGGGATTCTTTCACATTGATTTTGACAGTGAAAGAACAAGACTTGATACAAGTCATGATAAGTGAGATAAATTGAGTAGGGAAATTTAACTTTTTAAGAGCCAGTTCCAAAAAATCCCATGGCATTCTACCATATGCCTTAGCTATATCCAGCTTGAGACTTAGATAGACTTGATTGGATCTTTTTTTTCTTTCCCATGGTGTGAAGGAGTTCATGTGACAACGTCACATTATCATTAATGTGCCTTCGTGGCACAAAAGCATTTTGGAATGGGGAGATAAGAGAGTCTAACAAAGGTCTAATTCTTTTAACCAGGATTTTTTAAATCACCTTATAGCTTACATTGCATAAGCTAATAGGCCTGAACTATGCAGGGCTTTGAGGATTTTCCTTTTTTGGAATAAAGACTAACAGAGTGTTATTCAAGTTTGGATCAAGGTAGCCGGTAGAGAAAATCTTTTCATAAAATCACAAACTTGGTTTTTGAAAAGAGGCCAATGTTTTTGGTAGAAGTGGGCATTAAGCCCATCAGGGCCTGGTCCCTTGTCTCCACCAATATCCTTTATGGCCTGGGTTACTTCCTCATCAGTGACAGGAAGTAGGAGAGTCTGAGCTTGTGAGCAAGATAAGGTACGAGTGTTCAGATGAAGAAAGGGTTATAGACATGAACCATGAGACTGAGCCTGGGAACTAAAAAATTCCTAGAAGATGTTTAGCATGTCATCATGGTTAGTGACCCAAGAACCATTCCATCTTTTATGCCATGAATGAAATTTTTCCTCTTTTGGTGAGAGGCTTTTACATGAATGTATTTTGTGTTGGCATCTCCCTGAGATAACCAGTTCCTCTTAGATCTCTGAGCCCAATTTGAGTTCTAAGATTATTGATTCTTACTCTCAGATTTGTTTCAATATGCCCCACGTGAGAAGGATTGAGGTGCAACTGACTAGTAATATTTGCAAGATCTTTTTTCAAATGCCTGAGTTCTTTGTTGAGTGAGTTCAAATTACACAAAGGCCAAGAAATTGCATTTTGAACAAGTTTTTCAGTGGCAGTAGAGAAGTTGAACAAAGGATCACTGGATTCTTTTTCCCAAAAAATCTTTAAACAAATTCTAGAAATTTTTATCCTCAGTCTAGTGATTCTCAAATTTAAACTGCTTAGGTGGCCTCACACTATTAGAGTCAGCATTAACAAGCAAACTAGTGTGATCAAAAGTGCTATTAACAAGGTTCCTAACTGTTAAGATTATTTGTTTAGATTTTGATCAGTAAACCATAATGACTTATCTTAGCTCAGAAAGGTAACTAGTACTCTTAGTTCACTTGAACATTGTAAAAGAGAAAACTTACTGAGTATGTTAGTCTAGCAAATCTTGTATAGGATTTTGGGTCTTTGAGTGTAATTTTTGTATCTTTAAAGAATACCAACAAGGAAGCATCCAGTAGAGGAACTCTTTTATTCAAGACCAGAAGACTACACAAGATTGCTAAAGACTAAGGAAAATTGTGTCCTCAGATACCTTGAAGAAACTAAGTGTCTGAGAGACAAACGTTTCAATAGGTTTCTGTTGCACTAAAGGTCACTAAGAAAGGATTTGCAAAGCCTCAGATAGCTTGCATTGTTCCATTGACACTACATGACAAAAGTTGGTACAGTGCATTTATTACGCAGACAGAGATGTCTGAACAAAAGATGAAATCTCTGAAAAGAGACAAAGCTCACTGCCGTACTAACTTCAAATATCAATAGTTTGAATTTCATTGAGCCTAACGGATACTAATTCAAACGGCATGATTTTCAACATAAATATCACCACTTAGAATGCTTGAAAGGCACACTGAATACACAGAACTTCATACATTACATTCAAGCATACAAGCCTTCGTCTTACTCTCTAGCTCACTGTTGCGACTAAAGCTCTTGAATTCTAAGTAGCACGAAAGTTCTAAGTGTCCTGATCCTTAACAAGAATCGTATATTGTGAAAGAGTTGAATCTAGAAGATAAATTTGCGACTCATATCTGTGAAATCTATTGGGTTGAAGCTGTAAATATAGCATGCTAAACTCAAAATAGATGTTTGATCAACAAACACCATGATATGACTCCTTATGAGTAGATCCTAACACAAGGGTAGCTGACCATAGTGCTGCAAATACCACTGCTCCCACTCAAGCAGCACACAATAGTGCTGCAGGTACCACTCTTGATGACAAGAGGGTGGATGAGTCCAAAGCCACACCTGCTGAAGAAGCAGAAGATTTGAACTTTGACCCATTCTTGGAAAGGAATGAGGTTGCTGACAAAGTTCCTGCATCACAAGTTGCTAAGAAAGCAACCATGTCCAAAGGAAACACTTTACCAGGGTCATCCACACTGAAAGATATAAATGATGACCTGATGAGTGATGCAGATGTACATGATGACAATGTCACTGCATCAAGACTGAATGTTGTTGCTGATCTGGAGAGAAATATTACTGTTGTTCCTTCTCCTTCAAGTTCCAAATCACCACAACTACAACAACCACAACAACCACAAGGCTCCCAAGCTTATGACTACTTGGTAGAAGCATTTGAGATGCGTCAGAGAGCTGATGGTGTTGTTGAGTTAAATCCTGTTATTCAACAGGTTCCCCAACTCCAATCTGGGAGGGATCAATCAGGGGAGACAACTGAGCACAAAATTCAGGATAGGCTTGAAGTGCCTGAGACTTCAAATAGAGATGTTGTCAAGGGACAACAAGACCAACACATGGAGCTATCACATGTTCTAGAGACCAATCAGCCTGACATTGATCAGGTTACTGAGTGGTTTAACTCTTTACTTGTGAAAATTCTATGTTTATATGTCTTGTATCTTATTGTTTAATCTTTGTTACAGGCTGAAAAAGAAAGAAGAGATCAAGAGGAAGCTGCAAAGCTTGCCTTAGAAACTGGAAAGGAGGTTCCTACAACCTTAGTACCAAAGAAAACTGAGCGTATGCAACAGGTGAATTAGTTTTCTAAGGCACGTACTTTTCAGATATCTGCTAGAATCACATAGTATCTAACTCCATGTTTGTTTCTTAAAGGCTCCAACTGAGAAGAGAAGTGGTGAGGCTGAAAAGCCTAAGTCACTAGAGAACCACTCAGAGACTTACCAAGTCTCTGAAGAACATGCAACTAAGCATTCTGCTGAGAAGGTAGTCAACTTAGATATCTGCAATGTTCGAATCGTTCTCTGATCATTTCTCTAAGTAATTAATACTTTCTACTCACAGGTTTCAAAAGAAGTAGAAGTTGCTGAGGAAGAGACCTCCAAGTCCCCTCAAGCAATGGAAATCGATGAGGCCACCAAGCCTACATCACCAAAATGACTGCCAGAAACTGCACAAGTTTATGTTGAACATATGTCTGAGCCTCCTACTGTGGAGGTATCTATCTACTCAGATACCTAATGTTCATAGCTACTTTCTGAAAATTTCTCCAAGTATTAATCATCTTTTAATTCTCAGATTCCAGAAGAAATGGAAGTTGCTTGTGACCAGACTCCCAAGTCTCCTCCTCACATACAGATATCTGAGGGCCCTTCCACCTCAAGAGTTCAACTTTCTGAGCCTGTTGTTGTGACACAGGTAACTCAGAAACCTGACTTACTTTTGAGTCAGACATCTGACCAACTTTTGATACTTAATCAAAATTCCATTTTCTTTCAGGCTCAACATGAGGGTCCATCACAGCAAACTTGAAGGGAAGTTACATCTAATGATGATCTGTTCAGTTGTTCAAGGATCGTGCACTTCGAGAACATCTCTATGTCTTTAGAAGATGGAAAAAGCTGAGAAGAATGGATCTGATGGATATTGCACAAATCTTGGATGATCCTGTCAAGAGGAAGAAAGCTGAACAACTTGAAAACTACATCCATGCGCTGCTTCTGAAAAGTACGATCATGCAACCTTGATGAAATTTTTGTTCAAAAATGTAGTTGCAGAAACCCTCATAGAAGACTTTTAGAAAGCAGATAGAAACAGAAGGATCCGTCTATGTTAGATATTTTGTTAGAAATATCTGTTTAGATTTTGATCAACAACATGATGACTTATCTTAGTCTCAGAAAGGTGATTAGTACTCTTGGTTCACTTGAACATTGTAAAAGAGGAAAACCACTAAGTATGATAGTCTAGCTAATCTTGTATAGGATGTTAGGTCTCAAAATGTAATTTTTATTTTATGAAGAGAAGACCAAGAAGAAGACATCCAAGCAGAAAGCTCAACGACATTGAAGACTTGAAGAAAACTGCACAAGATTACTGAATCTGTTGTTCAGATATCTTAGTCAGATATCTTAAAGACACGAATAGTTTCAAACAAACTGTGTCACAAAGAGATATCTGAGAAATAAGATACATATCTGATAACAAGGAAAGTGTCCACAGATATCTACTCTCAGATACCTTGAGCTTTAACCACGTTTCTGAAAGAGAAATATATATTGCAAACAAAGTTTTTTCAATAAACACAAGTGGTATCTGAAGAATGAAGATAAGGACGTGCAAAGAATCAGATAACACTAGTCTCTGATACAAAGCATAGTTCCGTTGGCACTACAGGACAAAAAGTATAGTACAATGCATTTAATGCACGGACAGAGATGTCTGAATAAAAGCAACGGCAGCTTCTGAGAAGAAGACAAAACCTGCTACAGTACTATACACAGATATCGATAGTCTGAATTTGAGCCTAACGGATACTATTCAAACGGTACTCAAATTAATCTATAAATATCAACACTTAGACTGCTTGAGAAAACACACAGAACCTTAGACACACGATCTCTGAATATCTTACTCTCTCAAAGCAACTTACTTATCCTCAAAGCTTTCTGTTGCGACCAAAGCTTTTGATCTTGAGTAAACACTGAAGTTCTAAGTGCCCTGATCCTAAACAAGCAAAGCTATCTGTGAAGGAGTTGAATCAAAAGACCAACTATCTGAGATTCATTCTCTTGAACAGATATCATAAGACTTGGGTCAGTAAAATCGAACAAGATACCAAACGCTGTAAAGTGTATTAAGTAACTTAGTTCACAGAGCTATCTGGTTAACTGAAAAGTTATTAAGACGCTCATCTGACAATTCAAACCAAAACCAACACCATAACTGGCGTGGAGTACAGGAAGTACTTAGTTTGAAAAATCAGGGAATAACTCCAAGGTTACCGGAGTATAGGAAGTACTTGATTTGGGAAACTAAGGAATAACTCCAAGGTTATTGAGTATAGGAAGTACTTAGCTTGGGAAGTTAGGGAATAACTCAAAGGTTTCTGAGTATAGGAAGTACTTGGCTGTGAAAGCCGGGGAACAACTCAGGGGGAACATTTGGTTGGGAACCAATTGTTAAGACTCTTAGAATAGGATTATTGTAAGGAGAACTCAATTATCTGTTCTAGTGAATTCTAGGTCTCTGATAGACCGAAGTGGATTAGTTGGAGGATTACGCCACCTCCAGATACCACTATACTTGCTGTGTTATTTACCTTCAGATTTACATTTCAAAGAACACACACACACATATTAACTTACGCATTTATCTTTATTAAGTCTTCCGACTCGATTCTAAGTATCGATATCTATTCAGATATCTGAGAAATAGTTGTTATCGACAAAAGTTTTAAAAGACTATTCACCCCCCCCTCCTAGTCTTTTACTTTGCCGTTATCTGGACCAACAAGTGGTATCAGAGCAGGAGGTTCACCAGCCTTCTGCACTGAACCTAGATCCCCAGATAGGTGAAGGAACTTTGTCCACTATTGAGGACTATTTAATTTGTGTGTTAAGTGTGCAGGTATGTCTCTGAGTGATGCACCCATTCTCAAACCAGAGAACTACGAGAAATGGAAAAATAACATGATGCTCCACCTTGAAGCCATAAGTGACGAGATGATCGAAGTAATAAAGAATGGCCCAATAGTCATTCAACAACTTAAGCAAGTCATGGAGGTTTCGAGTGGAAGAAATCAAAGCGAAGGATCTTCACAAACAGATGCGTCAACTAGTGGAAGATCTACTGGTCAAGTTATTTACGAACCAAAGCCCAGAGAACTCTGGACATCGGAAGATGCCAAGAGGAATCGTCTGGATGGTCAAGCTCGTAACATCATCATCAGATCGACACCAGAGCACATACAGTGTAAACTGTGGGGTGCTAAAACGGCGAAAGTTGCCTGGCAACTGATTGAAGAAATCTGTGCCGGAACTGAGAAAACCAAGGAAAACAAGTTCGAAGTTCTAAAGTTGAAATTTCAAAATTTCAAACAAGGTCCCACTGAAACTCTGGAAGAACTTGATTTCAGGTTTACCACTCTCATGAGTGATATGGCAGCACTTGGGGAAAGCAATAGATACTCTCAGTCTGAGAAGATTAAGACTATTGTCAGAAGTCTTAACCACAACTGGGAGCATACTAAATTCTTTTATTTTAACCAAGGTATGCCAAATATCACTCCAGTGGAACTTTTCTCTCATCTTGCTACTGTTGACTATGAGACAACTCAGAGAGAACAAACAACTGAAAAGTTGCAGAATGTTGCTCTAGTTACTCAAGGAACTTCAAAAGAAGAAAAGCAACGAGAGATCGAGGATGCTCTTGCAAAGCAAATGAGCAAATTTGTCACGAGAAATTGAGAGAAGAAAAGCCAAAGAGAAGTCAAAAGCATCTAGACTCAAACTATCACCAAGACAAATATGCAAAGCTCATTGAACAAGCCATTTCGTAAAGCATCATGTCGAGGAAGCAGAAATTGGAAACGATATCTGTTTCTATTGTCAGAAACCTGGCCACTTCAAGAAGGATTGTCCTGCCCTCAACAAACTAAGGACAGGCGACAAGAAAGATAGAAGAATCTTCAGAAGAAGCCAGAAAGCTTTGTTAACTGAAGAAAGAAAGAAAATCCAAATTCAACTGGATGCTCTAGACGTTGAGACAGATTTTGAAATGACAATTCAGATGACTCAACCTTACCATCACCAGAATTATGTGGAGTTACTCATGATATAATCGACTTCGGCCTCAAGAAGAATGAAATGTGTGGGGTTGCTGAAATTGACGGACCAGACATCTCCAACATAGAAAACTGTCTTATGGCTGATGAGGTAACACATACTTCTTGCTACACTTATGAAAGTGATGAAGAGGAAATAAAAGATCTAGAAAATCTCAGAAAGGAACTTGATATCTATGAAAGAGAATTTCTAATGATCCGTGCGAGAACTGAAAATCTAGAGGAGGAAAAGAATTTTCTTGCAAAGGAAAATTCTCATTTGGTTAAGATATCTGAGAAAAAGGACGCTGAAAATGCGTTTCTCAAAGCTCAGATATCTGAGACTGAAAAGTCACATAAAGAAGCATTAGCGATTCAAAAGAAATATGAAGATCTTCTTTACGAAAATAAGGAACTCAAGAAGAAAGAACTATCTTTTCAATCTTATGCCAAAGCTAGTGACACTCTCTTCAAGTACAATCTTACTTAAGAGATCCTTGAAAAAGAAAGGACTTGGGCTGAATACACAGACAGATTGTTCTATCACTCTGAATAAGAGTAAGGAGAAAAGAACATTTGTAAGTACTCAGCAAGACGGTTCCCATGCAATCTATAGTATCGGTGAAAAGACAAAGATTGTTGACAAAGTAAAGGCAGTTGCGACTAAACCTTTGTGGAAAAACAAGTCAAAAACAAAAGCTGGTACGTCTGAAAAAATCACAACACCGAGAAGTGTAAACACCAGGCTATGTCTCTCAAAAAGGTAGAATTGCGTGAGGGCAAATTCTCTCATATCGCTTTTTCGAAAGAAATTGGATCAACCAGAGACTAGCAAAGCCGAGAAAAGATCTCGATAGCTTCAAGTGCTCAAAACAAGATTGCTACAAAGGCATCGGAAAACAACTTGCTCATGAGTACAAGCGTGAGCAAGAACGATGGATGAAAGCTAGAATTGCTCAAAGCAATTATCGAAGTGGAAGTTAAATCAAGCCATCGAAAATCAATGCCGTGGCTAGAAGAAATCTGGCAAGGAAGGCTAAGTTTGCTGAAAAGCAAACTCAGAAACCTGACAGGTATGTGAAAGCATCATATGGAGCACCTAGGAACACACCAAGGAAGAAAAAAATTCTTACTAATGATAACATTCATTCAAATAGAATTCCTCCTTACGTTCCTGTCAGACAAAAGCATATTTCAAAGAAATTCACTCAAAAATGGATTCCTACTGGAAGAACTTTTAATTCTGACGGTTCCATCAAAGATATGAGAACCTAATCTCCTGTTTCCTATTATGTGCAGAATGCTTCCTGGACTAAAGCACAATGGCTATTTGATAGTGGATGCGGAAAGCACATGACAGGAGACAAAGCAAATCTGGTTGATTACAAAGCTTGCAACACAGGACCAGATATCGATTTTTGAGGAGAATTAAATCCCTCTCTGGGATTTGGCAACGTCAAATTGGGGACTTTAACAATCACTGACGTATTACATGTTAAGGATTTGAAATATAATCTATTTAGCATGAGCCAGTTTGTAGACAAGGGTTTTACTATAAAATTCAAAGCTAAATACTGCAAACTAATTGACAGTGAGTCAAAGCAGACAGTCTTAGTTGGTCGGCGTAAAGGCAGTCTTTATGTTGCCGATTGGGCATCTGCCACAACTGAAGAATGTCTCATGGTGAGTCAATCTGATCACACAGAAGAGCACTGGTTATGGCACAAAAGAATTAGTCACTTGAACTTCAAAACTCTGAATAGACTTGCCAAGAAAGAGTTAGTGGTTGGTCTTCCCAGAACATCTTTCAGAAAGGCGGGTATCTGTTCTGCCTGCCAGATGGGGAAACAATCTAAGATCTCTTTCAAGTCCAAAATCAGACACTCTAGTGTTAGACCACTGCAACTTTTACACATGGATCTATTTGAATCATCTGTAACTAGTTATGCAGGAAAGAAGTTTGGTATGGTTGTTGTAGATGACTTCTCAAGATTCACTTGGGTTGTCTTTCTGAAACACAAATCTGATGCCAGGGTGGAGATACCAAACTTGCTGAAAAAGCTTGAAGTCATGAAAAAATGACAAGGTATCTGCAATCAGAATAGACCATGGTACTGAGTTTGTCAACCAGTACATAAAGGAGTTTTGTACCTGCAAAGTTATACAACACCAACTTTCCTCTGTAAGAACACCTCAACAAAATGGTGTTGCAGAAAGGAAAAACAAAACCCTTAAAGAAGCTGCAAGGACAATGCTAGCTGACACTGAAATAAGTGAAATTTATTGGGTTGAAGCTGTAGACACAGCTTGCTACAGTCTGAACAGATGTTTGATAAACAAACACCATGACAGGACCCCCTATGAAATCTTTGTTGGTAGACCCCCTAATATCAAACATCTGAGAGTATTTGGTTGTAGATGTTTTGTTCTAAACAATGGGAAAGATTATCTGAGAACATTTCAACCAAAGGCAGATGAAGGTGTTTTTCTTGGCTATTCCACAAACAGCAAAGCTTACAGAGTTTACAACAAAAGAACAAAGAAAATTGAAGAATCAGTTCATGTTGTATTCTATGAAGGAAATAAGAAAACACCTCCTATTGATGAACTCTTAGAAAGGTTCAAAGAATTATTACTGAGGGATTCTAAAGAAGAATCCTCAGAAAGGAAAAACATCATTATGGAAATTGAGGATGACTCTGACGTAGAAAAGCTTGAAAATCCTAGTAACAACAAGATGACTCACAAACATGATGAGGAATTCCCTATGAGTTTTCCAGAAATGGAACAGGTTACTGAGAACCTTCATCATGAAGAGGTATCTGAAAATAAGAATGCTGAAATGCATGTTTCAGATATCTCCAACACTGAAAAAGTGTCAGATATCAATAACATTTCTCATATGTCAGATATCTCAGATACTGAAAAAGTATCAAATCAAAATCTTAGTGATTCACATTCAGATCACTTGGATATTGATCCTACTAGCACTAAACCTATGATGAGATGGATCAAAGATCATCCTACAAAGGATATAATTGGACCAATTAATCAGGGTGTTAGGACTAGGAGAGCAATAACTGAAAATGCTAACTCTCTCTTTGGATGTTTCATCTCGAATATTGAACCTAAAAATATAGAAGAAGCATTAGGAGACCAAGACTGGATCTCTGCAATGCAAGAAGAGTTGTTAAGAGAAACAAAGTCTGGAAACTGGTTCCATTTATAGAAGGAATATCTGTGATTGGAACTAAATGGGTTTTCAGAAACAAGATGAATGAGTCTGGTGAAATAACCAGAAACAAAGCAAGATTGGTTGCCAAGGGATTTACCCAGACTGAAGGCTTAGATTTTGACGAGTCATATGCACCAGTTGCAAGATTGGATGCAATAAGACTCTTTGTAGCCTTTGCAGCTCATAAAGATTTCAATGTTTATCAGATGGATGTCAAAAGTGCATTCCTAAACGGTGAACTTGCAGAAGAAGTTTATGTTGAGCAACCACCTGGCTTTGAAGTTTCCTCAGAAAGTAGAATGGTCTATAAACCATGAAAGCTCAGATGGATCAAACAGGCTCCAAGAGCATGGTATGACACTTTGGCCAAGTACCTTCTGGAAAATGGTTTCAAGAAAGGTGAAGTTGATAAAACTTTATTTACCTTAAATCATGATGGGAAACTACTCTTAGTTCAAGTATATGTTGATGACATCATATTTGGATCTAAGGACAAGCAACTTTGTAATGACTTTGCAAATCTCATGAAAAGCAAGTTTGAGATGAGCATGATGGGAGAAATGAATTATTTCCTAGGATTGCAAGTCAAGCAACTCAATGATGGAATATTCATTAGTCAAACAAAGTATGCAAAAGATATACTCACAAAATTCAATCTTAAGCCTTCTGAAAAGAATGCTAAGATACCTATGAGCATTGGAACCAAAATGACCTATACTGAATCAGATAAGAGTGTTGAAGAACATAAGTATAGGAAATTGATAGGTTCACTACTTTACCTCACTGCAAGTAGACCTGATATTCAATATGTTGTTGGAGTATGTGCTAGATTTCAGACAAATCCAATGCAAACACACTACAACATTGCTATGAAAATATTAAGGTATGTAAAAGGTACAGTAGATGTAGGATTGTGGTATCCTAAAGAAAGTGGATTGAGTTTAGCTGGGTACTCAGACGCTGATTATGCTGGATCATTGCTTGATAGGAAAAGCACCTCAGGAACTTGTTACGGGTACTAGACTTATCTCATGGTTTAGCAAGAAGCAAAACTCAATTGCAACTTCTACCACAGAGGCTGAATATATTGCTGCTGGTTGTTGTGCAACACAAATTCTGTGGATACAACAACAACTTAAAGACTATGGACTCGATGAGAAGAAAACTCCCATTTTCTGTGACAACGCAAGTGCTATTTCAATTACACAGAATCCTAAATTTCATGCCAGAACAAAGCACATTGATGTTAGACATCACTTCATCAGAGACATGTTGAAAAAGGCAATATAGAGATACTCAAGATTGGCACTGAAGACCAACTTGCAGATATCTTCACTAAGCCACTACAAGAAAGTAGATTCTTAGCCTTAAGACATAGTCTTGGACTAATGGAACTCCCAATGAACTGAAAGAGTTCAGGTATCTGAAACGGGCAACCAGAGAAGAGGTATCTGGAACGGGAAACCAGAGAAGAGGTATCCGAACGGCAACCGAGAAGAGGTATCCAAACGGTATCCGTAAAAGAGAAAGAGAATCGAACAGTATCCAGAAGTCAAAAAGGCTAAAGAGCAAAAAGATAGCTTAAGATCTCTGAGACAGGAACTCAGATATCTGAATTACTCTATAAACGGGGAACACAAAAGAGAATAGTATAACTATCTGCAGTCAACTACTCTCTTGAAACTCTCATTTTTTCTATCTTGATGAAAAACTTGGAAAAATCCTAAGTATAAGACAGATTAAGATGCAAACAGTGTCCTTGGTCATACAGAATAGTGATTCAGATAGCAAGTCGCCAAAACTCATTAAATGGGCACAATTACACTTGCTGATTGTGATCATTGCTGAAGAAGCAATGGTGACCCTCGATGAAGTTAAGCGATTGATCTGTACGGTGGAAATTAATTCACAGTAAATAGTGGACTGTTGAAATTCAGACATGGCCCACTAAGCATTTAATGCCGAACTAGCTTTTGCTCACGACTGCTTGCAAATCACAGATACGTACACACAAAATCAATTTGTATGTATTTGTCTGTTGGAATTCAACTGCTATATATATAGGATTTTGGCAAATGAAATCACTTTTGCCTAATCCAAAATTTCATCTTGCACAAGAATAGCAAATCCTTCTCTTGATTCTCTGCAAACCCTCTACAATCTCTGCAAATCAAGATTAAGTTTTTCTGAAAAGAATCACTGAATCAAATCTCTTTCAAACACCAATTTCAAATCCCTACACTATATAAAGAGATGGCCTCCAAGAACACTTCAACACAGAAATCCTAATCCTCCACTGCATCAAAAAGCAAGCACGAGTTGGTTATTGTAAACAATCGATGGTAGGAGTTTTAATCCCGCCATTGGACTTCAAGTCACGTAATGATTTGGGGTGGTGCCATGGTTGAGAATACCTCTGCTACAATAGAAAACCAAACTGACAGAAAATTGATTCTTGACATGCTTGAAAAGGCACAAATCAAGGGTTTTCTATCTGCTCGCCCAAGTGGAATTTCATCACTCGATGTGTTGGAATTTTACAACAACTCCGTGATTATTTCTGTGTATCAAGGCACCTTGAAATAGTGTCTATCAAAACCTCAGTCCAAGGAAAGGAAATCCTTCTGGACTTAACAACCTTCTGTAAGTTGTTTGAGGTTCAAAATCTTGGAAAGGATTTTGAAATAAACACCAAGGATGATGAACTCCTTGAAGGTGTTAAAGAACTTTACAGTGACGTGTGTGATCTTGAAAAATCAGATACACCCACTGAGTTCAAACTTGCTGACTTCCGAACCAGACATCTGTTGGTTCACTGGGATGTACTGGCTTGCATTCTTCACAGATGCTTTGATGGTCTCCACGGAGGTGCAGACCAGATAAGCCAAGAACGATGGATCATGATGTTCTTGCTAAATCAACAAGACAAAAGGCTGGAAAACCCTTTTAACAGGGGAAAGTACGCCTTCATGAAATTCGTGAAGAAGATTCAAGGCTTCGAGCCTAAGATTGTCAAAGGACTAACTCAGCCAAAGGCCACAGTAGGTTATGGTCTGAAGATATGCTACTTGCTGGAAAAGCTTGGCATTGAGCTCAGAGAGATGGCTGAAATAGCCAACGGTAACCTACTCTACAAATATGAGTATACAAATCTGATGAAAAAGGTTACTGGGTCTCAGAAAGGTCCTAAGAAGCGAAAATCTGAAAAGATATCTGAAGAAAAGGTTGCGACCAAGAAGCCCAGAACTTCAAGAAAGAAGTCTGTTGGCAAATCAGAAGATACACCCAAAGAGGTTGTCAATTCTCAGATATCTGCAGGCATTGCCGATGAACTGATAATGGCAGATGAACTCATCAATGCTGCAAAAGAGTTATCAACTACTGAACAAGTAGACTCAGCAAGAGAAAGTGCTTTCAGAAATGTTGCGACTAATGCGTAAAGCCTGGCGATGAACTCATAAATCTTTGCCAAGAGTGGTGAAAAGCACCAAGCCCCATCTGCGAAAACCGCAGGAGTTATGGACCAATCGGTTCCTAATGCCGATGAGAGCTCGACGATGAAGATGATGAACTAGTCATCTCTCAAGTCCTAGAAAGAACAAAGAGGGCTAAGGTTACTGAAAAAGTAACTGGTGATAAGGTATCTGAAGAAGAACCTACACCACAGGTTGCTGAGACTATAGCAAAGGTTGTTGGTGCAAACACATCATCAGGGAATGCTTCTCTTAAACAACTTCACAAAGCCCTGATGAGTGGTATTTTAGTGCTGGCAGATGCTGATGGAAATGCCACATCTAAAAATCTGGAAGAACCTTCTACTGATCAATCTTCTGTTTCCAGACAACCACAACAACCACAAACACAACAACCACAACAGCCACAAGTGGTTGATGAAATGGTAAATGAACTCCATTTTGAATTACCAAAGAATATCAGATGTCAAGAAAATCTCAGAATTGAAAGTTCCCCAACTCAATGAGAGGGATCAAACTGAGACATTAACTCAGAATGATCAATCAGGGGAGGCAACTGAGTTGCACACTCAGGAAAGGTGTGAAGTACAAGAAACTTCAAACAAGAAAACTGCACTAGGAAAAGACGACCAATGTATAGAAAGGTCACAAGTTCCAGAGACCAAACAGCCTGAAACTGCTCGGGTAAATGACTGGTTTAACTCTTACCTTGTGAAAAATTTTATACTTATAAATCTTGTTTCCTCATAATAATTTCTTTGTTACAAGCTGAGTTAGAAACGCAGAAACAAGAGGAAGCTGAGAAGCTTGCCTCAGATACTGAAAAAGAGGTTCCTTCAACCTTAACTCTTGAGAAATCTGAGCCTGTGCCACAGGTAAATGATTCTTAAAGAGAACTAATTTTTCAGTAAAAATGTTTATGTGCTCATTCATGATAAATGTTTCTAACAGGCTCCAACTGAGATGGAAGAAGATAAGGCAGAAATGCCAGAGACAAACCCAGAAACCAACAAGGTTTCTGAAGAACACATCACTGAGCCTTCAAACTTGAAGGTATATGATAATCAAGTGACAAGTATTCTTCATCTTGGGTTATCCTTTATCTCTTCTAATTTTCAATACTTTCTACTTACAGGCTATTTTAGAAGTAGAAATACAAGGGGATAAAGTTGCGACTTCCCCTGCATCAATGGAAATTGATGAAGCCCCCAAGGCAACATCACTCGAAAGAACACCAGACACTGCACAAGTTTCTGAGAAAAATGAATCTGAGCTTCCTATTGAGGAAGTAAGTAGCACAAATCAGAATTCATTAAAAGCATATTTGCATAGATTCTTTCAAACTATTTCCTAAGTATTGTATTTCTCTCAGGTTCAAGAAAGAAAGGTTGATGAGGACCAGACTTCCAAGTCTCCACCTCACAACAAGATATCTGAGACACCAATTGTCTCAGTAGAACAAGTCTCTGAGCCTGATGTACTTACTCAGGTAACTCAGAAACTAAACTACACTACTACTCAGATATCAACCAAAGTTTTGAAACTCATTCAAAGCTCTTTCTTTCAGGCTCAAACAGATGCAAAGCAGGTTCCCATTAAAGAAACAAGGGACCTACTTCACTTCTTCAAAGCTCACACCCTGCCAAAGCATATTCAATGCTTCAAGAAATGGCGGTTAAGGTGCTCGATCTCCAAATATTGAGAATCATTGATCAACTAACCGAGAAGCACGAGCTCTTGACACGAAACATATGTCCAAGCAATGTTCCTCATGAACAATATATACGCCATGATTCTACTACATAAGGACTTTTCCAGAGAAGTGGCGCATAGTTTGATACATGCCTTTGAACAGGCAGATGATTAGACAAGATTACAGATGGCATTCAAGCCAGTCCTGCCCCAGACCCTGCAGTTTATACCTTCTGAACAAGAAGAAGTTAATGGGCAGAAGATCACTATCCCGGAAGTGATCAATCTTGTATCTGAAGATGATGAGGAGGAAGAAATGAATGAAAATTACTTTGATGAACCTCCCACTGACCATCACCAAGAGGATGATAATGATTCCCCTGCACCAGGGACCGGAGGAATTTCACAGAGAAACAATGCCTCAGCTGCTGAAAAGCAAACTGAGAAGACTTCACAGAAATCTCCGTCTTCATCACCTCAGAAATCTACTCATCCATCTTCTAACCAACATGTAGTTACTACTGAACAAGTAGTTGAGCTCTCTGAGGAAACCAATCAGAAAATATTAAACACTTAGACCAGAAGTGCTCAACTCAGACAACTGTTGGAAGAAGAACAACAGCTCCATCTTCAACTGGAAGATCAAATAGCTAAATCCAGAGATAATATTGATCAACTACAAGATCTATACTTAGAAGAAATGATTGCTTACTCTGAGGTTAAAGAGCTACAGGATGTTGTGCAAAAGATCACCAAAGAAATCGATACTGAAGAAGTATCTGAAGTCAAGCATGATGCCAAGGCTGCATCATTTTCGAAAGAAGTACCATCCTCCTCCCAGAAAGGAAAGAAAACAATCTCTGAGATGGTTGCTGGACTCGATACGATCGATGAAAATGTCCAAGAGGATGAAGATCACTGGGCTAATCACTCAGATGATGAAAAGACAAGACTTTGGCAGAACACCGCCATGAACATTTAGCGGTTTCTCACTTGAAAAGGAAGTTGATTGCTCCTACAATATTCAACAAACTGCCAAACGTCCACTCCCATGAATACATGAACAGGTACCAAGTACTGGCTACTCTGAACAAGGAGATGTCTTCACAAAACAAGGAAGTAATTGCCTCCGTCCCCTCTGAAATGAGAAAGTTCACTGAGCTCATCACTCAGAGAACAACTAGCATGGTCATTGCTCAGAAAGATCTGGGAATGATAAGGGACGATGATGTGTCTTTAGCTGAAAAAGCTTTTCAAGAGGCAAGTTACACTGCTGGAAAAGCAGATGCCATCCTAGGCCCATTAGCAGAGCTCACTGATAAGGACAATGGACTTATCAAGCAAAATCAGGAGCTCAAAGCCGAACTTCAGAAGTTGGTCACTGCCTATAATTATCTACAAGGGCACTTTGACTCTCTCTCTCAGATTCCTTTATGAGACTAAGTCAGCCAACAATGACTAAGGGGGAAGAAAGTACAAATCTGGACCTCAAAGTCAGGGGAAATGGGAAGAAGGAGAAGCAAACAAAAAGAGATCTGAGTCAAAGCTCGGAAAGGAAGAAGAAAAACTTCCACCACCACTCGTAATCAATGAACCCTCCTCAAGCCAAGTTGCTTTGCAAATAGTAGCCGCTTCCCGAAACCCATCAAGGAACCAAAATGATAACAAGGGCCATGGCACAGAAACCTCCAAGGAGTACCAAGGCTCCAAGGAGAAGAAAAGTTAGAGGGATTGATGAATCTTCTGAAGAAGAAGAAGAAGAAGGTCAAATCAAGTCCCTGGGCAATGAAGAAGGCTGTGAAACTCTCACAAGATCTAATCTTGATGATGATGAAGAGACTGATGAAGATGAAGCTCCTCTTCACAGAAAAAGGAAAATTGAAAGCCTAATCGAGCCCATAGCCGCAAAGCTTTGGCCTAAAACTCCCTCCGAAATACCAAGTCTATCCAGGTGGTGGTTCTTCAAGCAACAACCCCAAAGAGAATTCAAGATGAAAAGGAATGATCGAGAGTCGAGCAAAGACAAAGTCAACTTCCACTCGGGCGAAGAAGCCAAAATAGAGTATGTGAAGTATGACAATGATTCCTCCGCTCACAGGTGCATCAATCAAAAGAATGGCTATTGGATTCTGGAACTGAAGCATCTATTGGTAAATTCAAGATTTCCAGAACCAATCCATAAACAACTTATGGCATGGAGGAAGGATAAACCTACCTTGATCAACACCAATCACATCAAAGCATGGTTGGATTTTGAAGTTGTCAAGAGAACTGAAGCCATGAAAAAGGACCTCTCTGATGATTGTCCATATGGAAAGCCAGATGATGTGCACAAAATTCTGAATATCACAGGAACAGGCACAAGACCAAGACTTGCTGTGGAACCCTATGAATCGTTCTATCTGACAGAAGATCAATACAAGTGTGACATCAGATATCTGAAGATTATCTACGAATACTTCAAGCTTTCAGATATCAGAATAGAGCATGCCTGGAAGTGGGGAAAGTACCTATGGGTCAAGCATTTTGTCAAGAAAAATCCTACCAAAACCTACAAAGAGGTCTGTGGATTTGCCAGAGACACAGAGATGCTGTTGATTTGCAAACTGATCCATGAAATGCTGTTGATTTGCAAACTGATTTGCCAGAGACATAGAGATGCTGTTGTCAAGCATTCCTCTAACTCTTCTCTATGATTATTCTGATGACATCAAAAGGTTTGGAGATAGGAAATTTGCAAACTGATCCATAGAAATACTGTTGAAGACTTGAAGATTGAAGACTTGAAGACTAGTCCTTTAGGATGTTTACTTGGAGCTTGGTTACTCCTGTTGTCCTAATTTACTATGTAGTTTTTGTATTTTTGCTGACTGAGCTTAACTGTATAATGTATTGAAGTTATCTGTAAACTTTAGTTGTAACTTATCTGAAGAACTTACTCTCAGATAGTATTCTATAAAACATAACTTGTCAGCAAAGATCACACCTTGTGATTTGGTTGATGTCTACTTTCTGCCCTTAATTACATGAATTGAAAGATCTTAAGAAATGATTAAGTGGTGGATTGTTTCCTCATCCAGATTTGTAATAGGGTAGATAGTCATCGTTGACTGATCAAAATGGGGGAAATTTGTTAGATATTTTGTTAGAAATATCGGTTTAGATTTTGATCAGCAACATGATGACTTATCTTAGTCTCAGAAAGGTGATTAGTACTCTTGGTTCACTTGAACATTGTAAAAGAGGAAAACCACTAAGTATGATAGTCTAGCTAATCTTTTATAGGATGTTAGGTCTCAAAATGTAATTTTTATTTTATGAAGAGAAGACCAAGAAGAAGACATCTAAGCAGAAAGCTCAACGACATTGAAGACTTGAAGAAAACTGCACAAGATTACTGAATCTGTTGTTCAGATATCTTAGCCAGATATCTTAAAGACACGAATAGTTTCAAACAAACTGTGTCACAAAGAGATATCTGAGAAATAAGATACATATCTGATAACAAGGAAAGTGTCCACAGATATCTACTCTCAGATACCTTGAGCTTTAACCACGTTTCTGAAAGAGAAATATATATTGCAAACAAAGTTGTTTCAATAAACACAAGTGGTATCTGAAGAATGAAGATAAGGACGTGCAAAGAATCAGATAACACTAGTCTCTGATACAAAGCCTAGTTCCGTTGGCACTACAGGACAAAAAGTATAGTACAATGCATTTAATACACGGACAGAGATGTCTGAATAAAAGCAACGGCAGCTTTCGAGAAGAAGACAAAACCTGCTACAGTACTATACACAGATATCGATAGTCTTAATTTGAGCCTAACGGATACTATTCAAACGGTACTCAAATTCATCTATAAATATCAACACTTAGACTGCTTGAGAAAACACACAGAACCTTAGACACACGATCTCTGAATATCTTACTCTCTCAAAGCAACTTACTTATCCTCAAAGCTTTCTGTTGCGACCAAAGCTTTTGATCTTGAGTAAACACTGAAGTTCTAAGTGTCCTGATCCTAAACAAGCAAAGCTATCTGTGAAGGAGTTGAATCAAAAGATCAACTATCTGAGATTCATTCTCTTGAACAGATATCATAAGACTTGGGTCAGTAAAATCGAACAAGATACCATACGCTGTAAAGTGTATTAAGTAACTTAGTTCACAGAGCTATCTGATTAACTGAAAAGTTATTAAGACGCTCATCTGACAACTCAAACCAAAACCAACAGTACAGGAAGTACTTAGTTTGAAAAATCAGGGAATAACTCCAAGGTTACCGGAGTATAGGAAGTACTTGATTTGGGAAACTAAGGAATAACTCCAAGGTTATTGAGTATAGGAAGTACTTAGCTTGGGAAGCTAGGGAATAACTCAAAGGTTTCTGAGTATAGGAAGTACTTGGCTGTGAAAACCGGGGAACAACTCAGGGGGAACATTTGGTTGGGAACCAATTGTTAAGAATCTTAGAATAGGATTATTGTAAGGAGAACTCAATTATCTGTTCTAGTGAATTCTAGGTCTCTGATAGACCGAAGTGGATTAGTTGGAGGATTACGCCACCTCCAGATACCACTATACTTGCTGTGTTATTTACCTTCAGATTTACATTTCAAAGAACACACACACACATATTAACATTCGCACTTATCTTTATTAAGTCTTCCGCACTCTGATTCTAAGTATCAGATATCTATTCAGATATCTGAGAAATAGTTGTTATCGACAAAAGTTTTAAAAGACTATTCACCCCCTCCCCCCTCTAGTCTTTTACTTTGCCGTTATCTGGACCAACAGTCTAGCTTTTAACCCTACTCTGCCACTAAGGATCCCATCAACACCTGCTGAACAAGAGGAAGTGGGAAGAAAGCCTGTGGCAATCAAGGAAGTGATAGATCTGCTATCTGATGAGGAGATAGATGAAAATGACGTAGGAAAGCCCAAGTCCCCTCACAAGTCTTCTGACAAGAAAGATGATTCTAAAAAGGATGAGGATGATAATGCACCACCACCAGGTGCAAGAGGAGTTGCTGGACAACACAATGCCTCAGTTGCTGGAAAGCTTCCTGAGAAGAATACTACTCCTTCTAAATCTCCTCAGAGATCATCTAAACCTTCTCCATCAAAGCAACATGATGAAGAAATTGGACACCTTGCTAATGACACCGCTCAGAAACTTCAGAAAGCTGAGCAAAGTGTGGCCCAACTTAAACAAATGTTGGAGGAAGAAGAACACTTGCACCTTGAGTTGGAAACCAAGGTTGATGAAAAAGAAGCCAATCTGAAAAAGATTGAAGAGTTGTCTCGCAAGGAGGCATAAGCCCTTGCTGAGCAGAAACAACTACAACTTGATGCTCAGACACTTATCGAAGAAATGGATGCTGAAGACGATGTTGAGATCAAAACAAAGAATGTTGAAATAGCATGTGTTCCTTCATCTTCTGGAAAGTTAAAGAACTCCATGTTTGAAATGGTTGCTGGACTAGGCAATGAAGACACATGGGAGGATGATGAAGACGAAGATGAAGAGGAATATGTCGATGCAGAGGAGCATGAGGTTGGTGACATAACAAGCTATCCTGTTAAGGATAGTCAAACCATAGTGTCACATCTCAAGAGGAATATCCTAGCTCCCACCATTTTTCCAAAACTTCCTAATGTGCATACATTTGAATTTGAGAATAGATCAGAGATTATGCATAAACTACCAAAGGAACTGGAAGATCAAGACAAGGAGGTTACTGAATCCGTACCATTTGACTTCACCAAGTTTGCTGAGCTCATCTCCAAAAGAACCTCTTCACTGGTTCTAAAGCATAGTGATCTTGGAATGGTAAAGGATTTGGATAGCAAGTCTATGCAGGCTACATATGATACTGCTCAACTGGCATCAACTCAGATACAATCAGTGGTTGTTGAAGTTTCCAAGCTGACAAACAAGGAAACTGGAATTGAAAAGCAGAATGAAGATCTCAGAAAGGAGGTGCAGCAACTCATTAAGGCTTACATAAAACTTCTAAAGAATTTTGACACTCTGTCAGATTCTTATGCCAGACTCTTGGTCCATTTTGATCAGTCTCCAATGACTAAGGGGGAAGGAAGTACAAGGAAAGGACAAAGGAAAGATGTATCCTGAAGAAGCCCAGACCAAAACACCAAGCTCCAAAATTGTCAAAGTATGATCTGGAGTTTTTTTTTCTATGAACTAGGTTTAAAGAAGTATATGAGAAAAATCCCAATTCTAAGCTAATACGGAACAAACAAAAATCCTATTTTGCGTCTCTCGCCGCGGCGGAAGGAATAGCTCGCCGCGGCGAGCATTCTTAATCGAAAAATATAAATCTCTCGCATAATTTCGCCGCGGCAAGCTTCAATCTTCAAAACAGGAGCTCATTCGCAAAATCTCGCCGCGGCGGATTGATTTCCTCATCGCGGCGAGCCTTACTCTAATTCCCAGGTCCAAGCTCGTAAAATCTCGCCACGGCGGACCGAATCCCTCGCCGCGGCGAGCTATGCTAATCAGCTCGTACTCATTTAGCTCAAAAGATATCAAATGCTGCAAAATTTAAAGAAAACACCAAAGCGTGAAAACGAACTAAAAAGACTATAAAACTAAAGATAAAGACTTACAAAGACCACTAAAAAGGACCCAATGAGACTCTAAATTATCGTCTCATCAATGGTGACTACAAGGTCAAGGGCAAAGACCCGGATACCTCCAACAGCTGCCAAGAGCTCAAGGAGACGAAGACAAGACAGAGACTCTAATGAAGAAGAAGAAGAAGGAGGAGGAGGAGGAGGAGGAGGAGGAGGAGGAAAGCTGGACAAGAAAGCTACAAGGACCTTATGGTCATGCATCAAGATGATGATGATGATGATGATATCATCATCATCATCATCTTCACAGAAGAAAGAACTTGAGCAGCATGTCTGGTCCCATTGCTGCAATTCCAATAGCAGCAAGGACACCTTCTGGAAACACCAAGTCAATCCAGCAAGGTACCCCTTCTGAAGACCCCTCACTGAAAGGTCTGAACTCCAAACAGAAGAGGAAGAGAGAAAGGGACATCAAGTTTGGTAGAATACCACCACAAAGCCTGAAGATGCTCAGATTGAGTATGTAAAGACTGATGATCTAAATCCCTCTGTTTGGCAGTGTATTCATCAAAAGAATGGCTACTGGATACTAAAATTGGAAAATCTTCTAGTCAATGAAGGAGGACTGCCAGTACCAATCTTCAGACAGATGATGGCATGGATAAAAGGCAGACCAGAGTTGTTGCCTAAAGATAGAGTTCAGAAATGGCTAGACTTTGAAATACAAGTCAGACAAGAAGCCACCAAGAAGGACCTATATGAAGAATGCCCTTATCACAGACCTAAGAATGTGCATACAATTGTTGATGAATTTGGGTCAAGAACAAAGCTGCAGGTTGAACCTTATGAGTCATTCTATTTGACTAAGGAACAGTACTTGGGAGACCTGAGATATCTGAAAGAGATATATGGTGATTACAAGCCCACTGAAGAGAAGCTTGTTCATGTCTGGAAATGGGGCAAGTACCTATGGATCCAAAGCACGACCAAGAACCTATCCACCAAATCATACAAGGAAATTGCTCTTGCAACAAGAAGAACTGAAATGAAAGTCAGGACTTACATCCTTGAATATTCTGAAGATTGCATGAGATTTGGTGATAAGGTATTTCAAAGCTGAGAAGAAGACTTGAAGACCAACTAGTAGGATGTTCACTTGGAACTTGGAACTTCCTGTTATCCTACTTAGTTGTGTAATGTTTTGACATTTTTGCTGATTGTAATTTAAAGCTTAATCCTGTAAAAGTTATATGTGCTATAACTTGTAATCTATCTGATGAACCTACTCTCAGATACTTATTCTAATGAAAAGATAACTTATCAGCACATATCACACCTTGTGATTTGGTTGATGTTTACTTTCTGCACTTAAATAAAAATAAATGAAATATCATAAGAAATGTTTAAGTGTTGGATTGTTTCCTCTTCCAGTTCATAATAGGTTTAAAGATAGTCATAGGTGACAGATCAAAAAGGGGGAAATTTGTTAGGATTATCTGTTTAGATTTTGATCAGTAAACCATAATGACTTATCTTAGCTCAGAAAGGTAACTAGTACTCTTAGTTCACTTGAACATTGTAAAAGAGGAAACTTACTGAGTATGTTAGCCTAGCAAATCTTGTATAGGATGTTAGGTCTCTTAATGTAATTTTTATATTTTTAAAGAAGACCAAGAAGGAAGCATCTAGAAGAAGAACTTTTTTATTGAAGATCAGAAAACTGTACAAGATTGCTAAAGACTAATAAAAATTGTGTCCTCACATACCTTGGCTTAGATACCTTGAAGAAACTAAATGTCTGAGAAACAAACGTTTCAATAGGTTTCTGACGCACTAAAGGTCACTGAGAAAGGACTTGCAAAGCCTCAGATAGCTTGCATTGTTCTGTTGACACTACAGGAAAAAAGATAGTACAGTGCATTTATTACATAGACAGAGATGTCTGAACAAAAGATGAAATCTCTGAAAAGAGACAAAGCTCACTGTCGTACTAACTTTAGATATCAATAGTTTGAATTTCATTGAGCCTAACGGATACTAATTCAAACGGCATGATTTTCAACTATAAATATCAGCACTTAGAATTCTTGAAAGACACACTGAATACACAGAACTTCATACATTACACTCCAGCATACAAGCCTTCTGCCTACTTACTCTCTAGCTTACTGTTGCGACTGAAGCTCTTGAATTCTAAGTAGCACGAAAGTTCTAAGAGTTCTGATCCTTAACAAGAATTGTATATTGTGAAAGAGTTGAATCTAGAAGATAAAGTTGCGACTCATATCTGTGATTCATTCTCTTGAACAACATCAAGACTTGGGTCAGTAAAGAACAAGTTACCATACATTGAAAAGTGTATTAAGTAATCTTGATTCCACAAGAGCACTCCTACATAATTGCAGAAGTTATTAAGAGACTGCTCACCTGACAAACTACCATAACCAAAACAGCAACAGGCGTTGAGCATATGAAGTACTTAGTTTGGGAAACTAAGGAATAGCTCAAAGGTTACTGAGTAGAGGAAGTACTTGGTTGGGAAAATCAGGGAATAACTCAGGGGGAACACTTGGTTGGGAACCTAGTGTTAAAGGGATCAAAAGATAGGATTTTGTAAGGGGAACTCATCATCTTATCTTAGTGGATTCAAAACCTGAGAAAGGGCGAGTGGATTAGTTGAGGGATTACGCCACCCTCAGATACCACTATAAAAAGCTTTGTGTTATTTACTCTCTGAACTTAATTTCTGTATTACTTAATACTTGCTGAGTACTTACACACATTATAGCTTGCTGAGCACGTGCACTTATCTGAAAAGACTTTCGCTCTTTTACTTTGTCGTTATCTGGACCAACACTAACAATGGTATTAGGAAAGGCATTTAACCAAGTATGGTTAGCACAAGCCCTATCTAATCTCTGCATTATGAAACTAGATGCATGATGTCTATTGCTCCAAGTAAAACTAGGACCATAAAAGCCTAAATCCTCTAATCTAGCATGCATCAAACAGTTCCTAAAATCAGGCATACATTTCATGTGAATTCTCCTACCACCTACCTTTTCATGCGGAAAAAGAACATGATTAAAGTCACCACCTACCAACCAAGGCAGAGTGACAAATTGACTAAAGTAATTTCTTGCCATACCTGTTCATGGCGTGAATTTTGTGCATAGTTGTAAACAGCCGACATCTGCACAGGCCTACTTTTTGGGAACTTAAGTTTAAAGTGTGCAACGCTGTCATTTGTTCTATCAATCTCTACATTGACTCGGTATCCATCCCACAAGAACCAGAAACCACCCATATTTGGGTGATCAATAGAAGGTGTTACAATGTGCTGTTTACTCAATCCAATTGGACTAATTGGTCCCACAGAAGAGGACAAATCAGCACGAGTATCCATCAACACTACCATTAAAGGATCATATTCATCCACAAAATCCTTTACCTGGAGGATTGTTTCTCCTCTGATACTACCACATACGTTCCAAAATAAGATCTTCATGGCAGCACGGTCAATTAGAGGTATCCATGATCCCAGAACGAGATCCCTCCACAGATGTCCTGTGACGTTTCTTAAAGAGATCGGTGTCACACCCATCACCACATCTCTTATGTAGGGAGTGAGCACCACATTGTGCATCACTGCAGGTCCCAAATTCAATGGTGCAAGGAGTTGATTATAATCTAGGAGAGCATAATCCACTGCCTGTGAGATTTGTATCAGAAGAGGGTCCTCGTGGAGAGGGTTGACGATGAATTCGTTTGAACTTACCAACTCCAACTCCCTTGGATTCCTCACATAAGGTGGTGGTGATCTTTCCCTGGGAGGAAGAGGAGGCAGTGTAGGGCAAACTGTTATTGGGGATGTCAGTGTAGGTCGAGAGGTTGGGGTTATCTGAGCTTGAGTTGATCTTGGAGATGAGGTTGAGTGAATTGGGAACAAAGGAAGTTCTACGGGATTTTGTCTTACTTGGGTTGGTGGCAGGCTTTCTAGATTGATTAGTGGAGCTAGGTTTAGGGGCTGGAGAGAGGGCAATGGTGAGGGAGTGGTCCGGGGGTTGGAAAAGGTCAAAGTTGGTGGAGGAGTGGTCGTCACAGGCGGCATTGAGAGTGGTGCTACTTCCATCACCAAACCTCCACTGGACAGTGCCACTTGAAGAGTTGTCTGAGTTGTGACTCTTGTCCCCAATGGTTGCAACATTGGTTGCAAGGAGAGGAGTTGATTCTCTCTGTAATTCCATGGTACATTTGAGACTCTGTTGGTTGGCCTTCTGATTGTTGGTGTTGGCCCCAAATTCAAATTCACTGCCCTTTGGCGCGCTCTTCTCCTACTCTGGAATTGCAATTATCTGGGACTGTGGTTTTGGTTCTCTGCTTCCGGTAGATGATACCCGTTTCCATACACTTGTATGGGCTGTCCATCAAGAATTGCGTTGTTTATCTCCGAAATTGTCGTCATAGGAACTGGGATTGTCAGATTCTCCTGTGTTTCCCTTGGTGGTGCCTCCCAGTTCAATCGTAGGGTTTCCTGCAGTAGTTCCGTTGAAGTTCCAATGTGCTCCACTGTTGGTGGTAGCGGGGAGTAAGGAGAGGTCACCGACGACAGTGAGTTTGGTGACTGCCTCTCTGTTTATGCCAAAAGATCGGCATGGTCCTTGTTCTTGGATGTTGACTGCTCGAGTTTTGTTCTTATTCTATTTGATTTGTTATTTCTGACATTCTTTCTCTTCAAAGTTCCTTTCTCAAAGATTAACTTGTTGTTTTATGGAAATGGGCTTGATTGTTTCATTACATTTACTGAGAATTCCAAAGGTTTTCCAGGATGCAGAGAAGTCATAATTGCATTTGGAGACTCAATAAATATCCCATCTTCTTGGTCATTCCCCAGAACAGCAAACGGGTTATTCCTAGTAACTTGTTCTTGATTGGTGAGCTCATGAGTAGACTGCATTATCGTCGGTTGGTTGGAACTACCGGGGAAATCTTTTGCCGTTAAATTCTCTCTGTTGATTAAGTGATGATGCTTGATAACCGAGATGGTGGCACCTCTCTCTCCATCATTATCTTGGTTTTGTAAAACTCTATCTCTTCAACCAATGGATGTATGTTTGAGGCTTGCTTTTCCGGCAAAAGGCTATCATTATTAGCAAGCATGCTTAAGTTAATGATGTCCTTATCTTTCCTAATTGGTTGTTTCTCTTTAGGAAAAGCTGGATGCTATATATTTTCCTTGAATACACCATCTTTAGATTTCCCTTGCAAAGCTTGATCACCTCTTGATCTCATATGGAGATTTTTCCTCTTCATCTCTCCTCTGGCTTGAATCTCATCATTCTCTGCAATTTTTATCAGCTTCCCTTTATTATTTCTCCTTACCACAGACCATTGATTTATTCCTTTGTCGTCATTTGGTTATGAATTTTCCTGACACAATCCTTTCTGTTTGCTGATCTCATGACTGGCCAAATCTCCAATATTCATGTCTGATTGATCACAAATTTCCATTTGATTCTGTATCTCCCCAGTATTTTGCTTACAAGTTGGTTTAAAATGCCCAATTTGACCACATTGGAAGCAAAATTCCACTTTGATTTCAAAAACTACCTCATGTTCTAAACCATCCACTATAATAGATTTTGGTAAGGGATTGCATGTAGAGATTTCAACACAAATTCGTGCAAATCTCCCCTTCTTTGCGTTCATTGTGAACCAATCAACCTTAATTGGTTTTCCCAATAGCGAAGCAATCTTATAAAGTGCAAAGAGGTCAAAATATTCAATAAGGAGTTCTGGAAGCTGGATCCAGATCTTCATTGTTTCAATCTTGTCCTTAGAAGCTCTGAACTTTGGTTTCTATTCCTGAATTGCAAGATAGTTCCTAAAAAGGAAGCAAGGACCACCTGTTTAGATTAAAGCCTGTTCTTCCTCCATTTTTGTTTTTACCAGATATAAACCACCCGTGAGATCCGTTACCTGGACTGGATATGGGAGTTTCCAGAGACTCTGTAGATGCTTATCAATGTTGTCAATTGATCTTTTTTTACCAACAGAATGTATGATTAGAGCATTTTTCCAAGGTTTTTTTTAGTTTTTCGAGTTCTTGTTCAGTGAAATTAGCTTGCAAACAATCGGTAATTGGTTGTGCACGTGTTGAATTCTTGGAGCTAATAACAGATCTAACATAATTCAACTGTTCCTCGCCAAGAGAATCTAACCAAGACTTGAAGTAAGTTGGTGGATTATTCGTTTGTACCGTAGCCTTGTAGGATTTCCGTACATTTTGTTCTTCGATGAGAGGTTCCGGTTGAGTGTTTGGGTTTTGCGCAGTATCAGACGGCGGGTTTGGGGCTGGTGTGGGAGGTGATGGTGGTGGATTAGTAGATGGTGGGGGGACGCTAGAGAGAGCATTTTTTTCACTCTTAATAGGGTATGAGCTGTTACAATATGGTCGTAAGCATAAATATAATTTAAAGAATTTTATTCTATCTCTATCACCACTGGAAATATTTAGAAAGTAGGAAAGTATGATGATGTTCTGCTATGTCTTCCTTCCCTCATCCTTTTTGTCTTGTCTATCTCGCAGTGGCGAACCCTGTGGGCATTTTAGGGTATAGAATCTAGAAGCAAATTTAAATTAAAAAAACCTCAAATAACAATACGAGTAATGGATGAATAAGTACAAGTCGAGAGTCTAAATACGAACAAGTATAATGGTAAGGATAACTTTTGAAAGAGTAAAAATAAAATTTAATTAAATGCTATAATTATATTAATGGGACATATAGGGGAAAAAATGAAAAATGTTTGGAAATTAAGAATATACAACTACGAGATTGAAGTATAATGTGGAGGAAATGATGAAATGAAGAAGTAGAGAACTAGTTATGCTAGAAGTCGACCAAGAATAACTGAAAAATAACAGAAGAAACTAAAATGGTAAAAACATAAATTATTGAAATGAGTAAGAAAGGAAATGGAAAGCGTTGAACTAAAAAGATTAAAGTGAACGAGCAACTATAATATTAACATATGATAAATGAAACTGAAGTAGAATATCAATTAACCACAAAAAGTAGATAAATAGGTAACGAAAAGAAGCTTATTGGTGATGTTGGGTTTCGAACACATGACACTTAACTTCAATAACAACATACCTAACCAGTTGGCAGAAATCCAGGGGGTCAGCTGACCCAGCTCGACCCCCCTTGTATCCGCCACTGCTTCCTCGTATGAGTGAAATATCTACTGTCATGAATTGTGTTAGATCGGTTTCGTATTATGTGGTCTTAAATGGTAACCATTATGATCATTTATCACTGAAAGGGGCATTCGACAAGGAGACCCCCTCTCTCCCTTCATGTTTCTTTTTTGCACTGAGGTTCTCTGCTCTCCTTTTGATGGGGTTGTTGGTCGATGTGATTTAAAGGGTGTTAATGTGAGTCCTAGCGCTCCGGCTGTTCCCCACCTTTTATTTTCTGATGACACCTTGATTTTGTGTCAAGCTTCTAATGAGGCTGCTCGTATTATTATGGACGTTTCGCATGTTTACTGTTTAGGTTCGGGGCAGGAAGTCAACTTGGAGAAATCAAATGAGTTTTTTATTCATAATGTTTGTAATGAATTGGTTGTCAGTGTGCAAAGCATTTTGAATGTTCAAGTGGTGGATAGGCATGAGATATACTTAGGCCTTCCTTACACCATGGGGAAAAATAAAAAAGATATTTTTGGAATAAAATGTGGAAAAAAGGATCATTCTTTTGAAGGAATTTTTTGTCAAAAGCCAGAAAAGAGATCCTTATAAAATCTGTTTTGCAAGCAATCCCGACTTGTGTTATGAGCTGTTTTAAACTCCCCGGGTATCTCCTTCATGAACTTGAATCGCTGATTTCTCATTACTGGTGGGGAAATAATGGGAAAGATAAAATGCATTGGGTAAATTGGCTTTTAATGTGTAAGAGCAAAAGAGACGGTGGGTTGGGTTTTCATGATCTTCGCACTTTCAATTTCGCATTTCTTGGCAAACAGATTTGGCGTATTATTCAAAATTCTGATTCTTTATTCAGTCGTGTTTATAAAGATAAATATTTTCCCAACTGCGACATCCCAGACTCTACTCCTATGGAAAACTCTTCCTTTACATGGAAGAGTATTTGTGCTACGCTTGAGTTAGTCAATGAAGGAGTTCGTTGGAGAGTAGGAAATTGTGAAAATATAGATATTTGACAAGATAAATGGATCACTAGTTATAGATGTTTTAAGCCTAAAACTCCATATCTAGTACATGAAAGGCCCTTTGAAAGTTTCCTTCTTAATTCACCCATATCTAAACGAGTGGGATTTGCCTATTCTTACCTTTCTTTTTTGCCAGGATGACATTGATGAAATCTTGAAAATTCCTTTGGCAAGTAGAAATTCTCAAGATATTCGAGTCTGGCACAATCAAAAATCTGGTAAGTACTCAATGAGTCCCACATACCATTTAGTCATGTCTCTCAAGCAGCAAGATCAGAATGTTACTATTGGTTCCTCTCTAGTTGCACAACAACAGAACTGGAACTTTGTTTGGAGGATCAAAATTATGAACAAGGTCAAACACTTCCTATGGAGGGCCTTACATAACGCTTTGCGAACATCCAGTGAACTAAATCGTTGACATGTTGAGGTACCTGAAACATGTGGGGTCTGTAATCATTGGACAAAAACTCTCCTTCACGTTTTACGGGATAGTCATTTTGCAACACAGTTTTGGGCTCTTTCTGAATTTTCATGTTGATCTTATTTATTTCGAGACATTGATGTGACTATGAAATGTGCGATTTAACACAAATTTAGACCCTCGTTTTTTGCACAAGATTCAATATTTATATCATATTATGGTCAATTACCACTTGTATATTTTGTAGGTGATGATCATGTTTTCGAGGAATTGCATGATTTACGATTAAAAAATGAGATATTATGTCGAATTCGAAGAAATAAGGAAATACGATGATTCAACCATACACGGAGTTAGAGGGCTTCAATCGGGGTACATGACCTAAAACTTTTGTAAGAGGCCACTTTTCGAGATAACGAGATTACAAAGTCCAAAAATAGCCCGGAAGACGAATCAACAAACATCTGGCAGAAGCGACCTTGTGCATCCCCGAAGGGGCCGCAGTTAACCCATTGTGGTCCCTAGTATGGTGCTAGCCAATTTTGCCCATTTCAAGTCCGTTTCTTCCCGACCCGTCATCCTATACCTTCCATATGTGATGTGCACTTGAGAATTTGAATGCGTTGTAGTATCTGTAATCCTCAATTACAAACAAAGATTAAATTTATATTATTGTCGGAAGCTCACAAACACACAGCAATAGCGGTAAGTTAACTCGGGATGTCGTTTTCCACGGAGTCATAGCATAGGAACAAACAAGTAACGTTTTAATTATGTGTGCAGAAAGCAGACAAATTGTATGTAAGCAGATGATCGAAACGCAATTAAAACCCTCATCTTGTGTATGAAAATCGATGATGGTGATGGTGATGGTGTAAAGGACCCCCAATCTATGCTACTCCCAACTTCCTAGTTAATATCCTACACGATTACCTCTAACGACAGCAGGGCATAATATTAAATACCAAGGCGCAGTCGATACTAGCACCCCTACTCAGTTCAATGAAACTACTGTGTGTTAGGAATATCTGCTTAGATTTTGATCAGTAAACCCTAATGACTTATCTTAGCTCAGAAAGGTAACTAGTACTCTTAGTTCACTTGAACATTGTAAAAGAGGAAGCTTACTAAGTATGTTAGTCTAGTAAATCTTGTATAGGATGTTAGATCTCTGAATGTAATTTTTATATCTTTAAAGAAGACCAAGAAACAAGCATCCAGCAAAAAGGAGCTCATTATTGAAGATCAAAAGACTGCATAAGATTGTTGAAGATTAAGGAGAAGTGTCTCCTCAGATACCTTGGCTCAGATACCTCGAAGAAATTAACTGTCTTTGGAAGACAAGTATTTCAATAGGTATCTGATGCATAATGGTCACTGGGTAAGGACTTGCAATGCCTAAAAAAGCTTGCATTATTTCGTTGATACTACATGACAAAAGTTAGTACAGTGCATTAATTACGCAGACAGAAATGTCTGAACAAAAGAGGCAATCTCTTTAAAGAGACAAAGCTCACTGTCGTACTAGCTTCAGATATCAATAGTTTGAATTTCATTGTGCCTAACGGATACTATTCAAACGGCATAATTTTCAACTATAAATATCACCACTCAGAATGCTTGAAATACACATAGAACTTACACCTTAGACTAAACATCACTTGCGATATACATTCAAGCATACAAGCCTTCTACCTACTTACTCTCTAGCTTACAGTTGCAACTAAAGCTCTTTAATTCTATGTAGCACGAAAGTTCTAAGTGTCCTGATCCTGAAACAAGAGTTACATATTGTGAAGTAGTTGAATTCAGAAGATATAGTTGCGACCTATATCTGAGATTCATTCTGTTGAACAACATCAAGACTTGGGTCAGTAAAGAACAACTTGCCATACATTGAAAAGTGTATTAAGTAAGCTTGTTTCTACAGAGCACTCTAAAGATAACTGTATAAGTTATAAGAGCCAGCTCACCTGAAAAACTACCATAACCAACACCAACAGGCGTTGAGCATAGGAAGTACATGGCTTTGGAAGCTGAGGAATAGCTCAAAGGTTACTAAGTAGAGGAAGTACTTGGTTGAGAAAGCCGGGGAATAATTCAGGGGGAACACTTGGTTGGGAACCTAGTGTTAAAGGGATCAAGAGATTGAATTTTGTAAGGGGAACTCATTATCTTATCTTAGTGGATTCAAGTCCTGAGAAAGGGAGAGTGGATTAGTTGAGGGATTACGCCACCTTCAGATACCTCTATAAAGCTTTGTGTTATTTACTTAATGCACTCTACTTATTGCTTATTTATTGATTGTTGAGTACTTACACACATTATAGCTTGCTGAGCACGTGCACTTATCACAAAAGACTTCCGCTCTCTGAATATAAGTATCAGATACCTTTACAGATATCTGAGAAACTATTTTATCGTCAAAAGTTTGAAAAGACTATTCACCCCCCCCCCCCCCCATTCTTTTACTTTGTCGTTATCTGGACCAACACTATGACACTCAACAGAACATCACACCACAAAGGATGTATAGAGTTTTATAACCACGATTTACGTCTAAGAACTATACCATTAATATAACACGGCATATAAAGAAGTAGCACAGTAGAGTTTCGGCAGTTCGCCTTTACAAGAGAAAGTTAGCTATTAATTGTAATCTACTACAGACAGAAATCGAAAACAGAGAGAAAGAAGAAGAAAATAGAAGCATAGTCTTTGATGTCTTCGTGCTGCTTCTAGGGTTTCCTCCTTCTGGGTACCTCACAGCCAGCAGTTTTGGGGTTTCACTTCCTCGAGGAATGGTTCTCTCTTAGGAGAGCTGCTTTGGGAGAGGTGAATGATTATGAGACCCTAAGGGTCTTATTTATACTGAAATTTTCGTACCCTAGCCGCCCTTTGTGTACAAGGAAGGTTTAGAAAGGCGGGCTCTAGCCTTACAAGCCATAAAAGCCTTTTTCTAGAATCTTCTACCCTACTGCGGTCGACAGTCGGTCGCAGAGAGCTTTCTGCGGTCGACAGTCGACCGCCATCTTCGATTCCTCCCAGCTTTTTGTCTATTTTCTCCGTTCTTCGATTTCGTTTTTCGTAACTTCGTTTCCTCGAAAAGTGGTCTTCTACAATGTTGTATCATCTTCAAGTATCTTCACATTGGTTTGTAACATGACATGTTTTGACACCTGGAATTCCATGCAACAACCAAATCAACGTATTTCCTTATTTTCCTCGGTTTTGCCCAAATATGACGTTTTGGCACCAAAAATCGTGCAATTCCACAAAAATGCGATCATGACCTGCAAAATATGCAAGAAGTTGGTAATTGACCATAATATGATGCAAATATTGAATCTTGGGCAAAAAACGAGTGTTCTAAAAGCACGCAAAATCGCACATTTCATTGTCACATCACACCACCAAACCAGTTTCTTGCTCATGCTTGAGCAAGGTAATAACGATAAATAAGAAGTGACTATGAAATGAGTAAAGAGCATAAACCGTGACATAGATAAGCAGCTAGTCTCTAGGGTTTCATACTCCACTGACTTAGTTTCAACTCAGACCTCTACGACTCCATAGCAGGCATATAACAAGTAAGCATCACTCACTACAACCAACGGTTACAAGTGTAACCCAATGTCCCTCAAGGTGTGCTTCAAGATCATTACCTCGCGGAAATGTTATGCAATCCTGCTCTCAAAAGTCAAGGCACAAATCAAAGTAGTACTCAGGTTGGCTCGGTAAGTAAAATATGTAGGATAATATAGAGGAATGTTGATTAAGCATCATCAAAAGATGAGTAAGGCAAAGTAAGGGGTACTTCAGGGGAACTTATCACTTCGGACACCGAGTTCCTTCTTTCAACTTCGTCTTCCTTCAACAATAATTCTCCAACTTCTCCTTCATCATCATAAATACTTCATCGGTTGCTTCACACATAGACTACTTGCTCCTTTATTTTTTCTGTTTTCTTTTTCTTTTTTGACATACTATTTTTTCCAGTCGTTTTACTGACTCGTATGTTTTTGGTTGGCCATCATTGGGCTCTTTTAGTCTCTACATTTTTTAGTAGTGTCTGTTTTACCGAATTCTGCACTTTTTTGCATCCTGGTTTGGTATACATTCCATCAACCCTCACAGACATGTAGCCTTTTAGGGCCACGATGGTATGTGGGTAGTATCTGTAACATGCCCAACACGAAAACGGTGATCACAAGGACCACAGATCCACTCCGAGACTTTTGTACCTTTGCTTTTTTTGGTACTTTCTTTTTTTATTTTTTCTGGAGCAAGAGCTAGTGATTTTTAGCACCGTTAATACAAAAGTAGGGACAACAAGGTTACCTTTCAATGATGGTCATCTTCCACTTCTCCCCCAAACCAATTTCTCGAACTAAGATCAGGGTTTTCTTCTCTTCTTCCCCCAAACCAATTCTCAATCATGGTCAAAACATGATTCTCCTACATTCTTTGGAACTCGTTGCTTCATTCCTTCTTTTAAGCTTGATGGCGGATAGCTAACACCGCTTATGTAAAGCATGTATAAGATGTATATCGTGGAGTTTCATAAAGGCTAAAAAAAGCTTTCAGAGGGGCTTGTGAATATAGATTTAAGCAAAAGGGTTCAGAAAGGTGAGTACTATAAGTCACGTTCATGCTGTTAACATATAAAGACTCAAGGGTAGCAGTGTTCACACAGTTGTACATAGGACTTTATTGGAGCAGCAAGTAAACTCACTCGTCAAAGTAGCATGGGTCGGGGTGAGTCAGAGCATATATTCCATTAGTAGTGAAGCACGAAAACGAATCTACTGCCCCTATATAGTCATACTTTATACCGAGTACTCTTATCACAGATCTTCCTTCTCTTCAAAAAGACAAATAACCCTAGACGTAACAGATAAAGATAAATTTATTTCTTAGATGTAATTTAAACTACAAATTAATTAAGTGCGAATATTTAAAATTTATTATAGACTGAGTAATTAGCAAGTAATAGTCAAATCAAATTCTTCCCCCAAACCTAATAGAGAGTAGATAAACGAAGGAGAAAAAGAAAAGACACTTCCCTCTCGGTGTTGTGCTCTCCATTCAGGTGGTGCTTCACGAAGAGGATGGATCGACTCCGGGCAGTGGATAGAGTTGTGGTGGTGGATAGTAAGGTGGGTATTCATAGTGATCATACCCTCTGGTATTCTCTTGATGGAAAGAGATTTGTTGATAGTTGTGTAGGTAGGACACATGATCGTTCCACTCCATCCTCCGGCCCATATCATTCCTTCTCCGCGCATTATCTTGGCTCCCCATTCGGTAGTTGTTCACAAACTCGTTGAACGAGTTTATGTTCAAAGCTCCTTGTGGCGGGTTTTCCGCTCCTCTCCTTCTCAATTCAGCTTGGCGGCTTTCTCGTGGATTTCAAAGAGGGTGGTTCTCTTTTCATCAAAAGGTTCTATGAGGGGTGCGTACCCCGACTCATTAGTAGGAACCCGATTCTTCTCGCATATTGTTGTGATGAGATCGGCTATGTTTTGAAACTCGGACCCGGACGTTGACCCGGACGACCTGCTGTAGGAGGTTCAACCGGGTCAACTCGGGTCAACCTACAAAAAATATTTTTAAAAATAAAATATAATGTATACCTTAAAAATTCAACATATACATTTTTTTACCTAAAAAAAAAAGATAGAAAACATTGCATAAACGACATATGCCTCAATTCCAGTTTACAGCGATTAGGGGCTCAAGTTCCAACTCGAGAAGTTAAAGTAGAACATTGATTTCTAGTTAAACATTGAATTTTGTAGATGTTATATAGGGGAAAAAATGATACTGATATATTATTGTTTTGTTCGTTGCAAACTTGCAATAGTTAATACCGGTGTTTTGTTCTTGTTTATGTGGTAGGCTGGTAGCTCAGTTTATTCTCGTAATACATGAAAGCCGAACTCGTAACTAATCTATAAGTTTCTATTTTTTCAAAAATATTGATATTACAATCATATTACATCAAATCAACTCAACTCATATATCTATAGCTATTATTACAATTACATTACATCAAATCTACGCATATATCTATAGATTTCAACTGAAATCGAACCCATGCAGTAAGTAATTTATTTTTGTAACTACGAGAAACTATCATTTTAGATAACAGTCCCACCCATTTCTCTACTTTCCCTCCCCCCAAATTCAACATATCTGCACAAACCCTAGAATCCAATCAAACCAAAGCAGACACAATCAGCTGCTCGAAGAAGAAGATGAAGTTCAAAGCATTTCTGACCGACAATGGCATCAACCTCCTGGAGAAGCGAATCCTCCCAGCCCTGGACAAAATGGGCAAAATCTGCCACCTCTACCTCACTCCCGATCACGCCATGTTCCTCCACAACCTGCTCAACTCCGATGGCGTCCAATCCATCGCCCAATTTACCCAGCAATCGCTCTTCCAGGACTACCGCATCTCCTCCCAAACCGACGACCGAATCGCCTTCTCCAAATCGCTGTAAACATTGCATAAAAGATGAGCAGAGCCGTTTTTTTCCTTGTTTCAGTTTTTTTTTTTTTTAAAAACCGGTTTTTAACCGGGTTTTGATCGGTTTTTTACCGGTTCCGCCGGGTTTTTACCGAAACCCGATTTTTTTCCGGTTTTGGGGGGTTTTCGACCCGGACCCCCTCCGAGTCGCGGTTGAACCGGGTCGACCCGGGTCGAACCGCCGGGTTTCACAACATAGGAGATCGGGAAAGGGTAAGTTCCTTCTTTTGTTCTTCTTCACCAATTGCATTTCCTTCATGATGATTCTTCCAACATCGATGTAGTGAACCTCCATAATTGCGTAGACAAGTGTGACTACGTCATCCTTAAGCTCTTCGTGATGAAAAGTCGGCTTTAAGTTGGTCTCTACAAAATGCATCCAAAACCTTGCCCTTTCATTGAGTGTAGCCTTCGGGATGGATATCCCTACCGCATCCCTTCTAAATCTTTCTCCATGTAGTACCATTGGGATGTTTGGTAGGATATCTTGATACTTCAACTCGTGGTACGCCGGTTCCTTGTATAGACCATGAATGTGCTCCTCGGGGATGTTGAAGTAGTGATTGATAACTCCCGGTCCAAACATGAACTCCACCCCTCGGATGGTGATAAGATGATTTAGAAGTGAATCCTTCGGCTTGTCAATCTTGAGTTGGAAGTATTCCGCATAGAATTCTTGGACCAGCTCTATATCGTACCCCTAGAGAATGGTAGTGTAGGTTCCCCAAGCATAGAGGCTCAGGACGTTGTGTATCCAATTGAGAGCATATTTCATTCTCCATCCGATGTCGATATTCCTCTCGGGAATTACTCCTCGGTCGCTATTAACTAATAGCCAACTCCTAGCCTTGCTCGAAAGGGTTGCCGATGCTACTTTCTTTCCCTTCTTAGCCCTCTTGTGCTTGGTTCACCCACGTCTTTTCCCCCTTCGTTTCTTCCCATGGTACCTAGGTCAAAAAAGTGTGTGAGATAGCATGTTTGGAGTTAAATCGATTCTAAGGCTTACATGCAAATCTATTGGTGTTTCTTCTCCCCCAAACCTATTGTGTGGTACAATGCGTATGAAAAAATCTAGCTTGTAGTAAGATCAATAGTCACTTCAAAATAATGCAAGAACTAGGCATGGGACTCAAGTTTTCAATATGTGTCATGCATCAAGTTGAAAGGCAAATTGTAATAAGATTCCATCCCATGAGCATATGAAGATGCAAATATGTTTGCTAAGCATACTTCATCAAGTAAAGGTGATGTGAGCAAGCAATCGAAGGAGAAAAGGGTAGACAAGGGGGTTTGTTCAATCGAGTCATTTTATCGAACACATGGTGGCCAAGCATGAAAACCCTCAAATTCTCAATCAATTTGTCAAATCTCCACCAAGCAAGTGTTAATAGAGTGAATACTAGAAGTAAGCATGTATCCACATATCTCAATGTAATCAATTCAATCAATTGAAGCATATAATTGCATAGCACTCAAGAAGCAAAAAGAAAGTGCAAGCAAGGAAGTGAAAGATCTAAACGTGAATTTGAAGACGGAATGAAGATAATGATGAGCAAAGATCATTTACTTGGTGTTGATGATGGATGGCAAGCTAATAATGCAATGGATATGATAAAATTATAAAACAAGTGAAGATTTTTAGGAGAAAATGATGTGGAAGAAGGAAAAAACGTTTTGTGGGTTTTAAAAATGAGGGGGGAGTGAGCAGTCATTAGAATTACAATTGACGCGCATGAGGTCATCCAACCCTCCCACTTTCGCGATGTTTGGAGTTTTTTCGATTCTTTTTAGTTTTTTCGTTTTTTCGTTTTTTCGAAAGGCAACATGATTCTAAGCAAATAAATAAGAAATTTGAAAATATTTGAAAAGTTTTTTAGAAAATATTTTTGGTGCGGAAATCGAGAAGAACGAAAAATAAAAATTAAAAATGCGAATGCAAGTGCATAATTAAACATGACCTTGGGTTGCCTCCCAAGATGCGCTTATTTTAGGTCTTATAGGTCGACCCCTGTTTATTGGTGACTCAGTTGTTGGGGGTGGGACCCCTGATCTCCATCAGTGTAAGTAGTCAGCCAATCTTCCATGAAGCTCGGGTTGGTATTCCAATCCTTCACTCCCATGTTAAATCGTTACCCTTCTCTTGTAAACTCGAATTTGTAGAGGGTACTTCCTTCATTTTGAGTCGGTTTCTAAAACCCTTGTCATCCTTGAAGTTCTCGTAGAATAGTCCCTCGTTTTCCATTCTCCACCTTCCAGTCATCCATTTGTCTAGATAGATCTTATAGGCTTCCTGTTCTTTCTGTTTCTCGGATTCGGGAATTGGAAGTGAATCTCATGCGAGTAGAAATAGTTCTTGTCTATTTCTGTCATCTTTGTCAGTGCATCTTGAAACTCTCCAGGTGGTTGACTGTGCTTTTCTTCTGTTGGTTTCTCAGCTACAAGCTTCCCCTTCCTGATATGTGTCCTCCCGATGGATAGTTTTACGTCACTCTGCAATCCATTCACAAACATAGAAACTCTTATGCCGGTTATTTCAATAATGGTGTTAGTCATTATCATAAAGGGTCTTCCTAAATACAATTTCTATTATTGTCATTTATCGTAATCAACTATCAGCAGGTCCACAGGAATTATCAGGATTCCTATCTTAATAAGCACAGTTCTAATGGTCCCATAGACATTTTTGGCAAAGTGTAATTGGTTTTAACTAGTAAAAATGGCATTATACAATGTGAGTTAAATAACAGCCATGCATATAAAAACTAATTCTACACTTTTTTACCCTGCGTATATTTAATTATTATTATTATTATTATTATTATTTATTTGGAAAATAAGGACATCCATCCAGTTAATCTTATGATAGTTAATAAATAATAAGACTTGTCTACTTCATTAATCATCTAAGCTATTCTGTCCAAACGAAGTCTCAACCTGTAATATATTTATTCTTCTTCTTCATTTCAACTGTGACAACATGCACCTCACGTTCTGCTCCTAACATCTATCTTCATAGTTGAGGACAGGAATAAAAAATCTAGGCTGTATTTTCCTTTTTCCATTTTCTTATCTTTGTGTAAAATCATCAACAAACACAATCTCACCATTCTTGGCCTTTTCCTTCTCTTGTCCTCTAAACAACAAGAAGAAAATCCAGGGAACGGAGAGATCATTGTTTCCCTCTGTTCCATTCATCGGCGATCGACCTTTTCTCTTGTGTTTCACAGGAATGATGGTTCGAGCCCTGGACCATTTCAAGGGAATTCATGATAATGGAGGGAGACAGACAAGGAGTATGATCATGGAACATAGCAGCTCCCTCTCCCCCGTTGATCGTGATAGGCTCACGTCTAGGAGTCATGCCTCCGTTCCTTTGCACGATCATCAATCTGAACAGCCAAGGATTGGATCTGCGCTTAACCGCACGGAAAATGTCAGGTCCCGGTTGGCCACTGATGGAGCCGGTTCTCTCGCAAAAGATAGGCAACATTCAGGCAAGAACATTCATGCATGCTTATCTTGTCAGAAAATGAATTGTTAGTACTAATTGTAAATGGAATTCAGAAACTGTTGCATTTATGTGATTCTTCTTCAAGTCTGAATAAGAAAATGACGATTTAGGGAAACTCTTTCTTGACATTGAGAGTTTTTTATAACATCAATATCTCACATAATGAAATTTTAGTATTTGAATATGAATGTACTAATAAGGTACAGGAAAAAATTAACAGATGACAGAATATATCTAACCTGATTTTGTGCCGGACAAAATGCAGATATGGAATTGATGAAGGAAAGGTTTGCGAAGTTGCTCCTGGGCGAGGATATGTCTGGTGGTGGAAAAGGCGTTTCTTCTGCTCTGGCATTGTCAAATGCAATCACCAACTTAGCAGGTACATAATGCACAGGACAAGAGAGGACAATACATACATATACGGTCTTTTTTCCTGCTTTTCGTGATGAATCAATTTCTAAAAAATGCAGCTTCTGCTTTTGGTGAGCAAAAGAAATTAGAGCCTATGGCACCAGACACAAAAGCAAAGTGGAGAAAAGAGATCGATTGGCTCTTATCTGTTACTGATCACATTGTCGAGTTTGCTCCTTCAAAACAAAGATCAAAAGATGGAACCAGTATGGAGGTATGTCTCCCTCAAGTTTTGATCATGTAGTGTTTAACTCACAAGTTGTTGATATCATGTCATGCTTCAATCATATGTTCCACGATACAGATTATGACTACGAGACAGAGGACTGATCTCCACATGAATATTCCTGCATTACGCAAACTTGATGCTATGCTGCTTGTAAGAAGAGTTTTTTCCTTTGAAATTATATCTGGTTTCAGTTTAGTTCAAGTATAGTTACTCAGCTCTGTTGGTTTAACAATGAACCTGCAGGAGTGTTTGGACAACTTCAAAGACCAAAATGAATTCTACTACACATCATCCAAGGATGATGATGATTCCCAGAAGAAAAATGCAAGAAAAGATGACAAGTGGTGGATTCCGACCCCTAAGGTTCCCACAAACGGTCTGTCTGAGGTTACAAGGAAGTGGCTGCAATATCAAAAAGATTCAGTAAACCAAGTTCTCAAAGCGGCTATGGCCATAAACGCTCAGGTCTTGTCCGAAATGGAAATTCCAGAAAGCTACATAGAATCTCTCCCTAAGGTACAGCAAAATTATTTAACCAGTAACTAGACCAGAAACTTATGGAGTTGGTGAATCATGCTTGACGTTTTTTTTAACAGAATGGGAGAGCAAGCCTTGGAGACTTGATATACAAGAGCATTACGGACGAGTTCTTTGATCCGGACTATTTGCTTTGTAGTCTGGATTTGTCATCGGAACATAAAATCCTGGATCTTAAGAATAGGATTGAGGCATCAGTTGTGATCTGGAAAAGGAAAATGAACGCAAAAGACAGCAAGTCTTCTTGGAGTTCAGCTGTTAGTATGGAGAAGAGAGAAATGTTTGAAGACAGAGCAGAAACTATTTTACTCATTCTGAAACATCGGTTTCCTGGAATTCCTCAATCTGCTCTCGACATAAGCAAAATCCAAGAGAACCGAGTAAGAAATCACCTCAATAAACAACACCCCTTTTATACATGCTAGTATACATAAAACATTTATGTTTTTAACTACTTGATTGGAGAATTTAGCCTTCCTTGATCATGCAGGATGTGGGGCAAGCGATTCTTGAAAGCTATTCGAGAATCATCGAAAGCCTAGCATTCACAGTCTTGTCAAGAATAGAAGATGTCATGCATGCTGATTCCCATGCGAGAGATCCCGCTAGTGGAGAACAGAGGAAACCTCCCTTAAAAGAGGCTACAATCCTTATCGGGTCAGAGAAACTCAATGCTAAAGAAGAACTGGAGAAATTAAATTCGGCAGAAGCACCTGGTTCAATGACACTGCTTGATTTCATGGGATGGAACATGGATCAGGGAGATGTGGAAATGAAGAAAGATATGCAAGATAATGCACATCTCAGCAAACCACCCCAGATCATCACGAGCAAGAGAATGTCCTACCTAGATAATTTGGCTGCTTCAAGAAGTCCGACAGCCCGCCACTAATATTACTCAATGCTCAAGAACATTAACTGAAGAAATGGCTAACTATGCAGGACTCACCATGAAGATCGGCCGGCTATGTTGTCCATGTAAAAATGGCAACTATAGGAGTTTATATCAGTTTATAGTTTTCCTTTTTTTTGATAGGAAGAACTTGGTAGACGAATTATAATTGGTGTACTTTTAGATGTCCCAGAAGCCGTGACTCATCACCATGATACCTGCTTCAGTTCATCGTGCTTAGGTTGTTCTGTCAATTTAAACAAGCCATACACTACACAGATGAAAGGCTTAATATACTTGAATGCCTCTCATGTATTTAATATGTGTATGTGTACGCAAGTACTAAGTGTATGTATGAATGCTATACATATGCAAATAAACAGTACAACATTCTTATGTATTGCTATTACATGCATTGTCATGCTTCTGAAATAAGCACATTCTCCTGAGATCCATATAATAAAATAAAGTGAAAATCCTGCTATTACATGCTATGATACATTTATGTCTGGCTAGTCTCAAGCAAGTGATCAGACATTTTAGCAGCATGGGGTAGTGAAAGTTCACAAGTGTCTATGGGTGCAAAATGTTGCGACCTAAAAAGTTTGTAATCTACAATACATTATGCGCCATTCTTATAAAACCATTCCAGTAAATCAGCAATAGACAGCTTTTAGATGCTTTGTGTGATTAACTTTTTCGATAATTGCTACCCTCCTTTAGTCCGAATTACAAAAAGGCATTGAAAAGAACAATGCTGCCTTTCAGCTCAGTGTGTGCCACAAAATAAACATCTAATTGAAGAGTTGGTAATGATTAACAGTGTCACGAACAGAGGTATTACTTACAATGTAGCGGGACAAATACAATGAAAGTGAAATAGGATTGAAGAATACAACATACATGAAATTAGATTTTTCCACGAGGACCAAGCTTGGGTGGGAGTTGAGGGCCCTTGACAATAGGTAGAACGTCCCCTGTCGCCTGTGAGCTGACGTAAGCAAGGGTGGATCCACCTCCAATTATCAAGAACTTGAGCAATAGACCTCTTTTGGTGAAAGGAGCAGCAAATGTCTCAAAGAACTTGCTCTACAGAAACATTCAGTAACAAAAGAGTTCCATTATCATGACATCAAAGTCTTGTTTATTATCTCAAAATCAATACAGACCCCAGAAACCAAGACGTGCATAAAATCTCGTATGAAATGAGCAGATGATGAAATGAATACACGAAAGCTTCACACAGACAGAAACAGAAAGCAAAGCACATAAACATTACCATCAGCCACCTGCCTATAAGTTGTTGCTTCACCTGCTCTTATGTATGTATGTATGTATGTATGTATATATATATATATATATATATATATATAAGAAAGTGAAGTAGTGTGTTATTGTGGAATTTAGTTACAAATAATAGGAAAAATGTACGAAGGTAAGTACTATCGCTGTTTATGATAATGATTTTTTTTTTTGTTATTGAATTAGGGTTTTCATTAGTGCGAATTGGTCTGTTTCAGTTTAATCAAAGAAGATGGAGAAAAATATTGGTTATGGTTATCGTTGTTGTTCTTATGATAAATTGATTTTGTTGAGGTTGAATTAGGGCGTTGAATTTAAATGGAGAAGACAGATTGCTTTATTTTAATGATGAATTGATTACGTTGGGTTTGATTTAGGGTTTGATTTAGGGTTTGGAATTTAATTTGAGAAGACGAATTGAGTTTTTTTAAATAATGAGTTGATTTTCTTGGGATTGCATTAGGCCTTAGAATTAGAATGAATAAGACATGTTGGTTTTTTGTTCTTATTTACATATATATTACAAATCGGTCTAATTTAATTTAAATTAAGTACTAAATTGCATAACTCTAATAGTTGTCCACTTATATTACTGTATATATATATACTAGCATTTACGTAATGAATCTGTGATTTTTAAAAATATTTAAAAATAATAAATAAAAGGGAGAAACTTACGCCAATGAGATTCAAGCCCTGCACCTTCTACTTAAACAATGACACATATACGTACCAGATTCAAATTGAATAAGTAAGATCAACGGATGAGATTTAAATTGAATTATAAACTTAGTAAAACTTTGTGAATTATTATACTACGTTGAGTTACAGTATTTTATATATATAAGTGGACAACTATTAGAGTTGTGCAATTGAGTACTTAATTTAAGTTAAATTGGACTCATTTGTAATAAATATGTAATTTAAGTTACAAAAAAACAATCTGTTTAATCCAATTAAATTACAAGCCCTAATATAACCCTAACAAAATCAATTAATCATTCAAAAAAATTAAATATGTCTTTTCCGATTAAATTTCAAGCCCAAAGTCAGAGCCAACCAAATCAATTCATCTTAAAAAAACAAGGATAACCAAATTTTCTTCTCCATCGTCTCCAATTGAATTAAAACATATTAATTTGCACTAACCTAAACCCTATTTCAACTAAAAAAGGGCAATTCATTATCAGAAAACAACCATATAAATTACATTCATATATTTCATCAATTATTTGTAAGTAGATCTCACGTTCTAGATTTAAATTTTTAAAGACTTTATGTTAATTATATATTTTTTTTTCTAATTGTTAGTAAAAATAAGTTTAAAAAGTTCAAATGCTTGACCGGAGAATAAAAAACGTTCATAATAATGATTATAAAATATAAACTTTCATAATACTTGGAAAAGATCTTGCTCTCAATGAATTTAACATCTTCAACAGTTATTAATTTAAAGTTTTTAAATGGTTATTTATTATTTTTTTAAATAGTTAAATATTAGCACGGGGGCGAAAAAAATTCCTGGCTTGGCCCACGGGTCTCGACACATTAGTGATCGGTGGTCAGGTCATTACACATCAAGAAGCAGAAAAGAATAAGAAAATAAATTATTCTGTAGTACCTGAAGGGGGTTGTATGGTGAAGGGGCATCTGAACCATACAAGTCCCATTGTCCAGTGGTGTTGCCGATATCCTCCAAATCAAAGTAGACACTCTTGTCACCATACTTTGCTACCACAGCTCCCCTTCTACGCCATTTTCAATCAGTACAGAATTACTTTTTCTATTTTATAATATCAGTATTAAATCAATTCAACGAACGAATATATCATTCGATCATTACAAATGCATACAAATTAAATGAATCAATTAATCTTATTATCTAAACTAGAACACAGTATGCACTCGACAAGATTTGACAGTGCAAGATTTGACAGTATAAAGTTACTCATTCATTAAAGGAACTCATTTCTTGTCTGGATTTATGTTTGAAATGCAGAAAAGTTGTTGAATATTTGATGAGAATTTACAGCATAAAGAAAACAATTGACACCTGTACTTGGTAGGCTTGGCGGACACACGAGCAGGCTTGACCTGGAGCTTAGTTCCGGTGAAGGAACTTCCGGCAAGGCCCTTGACGGCGGTGTGTGGTGCAGCAAAGGTTGCGATTGACGCCATTTTCGTTCGTTCGTGTGATTCTGAGCTCTCGGCAAGGCAAAACCAGAATTTTGATTATTGTTTATTTATTATTGGCACTTTGATTGTGCTACTTATTTCATTGGATACTGGGATCACGCGTGGCAAACTCAATTTGCTTTCACAAATTTGAGAATCGATTTCACAGGTGACACGAGGGATTCAGTTGGATAACCCTATCTCTCAACAGATTTTATTCATTTTCTTGCCCTCTTCTAGTACTTAATGGCGGGTCGATACTCGACCGAGAACTCGACCGAGAATGGAGACCAAACTTAAAATAATAAATGAATATATTGTACAATAACATGTTGAAGTTGAAAAACATATTAAACACAATGTGAAAAATGTATAATCTAATCTTTTCAACATTACATCGGATATCATAAATACCTGTTAAAAAAGCGAAGAATGTGAATTAGTGAAATTGAACACAGACAAACACCCATAGTGTTAAAATCATCATCTCCTAAATATTATACACATAAAAGAAAAAAAATTACCTCTTAACTTGTCGAACACGGTTATAAACCATGTTGGTTATCCCTTTTCGCCGCAAATCAATACCTTCAATCCCTTCCTCATGGTAACTCTATGGAGAACAAAATATAACTGACCATGGTTGAATACGAGTGAGGGAGGTAGAGGCCGACGTGTGAGAGAGATTGTCAAAGACTCCTGTTTGTGGTCATAGAAAAATAGTTGAATATGGGGAACTATCTCATATCAAAATTGATAGGGACCTTGGTCTTATCGGATTGGCTCATCATCTCAATTAGAATGAAAACCTTTTAGCCTGCATTGATTTCAAATATTATCTTTGACTCGATGATGTGCTTCCTAAGATTAGTAACTATGAGCCTTGTGCCATTTCACAATATGGAGGGATATGTGCAATCTACAATGGTGGAAATAGAATGATTTACTTCACGAATAAGTATGTCATCAGGTAACTTGATGTCTACCTCGCCATCATTGGGTTCGCCTCCAACCCCATCACCCACTTGTAGTATTCACTCGGCAAAATCTTTAGTCTCACCAATCTCAGTATCTTATGATCAAGTCTGAATAGATCAAAAAGGTTTTAATAAAAAGAACAACATAACTGAAGAATTCATATGATATTAACGGGAAATTTAACAGTGTACCTGCAATCGCATGTTTTTTTTTGCGAGCTAAAGAACCTCACATGTATCCCACAGTCTCGAAGAGCATACATAGGCATTTACAATATCTTATCTGTTGCCACCAAGAACAACTGGCAACATTTGCCTGAATTTTCCACCAAATAAACTACCAGCCACCAGAAGGATCATCTAGACGTTTCATATATAACATTTTTGAGACTCCTGTCAAGTGCCTGAAAGCAGTGCTTATTGGTCATCGGTGCCTCATCCCAAATTATAAGTCCGGTTTGCTTATGTAAGCCGATACATCGGAATCCAACTTCAATTTGTTGCATGTTGATTCCTCGTGACACTTAATAGATATACCAAACCTAGAATGAGCAGTCCTATCTCTAGGTAGCAAGAGTGATGAGATATAACTTGATGCGACTGGAATCACTATATCTCCTCTAGCCCGCAAGCTAGAACACAATGTCCTCCAAATAAAAGTTCTACCAGTATCACTGTAGTCGTATAAAAAGAACACTCCACCTTAGCCCCCGTCAACTGCATCCATAATCTTATTGTAAATTTTACGCTGCTTGTCAGTCAACTGTGGTTATAGTTCGTCGAATTATGATCTCATGACATCTCTGTCGTATGACATCTCATCAACTATAAACTTAGTCGTGGCGTTGTCAATTGCATACTCATCAGGCATCGACATGCACTAAAAAAAAACCATGACTGCTGCAGTTTGCTTTCAATAAATTCTCAATTTCAAGGAACGCTAGGTTATGAATTTGTTCATATGTAAGCCTCAAATTTGAATCACAAAGTAATAATAGATAGTTTTTCGTAACGCCCCGTCTCATTTGGGAACCCAACCATTTGGACCATTGTGATTACTCATGGGCTGCTCTTTGGGTGATATGTTGGCCCCACTGTACTAGCACATGTTCTTTCCCACGCTTTTTTGGCCTCACTCGTGCGCGCACATGGAAACTTTCGAGTTGGTCACCCATCCTAATATTGCACAGAGCAAGCACGCTTAATTATGAATGCACATTGTTGGTATGATTAGCGTTCTCAACTCTTTAAGCTATCTGGAACTTTGGGGCGATACATTCACCCATCTTAAATTGTGCGACGTCTCTATCGCACCTTTCCCAGACCAACTGTCCACCCCTTGTGGGTTTTGAGTTGGATCATCTCTGATACCATTCGTAACGCCCCATCCGCTTGTGGTCTTGTGTGGTTACTCATGTGCTGATCTCTGAGTGATATGATGGATCAACTGTACCAACACATGTCCCTTTTTGCACACTTTGTCCTAGAGATCGTAATAATGTAGGAAATATATTGAATAAAGTATGATAGATAGTGAATAAAGTATGAGAGAAAGTGAATAAAGTAGGAGAGATTGTCCATTTAAGGGATGGGAGTTGAAATTGGGACGTCCCAAAATGGAATGCGGGAAGTAGAATTCGTGATGGAAAGAGTTCAAACTATATATTGCGAGGGACCGTCTATCGGAGAGACCATGTCAACATCACATATTTAACTACAACATCATATATTCAACTTTGAAATCATGTATATAATAAACATGTATTATAATTGCATTATTTGCAATTTTAAATATGTAATGTTTGTAACTAAACATGCGATATTTGTAACTTAATATTTGATCCGGTCTCTTCAAGAGACGGTCTCTCGCAAATGTCGCTCCATAAATAATCATAAAAGTCAAAAAAAAAATTAAATTATATATTCATATTTAATTTTTAAATCACAAGTCTTGAAAGAGACGTACATTAATAGTGAGAAAAGTGAGACACGGACTGATGTTCTTAATTATATGTATAATGTTTTAAACAATATCAACATTGTTTTATAAATTAACATTTTATGGCATTTTTATGTGTGTATATTTAGTAAAACCTACAATGATTCTGTAATGTTTGCGGTCTCTTTTAATCTATTTATAAATATGGTCTCTCATGAGACTTACTCAATAAAAATGAAAAAGAATTAAAAAATTAAAAAAGAAATAAAAAATGCAAAATATGTTTTTTTATTTCATAATAAGTTATAAAAAAGTTGATAAAATTCTTTTATTTATATACTTCCATTAAATATAAGTTCATTAAAGATATTTTAAAAATAAATACTAATTTAAGCTCTGAACAGACCAAGAAACATGGCAACCTCTTCTCTCTTTAAAAACTCACTGCCGCCCTCAACCATGCACCATCGCACCACCACCCTTGTACCTCTAGACGAATGAAGAAGGCCTCCTATGACGATTGCCCCTAATTCTACCACCAATCGCGAATCTGTTGTGCGGGCGAGAGCACTTCTGAAGCTTCTAAGGTTCATTGAATCCGTCATTAATGGAGGTTTGAGCTCACAAAGTTTCTTTCTTCCTCAAGATTGATGACGATACGACTTCGAAGGTGGTAAAAAAGGTTAAAGCCATCGGAGATGGAGGCAGAGTTCATGTGATGAGAGTTTAGAGAAACTTTCAGATTTGAATCTTCAAGTATTTGATACAATTGATGTGTGGTTTATATATGTGTAGAACTTGTTAAGAACATCCCAATCCCAGCTTCGTTTGGGAAGCAAATATGATGTTTGAAACTTTGATAACACGTCCAGTGACTCGATTGAATTTCCTAAAAGTTTGTAGGTTTGGTTATTAGATAATTAGATTGAGTTAAGGGACTTCCATTGTAAATAGTTTTGGGAGGGAAAGTGAAAAACTATACAATTGTCAATATCAAGTCCATCGGCAAGGATACTCCGGCTTAACTTTAATGTGATTTATGAAAGAAATTCTTCTACGATAATTTTAGGTTTTTTTTTATTTCATTTTTTTTCGTGTTAAAATATATTATTTTATGTCAAAATTTGTAAATGATTTTTTTTATAAATTTAAAATAATTAATTTTTTATAGTCTCTTATAATTTTTTATGACTTTAAAAATTTATTTTACATTTTTTTAGGCATTGCCAAATTAAATGTACAGCTGATACGTGTGCCTTAATTTAAGATTTTTGTTAAATTCAGTTCATATACGAGCAATATATGGTATTCGATGGAAATACGTACAACGATTGACAGGTCATAAATTTAGTCGGAAAATTGAACGGGTAGTTATTGCTTTGTATTAAAACTGGACAATACTTATCTACCATATAAAAAATGGAATTGTCTCATTCGAGTGTACGTAAAAAATAAAGAGAAAAAAAAAAATAACGTATAAGAGAGTAACAAAAAAAAAAAAAAAAAACACCTAATTGCACGCAATACATGCACCATTATTTTCAATTGATTTCGGCAAAAAATAAAAGCTACATATTCATGCAATTTACCAAGAAAAAGTCATTAATTAACTAAATTACCGTGAAATAATCTCGTCGAATACTCAAATGTACATAATTTCTTCAATAGAGGGATGGCACAACATAAAAGTCTGATTAAATAGCATGCATGTGGATTCTAACTAATCAAAGCTAAAGTTTATCGGGTTGTTTTGGCACACAATTAACAGTTATGTGCCAAACATCTATAAGAGACTGTGAGTTGCCCTTCTCACCCTGTTTGCCGTGTGAATTTAATTGAGTTGAACAATACCCGTTTTTAATACACTAACTATTCATAATTCAATTAAAATCTCCTAAATTTTATCTCTTTGCCTACTCTTTTTCTCTAACTTTACATTTTCAATTATTATAATAATAACTTTAAACCAATCAAATAACATTAAAACCAATCAAATAATCTAAAAACTACACACATCACTGCACTCTTACACGCCCTATATAACGACCCTACAAAACCTATAAACTTTTAACTCTCTAACAAACACAATTTTTTACAATCCAATTAAAATTAAGTTACTATTTACAATTAAAATCTGATTAAAACCCGATCAACTTAAATAGCTAGGATGCCAAACAACCAATAAATGTTTATTTGGCCCGCAATTAAAATTTTGAGTTGAAAAAATTAGGTTTTTTTTAACCAGACTTTCTTAGATTTAGTTCCATGCCAAACATTCGGTTGCTTATATAATGCAGCCAAGTGAAATCAATGATATAATTGTCATGTGTAAAATTAGTCGGTCAAAATTTCTATGATTAAAACAAAAGGTGACATTTGGTGGAATTCAAATAACATTTCAGTAAATATTTTGCTTTATATTATCAACTTTTTAATCTATAAATGAAAAGCTTAAGGTTTATATTTAACTTGTCAATTATTTATACTCCTCAATCACGCAAAACTTCATACATTTGTTATTTTTAGCATGTCTAACTGAACTCCATACATCACACAAAAATGAATCAACCCACTCTCAACAATCTATTTATTTATTTATTTTTTTTGGTAAACACAATCTATTTATTTATTTTTACATAAATTAGAACTCTTTCTACTAAAAGTACATTTCATTCCATTTTTTTTATACTTTATCACTTATTTTAATTTGTCACCTAAAACTATAAAGTTATACAGGGCATAGGGAATATCTAAATTCTATACTACAAAATATAAAAGGGTCATTGCAGATATATTTAATGCGCAAAGTATGTATAAACCTTTTGTGTTATCCTGAATTTGTAATAGATAGACATGGAATTTCAAAAACTTATGAAGAGTGTATCTATTAGAAATGATCAATGATCCGAAAAAAATAATTAGCCTGCCAGAAAAGAAAACAAAAGAAACCACAAAATATATCCGGATACTTGGGCTCTGTTCTTTTCAACTGAAAACTCATTCGATTCGATTCGATTCAATTAATTCGATTCGATTCAGTTCATTCATTCGATTGATTATTTCGTCTTGATTCGATTCGATTCATTAAATTCATATTATTATTATTATTATTATTAATAATAATATTATTATTATTATTAATATTATTTTATCATTTATTTACACACCTGATCTTTTGTACGAGGAAAATAAGAAAATTTATCCAATTGAGTTATTTTCAACTTTTTTTCTTTCTTTCTTTTTAATACGACTTTTAGTAGATCAATGAAATAAAGAGTATAGTTACAATTTGAACTAACAAAAAATCTACATGTTCAAAAACTCCAAAACAAGTTAAACCAAACCAAAAATCGGACCAAACTTTATAAAAATAATATTATATATCACAAATATTGAAAAATGGCATTTATTCCTCTATATTATCTTCATCGGGCTCTATATTATCTTCCTCGCTCTATATTGCTGGAATAGGCGCCAAATTCTCAATGTCATCTCCTCATTACTGCTCATCGTTTCTTTCCTTGTCGGGTTCAATAAATCATTATCCACTCCACCTTGGACATTGATATCATGTTGCAAAACTGGTATTTCAAGTTTACACATGCGCATAAACTTATGCAGAGTGAAGGTAGCAACAATCACGTATATTTGATATGTGTCTTCCATTTGAGGCATCATATAAAGTACCTTCCACGCGGTTGGTTTTAAAGTTTGTTATACAATAATAAATAAAAATGTAAAATGACAGAAAAAAGAGTAGGAAGAATGTGAGAAAGATGACAAAAATAATATATTTTTTTAATTGTGATTATATATACCACCATATAATTGTTATTATTATTACACAATAATTTCTTGATTCGATTCGATTCGATTAGTTTGATTTGATTCAGTTCCATTCATTCGATTCGATTCCATTCATTCAGTTCGATTCGATTCGGAATTTGATTCAAAAGAACAGAGCCTTGTTAGGCTGAATTTACTATCTTACTATACACCAACTATATCATGGTTTTATTAGCTTCCCGTAACCACTTATGATCAATATTGATGATTTGATTTATGTTTGCTTTTTATAGATTCCTTTCCTCATCTGATATCATTTGATATCATTGACGAAACAAAAAATCGAGATTTTGGAAGGTGAATTGAATGAAAATCATGTTTCACAAAATAGGATTTTTTTTTTTTAGATTTTCCATTTAAATGGATGGGAAGTGAATTGGAACGTCTCAAATTGAATATGGAAAGTTGAATTCGGGACGTCGTGAGTATATAGTATAGATAAATGACCGCATTTTTATTGTGCTAAGCCACTGGCTCGAAGTTCAGTTGTGGGAATAAGCATCCATGTTTTATAGTTATGGTATTTCAGCTTCTATTTGTTACTAAGACTTAGATGATGTAGTTATGTGCTTATGATCGATCTGTGAAAATATGACATTGACACAACAGGACCAAGATGACACTTGCTTTATTAATTCATTTACGGAGTTGAATTGATTTGTTGAGATACATCGATATGCTGAAGAATTAAATGAAAGAATATGCGTCACCCTGAGGTGTCGATGTGTGGGCGCCAATAAGAGCTGGAGGAATACAATCAACCTTTATTTTTTTCCTAGCCAATCAGAACATTTCGTTTGGCCAACACTAATAATTTTTGACCAATCAAAATCAAGGATTTTGCATGGTCAGCATATTACATGGCTTCACCACAAGGCTTGAAAATGTCTTCTTTTTATATAGATATAGATTAGAGCTGAGTTGATGTGGGTATTCGGGTAAGCTTAATTTTATTGCCAATATACCCGTATACCCGAAAAATATGGGTTTCCCGCGGGCTTGGATCGAGTACCGAATTTAGACAGAGCACCAAATGCAAAATTTCAACATGTTTGAAGTGTAATTAAAAAGGTTTTACTGCATGATGCTACCAGCAATACGTCTAATCTACTTGGTGAAATGGTACCCTTGGAGTAATGATGGGCTAAAAGTGTTTAATGCTAGATCATCAATGACCATAAATGGTGGGACTATTCCTAGCATTTATAGGAGACCATGATGGGCCATGCTTTGTCCCCTGCTCAGGTATCCGTCATCACAACGCCTCGATGTCTTTCATATCGAGGGACCGAGGTTTTATTCCTGGGCTAGCAGACAAAGTGCCTCGAACGCTGGTTAATACCGCTGCGAGGATGGTGACTCAGCTCCTTGAGGTGGTGCTGCGGATTCTCTACGTATCATAAGTCCCCCCAAATTTCAATATGCTTTTAAGTAGATCGGAATTTTAATCCTCGATGCGCACGATCCTTCGTTTATGTCGCTTTGGCGGGATAAGCAATTATTTGAATTAATTACTGTGGTAAGTCAACCGTCTTTTACTCCCTATAAATAGACGAGTCAAACATTCCTTGCGCACTTTATTTTCCTTCTCATTTCTCAGTTTTATCACTCCAAAGGCAGCGTCCTTCGAGTGTTAGGATTTTCTGCAATTCTTCAGGCTCTGCTCATTTTCCCAGATCTCCATCAAGTATCTTTATAAATTCTTCCTTCCATATGTTTATTCACTTCGTTCCAGTATTTTGCACAATTTTTCTTCTCTCTTGCCAAAACAAAGTAACACAATTTTGTAGAAACTAGGATCCCCTTACCCAGGTCGTTTGTTGCTTTGTTGCTCCAAATCTTTTTAGGGTGGTTTATAATCCTCTTCCCTTTCCATTCTTTAGTATGTCATCCAAGTCCAAGCCGTAGTACATTTATGGCGGCGATGAAGTCGAGAGTCCCCCTTCGGATGACCAATCATTCGAAGAGGGTTTCTTTGCTGAGCTGGGTAGATCTGCTAGGATAAATCCTAGGCGGGCTGCGGGATTTTCTCCACCTGTAAACCCTAGTCAACATAGGCATATTTTAGGCAAGAGGCGTGCGATTTCTATGACTCCATGTGAATTTTTAAAGCGTAAGGGTTCAGGCTTCCTAACCTGGTTTTTCTCCTCGGAGCCGAGCCATGTATCCCCGCTCACCTCCTCGTTTGAGTCTCCCAACTCGCCCTTTAGAGAGGCCTATCACCATTGGTCGTGAGATTCTCCAGCTGATGTTCCTTTTACAGGGAAAGGCAAATCACCAACTGATGTGCACTCAGAGATTTTGATTTTCGTTATAGAACCTGTAATCCCTAACTACAATCAATGATTAAATTAATAAGTCGGAATTCCTCAAATCCATAGTTTATAGAGGAAATCTCACTTGGGATGTTGTTCTCCATGGACACTTAGTATAGGAACAAGTAAATAATGTATGTAAATTGTATCCAGAAAGTAAACAGAATGATTGCATATAGATTGATTGAATTGTTGTAAACCCTAATTTGAAGAGATGAAATCGATGGTGGGAAGATGTAAAGGATCTCCGACCTCCCTCTGCTATGCTACTCCCAACTACTTAGAATCAAACAACGTACTAGCCGTCTACAGGCAGCAAAGAAACATGCCAAAAGGATCAAGTGGTAGTTAATCCAGACACCTTCACTTATACTAGCAATGCGTTGTGTCACTCAACACACTATCTCGTCACGTTTTCAGACAAATCACACAGGATAATATAAAGTCCGTTACCAAGTCGTAGTTAGTAAGGATTTCTGATGTGCACTTAGAGATTTCGTTTTTCGTTGTAGAACCTATAATTCCTAAATACAATCAAGATTAAATTTATAAGTCGGAAGTCCTCAAATCCACAATTTATAGCGGAACGTTGACTCGGGATGTCGTTCTTTACGGACACTTAGCATAGGACAAGCAAATAACGTTTGTAATTGAATGCAGAAAAGTAAATAGTTGATCTCAAACAGAATAATTAAATCGTAGTGAATCCTAAATTTCTTTGTTGTAAATCAATGATGGAAAGGCATAAAGGATCCCCGACCTCCCTCTGCTATGCTACTCCCAACTACTTTGAATCAAACAACGTACTAGCCGTCTACAGGTAGCAAGGAAACATGCCAAAAGATCAAGTCGTAGTTAATCTAGACACCTTCACTCACCAACAATGTGTTGTGTCACTCAACAAACTATCTCGTCACGTTTTCAGACAAATCACACAGGATAATGTATAATCCGTTACCAAGTCGTAGTCACTGATGTCTTCGTGCTGCTTCTAGGGTTTCCTCCTTCTAGGTGCCTAACGGCCAGCGGTGTTGGGGTTTCACTTCCCCGAGGACTGGTTCTCTCTCAGGATAGCTTCTTTGTGAGCTGTGTAGAATTATGAGACCCTTGAGGTCTTATTTATAGTGTGGAAATCGAGTTTTGGTCGCCTTTCTTCAATAAGGAAGGTTTAGGAAGGCGGGCTCTAGCCTGACAGGCAAGGAAAAAGGCCCAGAAACCAAAATCCTTCTTCATTGCCGTCGCCTGTGGACCGCAGTGACCCCTTCTGCGGACCACATATGCGATTCCTCCAGCTTCGAATCTGTTTCCTTTGTTCTTCAATTTCGGGTTTCGTAACTTCATTTTCTCAAAAAGTGGTGATGACTCGATATTTTAACGACACATTTAATCTTTTTTAGCCGTATTTTGTTATGTCCTTAAGCACTTTTGTTAGTGTTTTAGTTCATTTTCACGTTTGGGTATTTTGTTTGTTTTTTGTACTTTTTAGGTGTTTTTTAGGTAAAGGAAAGAAGATGGAGGACCATTGTGCAATTTCAAGCTTTTCCAAAGCTTCTAGAAGCACACAAGGCCAAGTAGTGGGCCATTACTCCAAAGGTGGTGACTTGGAGGTTCAGAAAAGGGAGTGAAAATAGGAAGAAGTGGGAAAAATGGCATTTTCTCCGGATGGGCACCTCACCGCGGTGAGCTCCCCCAACACGGAGGCTCACTGGGGTCCAGAAGACAGAAATACTTACGAGTTGATTCGAAGAGTACGAGACCGCAATGAGGAGGAGTACCAGAGGAACCTCACCGCGGTGAGCACTGACTGGACAGAGTCAACACATGATTTCTGGCAGTTTTTCCCCAATAATTCAAATTTCTACTTCCTAGGTCTTATAAATAGACCCCTTGTATTAGTTGTATTTTCATATCTTCATACTCCTAGACATATTCACTTTCAATTCAAGAATTGTAAAAGATTCTAGAGATTGACTCTCTCTTTCAATAGAAGTTTTATTTCCTTTCAGGCGATCTTCGTGACTTAGAAATATCCAGGTATTAATCGTGCATCTCTTGGTGGATTCCTGTATGATTTGTACGTGACAGGTTTTTACTTGTGATAATTGACTGCATGTTGTATCGGTGTGAACTTGCATCTGTCGCTACCTCTAATTAGTATATATCCAGATGAATGCATAGCTCGTGAGGCTCATTTGTAGTTCATACGTACTTATAATCTGTATCTGGTTGTATTTGCAATAGCAGAATTTGTGAACTGCAAGATCGGTAACCTTAATTGGTCCACCCGTATAAGCATTTTACTTGAAAGGATTTACTATCTTCTGTTTTTTGTAGGATTGCATGATCTAGACATTAACGTGTCTTGCAATTGTTTGATTTTATGCTAGGGTAGAAGTATCACCAACCCCAACTATCTGTTTAAAGTGAATGCAAAACGAGTCTATCTCTATTTGAACTAGCTTAATCAATTCCTCGCGAGAACGATCCTGTGGTTAAGAGCATTGTCTACAACAACCGCTCTTTCTACTTGATTAATATAAGAAGTAATTTCTATATAAGAAGTAATTTCTGAGCGCATCAGAAATTTGGCGCCGCTGTCGGGGAATTGATTCCTACGTTCTTCTAGAGTATGATCAATTGTGGTTCGTTGCGTTATTTTCATTTTAGGTAGAGTTTTGTTGTACTAACAGAAACTAAAGCTTGTTCTATTTAGTTTTGTTGGTACAGTTGATTCTTTACAGGTACATATGGCTAGGTACGAAGAATGTTTGATACCTAAGGTGGTGGTAAGGAAACCACCAATATTCCTTGAGCCTGAGGCTAGGGAATACGATTTAGGCGAAGATTGGGGGTATTAACTTCCATACTTTTGGGCGAGGCCGATGGAAGATGCTTTCGGGTTTATTCGTCAATTCGAAAAAGCTGTGACGGAGTTACCACCCAGAGGATTGAGTGAGGACCAACTGAAGAGGAGGTTGTTTTCTTTTGCCGTTAAATTCCAAGCCCGAGAATGGCTGCATTCGTTAGAGCCTGAGTCATTGAGGACATGGGAGGAAGTGCTTAGAGTATTCTACCGCAAATACTTTCCATACTCTTTGACGAAGAGTTTGAAGGATCGCATAACGAATTTCGAGCAAAAGGAATGAGAGAGGTTTGATAGAACATGGGAACGGTTTAGTGACTTGTTAAGGAGATGCCAGCACCATTGAATCTCCCAACATGATCTAACCCTCGTGTTTTATTATGGCCTGGATAAGATGCACCAGATCATGATCGACTTAGCTTGCGGAGGAAACATTTTGGAGAAAATACCTTTGGAAATGATGGAGGTGTTTAGCCACTTGGCAGAGAACGCAAGGCTAAAATGTGGTAGAGAGAGATCTGGAAATGGAGGAGAAGAGGCGTACATGCTGAACGAAGAGGAATTTCTCGATAAGGAAATTGGGGAATTGAGTAGAAGGGAAGAAGCAGAGATGGCGGATGAACAAGAGTCAAGGTTCGATGAGGCAATTGAAGAACAAGAGTTCGTCGCCATGTGTAGATCTCTGGATGTGATATATGATGCTACAAGAGAGAAACAGTAGTGGATTGATTTCCAAATCAACGAGATTGGAAAAAGGTTCGTCATCCTGGAGGACTTACTGATGGGGTTGAGTGATTGGTACGACAATTGAGGAGAAGAAGTTGTGGAAGAGACCATGGCTATCAGCACACTACGTAGCGGAAAGGTCATTAAGAAGCCCGACTACATACCAAAAGTGTTGCCAAGTAGTTCAGAAGAAAAGGAGAAGGAAGAAGTAGCTAAGGAAGGCGAGGAGGAAGCAAGAGTGGAGAACAGGTTAGAAGAAGAGGGTTCTAAGGGAAAGGAACCATTGCAACCTCCAGGGCTGCCTACCTTACCATTTCCGGGACTGGTAAGGAAACCCAAGGATAACAAGAAGTTTAACTCCATTTTCACAATGCTTTCGAAGGTGAATGTCAATCTGCCCCTATTAGAATTGATGGAAAATGTTCCGGCATTTCCTAAATTCTGCAAGGATGTAATCGTAAACAAGAAGCAATACAGAAATGTGATGAAGGAAATTTTGCCGGAAACGGCGAATTCAGTAGTCGGACTACCGGTGAAGAAAAAGGATCCGGGTAGTTTTATGATTGACATACAAATGGAGAACGGAACGTCGGCCAAGGGAATGCTAGATCTTGGAGCTAGCATAAACTTGATCACGTATTCGTTATACAAACAACTTGGATTGGCGAGTTACAACCGACCGGGATGATCTTGCAGATGGTAGACAGGACCATTAGAAGGCCGATGGGGATAATAGATGATGCACTGATCAAGATGGACAAGTTTGTGTTGCCGATTGACTTCGTAGTCTTAGCTCCGACAGAGAAGGAAAACGATGGCAAGGAGCACGTTATTCTACTTGGGAGACCTTTTATGTGCACAGTCAACATGGACATCTCTATCGCCAATGGGAGCTTAGTAATGGAGATAAACAGAGAGAATATCTCCGTGGATTTATCAAAGGTAAACAAGCCAACCTTCAGCTCATTTTATTGAAGAATGCAATTTTGTTGATGTCATTGACAATGTAGTTCGCGACTCTTATATGCGTCACATACATGACGATAAGTTGGAAGCTGCATTGGCTGTCGATGCGCAATATAATATGCATGATGAAGAGGTAGTAGAAATTCTGAAGGAACTCGATAATACTGAGATTCTACTCCCAGAGGAGGAAAAACTTGAACCTCTAGGGACGGGGGATGATAGGTAGGGAGAGATTTCTGAGCCTCCCAAGCCTGAGTTGAAGGAACTACCTAGTCACCTCAAGTATGTGTTTCTAGGAGGGGATGGTACCAAACCGGTGATTATCTCCGCCGTACTGAAACTAGAAGAAGAGGAAAAGTTGGTCGAGTTACTAAGGAAGAACTCCGGGGCAATAGGTTGGAGCATAAAGGACATCAAGGGAATCAACGCTCTAAGGTGTACTCATAATATAACCTTAGTGGAAGAGTCGAAACCAGTGCGTCAACCCCAGCGAAGGCTTAATCCATTTCTGCAAGAAGTCGTAAAAAAAGAGGTCTTGAAGCTGCTAGAGAATGACATGATCTACCCCATAGCCGATAACAAGTGGGTGAGTCTAGTGCACGTTGTTCCGAAGAAGTCAGGAGTAACCGTTGAGAAGAACGACAAGGGTGACTTAGTTCCGGTTCGTAAAACAACTGGATGGTGTATGTGCATAGACTACAGGAAACTGAACGCAGCGACGAAGAAGGGTCACTTCCCGTTACCTTTTATTGACGAGATGTTGAACCATCTTGCCGGTCACGAGTTCTATTGCTTCCTAGATGGTTTGTCCAAATTTTATCAAATCCCAATCGCTCCGGAAGATCAGGAGAAGACGACCTTGACCTGCCCATTCGGAACGTTTGCCTATAGGAAGATGCCATTCGGACTTTGCAATGCCCCATCAACTTTCCAACAGTGCATGCTCTCAGTCGTCTCAGACATGGTTCAAGATTTCATTGATGTATTCATGGATGATTTTTCTGTTTTTGGGAATTCTTTTGATGATTGCCTTGGCAAGCTAGAACTTGTGCTTAAGCGTTGTATTGAGTGTAATATAACTTTGAGCTAGGAAAAGAGTCATTTCATGGTAAATGAGGGAATTGTGCTACGACATGTTGTTTCAAAAAGAGGAATAGAAGTAGATAAGACAAAACTAGAAGTTATTTCGAAATTACCCTATCCTACTACTGTTAAAGAGTTACAATCTTTCCTTGGGCATGTAGGGTTTCATAGAAGATTTATAAAGGATTTTTCAAAATTAGCGAAGATCCTTAGCAGTCTCTTAGCTAAAGATGTTCCTTTTGATTTCAATGAAAAATGCATAGAAGCCTTTAACACACTCAAGGAAAGACTTGTCTCTGCTCCTATAGTTATGGCTCCGGATTGGTCTTTACCATTTGAGATTATGTGTGATGCATCCGACTATGCCATTGGTGCTGTTCTTGGCCAAAAAGTGGATAAACATTTCCACGTGATCTACTATGCAAGCAAAATACTGAATGAAGCTCAGGTTAACTACACCACGACCGAGAAGGAGTTTCTAGTAGTGATTTTCGCTCTAGATAAATTTAGATCCTATCTTCAAGGGTTTAAAGTTATCATTCATACAGATCACGCGGCAATAAGACACCTTGTGGCCAAGAATGACTCTAAACCAAGGCTCATTTGGTGGATCCTTATGCTACAAGATTTTGATTTTGAAATTATTGACAAATGTGGTAAGGAAAATCATGTAGCCGACCATCTCTCAAGGATAAATCCTAATGCGATTGAGCCTTCAAAACAAATTCCCGAGGATTTTCCCGATGAACAACTCTTTGCAGTAAAAGTAGAGCCTTGGTATGCTGATATAGTTAATTATCTAGCGACAAATACCTTTATGACTAACATGACAGGACAAGAGAAGAGAATTTTTTCTAAGCGATGCAGGAACTATATCTGGGATGATCCCTATATGTTCAAAGAATGTATCAACATAATCGTCAGGAGATGCATTCTGGACAATGAAATGGAAAGCATAATGAGTTTTTGTCACACTTTAGAATGTGGGGGACACTACCGCTCGTAAGGTTTTATAATCGGGTTTTTTCTGGCCAACACTGCATAAGGACTGTCATGATTACTGTTCGAGGTGTGGTCGTTGCCAAAGAAGCCGGAACGTAACCAAAAGGAATGAATTGCCAATGACAGGAAATTTGGTTGTAGAACCATTTGACGTTTGGGGAATAGATTTCGTGGGGCCATTTCCTAACAGTGAAGACCACAAGTATATCTTGGTAGCTATTGACTATGTCACCAAATGGGTTGAAGCGGTTCCAGCAAGGACTAATGACTCAAAAGTCATTACTCAATTCCTGTCGAATGTAATCTTCCCGAGGTTCGGAGTTCCCAGAGTTATGATGCGTCATGGTGGGAAGCACTTCATCCACAGAGCATTGGAAATGGTACTCAGAAGGTACGGAGTGAAACATCATGTGGCAACACCATATCACCATCAGACATCAGGTCAAGTAGAGGTGAGCAACAGGCAAATCAAGAGCATCCTGGAGAAGGTGGTCAGGCCGAATAGAAAGGATTGGGCTAGAAAGCTTTCCAATGCATTGTGGGCCTACATAACAACCTACAAGACCGTGATAGGGACCACTCCTTACCGGTTGGTTTATGGAAAAGCCTGCCACTTACCAGTGCAATTCGAGCACAAGGTGCTTTGGGCAATCAAGAACCTGAACTTTGACTTGCAGGAAGCTGGAGAAAAGCGTTTGCTCGATTTGAATGAGCTCGAAGAACTGAGGAACAATGCATTCGAGAACGCGAAGCTTTACAAGGACAAAACAAAGGCATATCATGAAAAAGGACTACTCCGAAAGGACTTAGTCCCAGGTATGAAATCCCTGCTTTTTAATTCACATCTTAAATTTTTTCCAGGAAAGCTTAGGTCAAGATGGGACGGTCCTTACGAGGTCGTGTATGTCGCACCTTATGGTGCAGTAGAACTTCTGGACCCAAAGACCAGAGAAACATTTAAGGTGAATGGTCAGCGAGTGAAGCCATACATAGAGCCATCCAATGAGGCAAACATGGTCGAGGAATTCAAGCTTAAATAGTACCCGTATGAAGAAACGGAAGAGTCGACACTAACGACTATAACCAAAGCATGATTTACTGCTTTGCATACAGATATAGGTGCATTCATTTTGTACATATTGCATTTAGGACAGTCTTTTTTATAAGTATAAAATAAATAAAAAAAGAATTTTTTTTTGGAAAAGGCAGGTCCCACCGTGGTGAGGTAGGAACAGGAGTACCTTCACCACGGTCTAGAAAGTGCGAATTGTTTCGGCACTTTCTATACCGCGGTGTGGTCCCCCTCATTAAAAAACTCACCGCGGCGAGCCCTGGTAATAAGAACGGCGAAGAGCCCGTTTTTTCTTCACTTTTCTCTTCACTTTCCTCGGCGAGGTCCGATTTTCTCTCCCAAAAATCTTCCAAATCACTCATTTCTTCACCAAAACACTTGATCTTAGTATCAATACGAAGCTACAAGTGTCCTCTCTTTGATTCAGGCATCAAATCATCTTTTCATCCATCAATTGCATAGGAATCAAGGTAATTCTCTTCAAACCTTAACTTGTTACTCAATTTGGGGATTTATAGAATTATGACATCTAGGTGTTTAATTGATGTTCCACTATGATTGTTTGGACTTGTTTGTTGCATTTTATCTTGATTTGAAGTAACATTACTTTATTCATACTCTTTTTGCTTGATTCTTGCAAAATATACTTAGTAAGAACTCTTAGACATACTTGGTTTCTTCCTATGTGTGATATGATGGTATGAGATCGATGATAATGCTTATTTGATTGATAGTCTAGCCAAATTAATTTACACTTCGAAACACACAATGGAATGATTGAATATTGTATAGGATAAGGCGTTTTTGATTGAATGTATGATGAAATTTGGTTTGGGGAGGACAATGGAGGTAACAATTGCATGCACTATGGACTATATGTTTATGTGATAGGATAAGGCATGATTGTTGCTATTTGTGAAGTTTTTGGGTGTGATATTTGTGAAGAGTTATGCTAACATGCTTCTTGTAGGACAATGCCTAGGAAGAAGGTTGTTCATCCCCGTGGAACTAAAGAAACATCAGGGTCAGGGTGTAGGACCCGGAGGCAAAATGAGGAGAGTGCACCTCAACCGAACAAGTACGGGTTTGTTCTTTCTCCCGAAGGAGAGAAATTCAGGGTTCGAAACATCTCTATACCAAGGAGCATCATTGCGGAAAGGGGGATATCATTTCCTCGCGACCATAGTGATATTGCTCGACAGATTTGGAGGAGGATTGTCGATCTTGAATGGGGGAGTCTTGCAGAAGTGAAGCATGAGTCTGATCCGACTCTTGTTATGGAGTTCTACGTCAACTTTACAGAGCGTAGTGAGATCGGGGTTGTGAGGGTGAGAGAGAAGAACATCATGTACACTCCTCAAGTCATCAACCGTCTCATGGGAGCCCGTGAAGAGTATGATCCGAGCAGGGATAAGGGGGTGTACAACTACTACGATTCACAAGGAGACCTCTTCACCAATGAGGAACTCTATAAGGTGGCAAGCCCACTATGCCCTGCCCCGGTGCAGTTGAAGAAGGTGGAGAAGAGGTTTCTTCTTCCAATAGCCCGTGTTCTCTCCCATTGGCTTCAGTACTCGGTGATACCAATGATTTACTTCTCAAACATGCCGGCTCCTATTGCACGACTTATTGGAGCATTCATGGATGGGAATTTCATCAACATCGGGGAAGTAATTGTGGGGGAGACATTTACTCATCGCCACAAACTGAAGGGGTTAGCTTTTCCGAGCATCATCACACAATTGTGTGAAATAGCCCGATGTCCCGGTATATCCAAAAGCGGGGAATTAAAGGAACCATTGTCAACCAGTAACATGAACAGCATACTTCATTTTGGGGAGAAGGATCTGCAGGGGTTCGACGCTCGAAATGTTGTGGATGACATGGAAGTGGAAGAAGAGCTTGATCCAGTGGCTTATGGTGAAGAGGAAGGATCTCAGGCACACCCGGTTGAAGAGGGCACCCAGCAGGAAGCACATCATGGTGCCCGTACTTCCAACTACTCTCGGTACTTTGACGAGATGCAAGCTCATTTTGAGCAGTGGGCTGGCCCGAGATCAATGCCATCGAGGAACAACACAACCGATTGCTTACCCAATATGGCGCACTCAACACTAGCTACCAAAGCCTTTCCCAAGACGTAGCACAAGTGCATCAGTACGCCACTAACCTCACTCAGAGGATGGATAGTTGGGACCAGAGAAGTTCCTCCAACTTGCCAGCCCTACGAGAGTTGGATGAGAGAGCAGGGAAGAGATTGGAGAGAGAGAGAGGAGAGCATGTGGCAGCAGTACTTTCGAGGAGGATCTTCTTCTAGACCCCTCGGTCCGCCCTCTTTCCAGTAATCATGCAGACCGAGGCATACTATGGGCGGTAACTCTACAACTTGTCCTTTTATTTATTCTTTATGCTAGGGTCTAGCTATTGAATAGGTTTGGGGAGGGAAGTTGTATGCTTTAGATTAAATGCCTCGGTATGTTTTACGCTGCCTTGTATATATGTATATATGTGTTCTTGTTTTTGCTTTTTAGTTTGGTTTGTGATTATGTGGGGTGGTATGTTAGCCACTTTTGCTTGATCTTGTGTGAGTCGTCTTTTGGCCTAATTTTTTGGCCTATTTCAAATTTTTTTATGTGTCGAGTCTGTGTTCTTTTGACAAGTCGGTTATCTATTGCTTTAGTTAAGCCTTTTGTTGATGTGATCTTTGATGGCCTTTAACTAGCATTAAGGAATTTTCAAAAATCATTCTAGTTCGTTTCACTTGTAAATAGAGAGTCTTCCTATTCTAGCAGTAAAAAAGCCGGTGAGGAGCCTATTTGAGCCGATGAAAAAATATTGTATCGGCAAATGTGTGATTCTAGTAGGATGAGCAAGGAAAATCCTTGCGCCACTTCATATAAATGTGCACTCTTTTTTAAACGAGTATGACGAATGGCATCTTGACTTGTTGTCTTGATTCCCAAACCCGTTCCAGGAACAGGTTTGGGGAGAAGGGTACTAGGTACCGCATACTCAGGCTCACTCCTTTCTATATTTGAGCTTTTGGTCGATTTTGAAAACCTGATTTGTATTGCTTGCTGCCGTTCTAAAAAAAGAAAAAAAGAAAAATCTCGAAGTATTTCCCAGGATCCTTGTGATCGTTTACGATCATGTTGGGCATTTCAAAATACTACATATAAATCAACGCGGGGCTAATTGTGCGTATGCTATGAGGGTTGATGGTTATGTTTTCAAATTGTATGCCAAATACTACCAATAAAACCAGCGTGTGGGCGGTTCTCGTATGTTGTGTAGGTTGATGGGCTGTACTCCAAACCGCACGCACAAAAGTGCTGATCTTGAGCAACCTATTGGGGAACACTTGCAAAATTGAGGTAAAAAAAAAAAAATCTGTTCTAAAAGAGCAAAGCACAAAGAAAAAAAAAAGGAAAGGAATAAAACATGCAAAAAGAGCAAACCACGAGAACGACAGCTATTCTATTCCCTTGTATTGATTTCGACCCCTTTTTCATAAAAAGTCCTTTTCTGATTCGTTTGAATTGAGTGCAAAAGCATGTAATATTAGTGGCAGCTTTGTGACGTTTGTTGTCACCTTCCTAAGTTAATTCGTGAGCGAATACCCCTATTTACTGGACACTTCCAGCAGTGAGACTTGAGTTGCACTTATATTATCCTTTTTGTTGGGGACTGCTAGGGTAAGTCGAAATTCTATTTACTTGTGTACCGGAAGATTGTTATCTTTGCTAAGCTACTTGACAAAGTTAAGGGCGATAAAAGTTTACATCAGTTTTGGGCTTAACTCTTGCAATAGTTGTTTCGGTAGCTTGTTGATTGAACACTTCTGTGTTTTTTCGTGTCTCTATGTTTTTCTTTTCTAGGACGTTTTAGAGTCTTGTTTGCTTGAGGACGAGCAAATGTTCGGTTTGGGGAGTTTGATGAGTCTATATTTTAACGACTCATTTAGTCTTTTTTAGCCGTCTTTTGTTATGTCCTTTAGCACTCTTGTTAGTGTTTTAGTTCATTTTTACGTTTGGGTATTTTGTGTGTGTTTGTACTTTCAAGCTGAAGATGGAGGACCATTGTGCAATTTCAAGCTTTTCCAAAGCTTCTAGAAGCACACAAGGCCAAGTAGTGGACCATTACTCCAAAGGTGGTGATTTGGAGGTTGAGAAAAGGGAGTGAAAATAGGAAGAAGTGGGAAAAATGGCATTTTCTCCGGATGGGTACCTCACCGCGGTGAGCTCCCCCAACACGGAGGCTCACCGCGGTCCAGAAGACAGAAAAACTTACGAGTATGAGACCGCAGTGAGGAGGAGTACTAGAGGAATGTCACCGTGGTGAGCACTGACTGGACAGAGTCAAGACACGATTTCTGGCAGTTTTTCCCTACTAATTCAAATTTCTACTTCCTAGGTCTTATAAATAGACCCCTTGTATCAGTTGTATTTTCATATCTTCATACTCCTAGACATATTCACTTTCAATTCAAGCATTGTAAAAGATTCTAGAGATTCAATCTATCTTTCAATAGAAGTTTTATTTCCTTTCAGGCGATCTTCGTGACTTAGAAATATCCAGGTATTAATCGTGCTTCTCTTAGTGGATTCCTTTATGATTTGTACATGACAGGTTTTTACTTGTGATAATTGACTGCATATGTTGTATCGGTGTGAACTTGCATCTGTCGCTACCTCTAATTAGTATATATCCGGATTAATGCATAGCACGTGACAGGCTCATTTGTAGTTCATACATACTTATAATCTGTATCTGGTTGAATTTGCAAGAGCAGGATTTGTGAACTGCAGGACCGGTAACCTTAATTGGTCCACCCGTATAAGCATTTGACTTGAAAGGATTTACTATCTTCTATTATCCGTAGGATTGCATGATCTAGGCATTACCTTGTCTTACAATTGTTAGATTTTATTCTAGGGTAGAAGTATCACCAACCCCAACTATCTGTTTACAGCGAATGCAAAACGAGTCCATCTCTATTTGAACTAACTTAATCAATTCCTTGCGAGAACGATCATGTGGTTAAGATCATTGTATACAAGAACCGATGTTTCTACTTGATTAATATATGTAGTAATTTCTGAGTGCATCAAGTGGTCTTCTACAATGTTATTGCATCTTCAATTATCTTCGCATTGGTTGGTCGCATGACATGTTTTGACTCCTAGAACTCCGTGCAACGGTCAATCTGGCGTATTCGCTTCCTTGTCCCGATTTGGTACAATTATGCTGTTTTGGTGCCTGAAATTGTGCAAATCCTCAAAAACGCGATCATGACCTGCAGAAAACACGCGAATAAAGAACACGTACGAAATTAAATTTTAAAACTAATTCATTAATATATCACGGTATATAAAGAAGTAGCAAAAGAAGAGTTATGGGGGTTCGCCTTTACATCAGAAAATTAGCTACTCATAGTAATACTAGACAGAAATCGAAAAGCAAGAAGGAAAAGAAGGAAAAGAAGAAGAAGAAGAAGAAGAAGAAGAAGAAGAAACAGCAGCTTAGTCTCTAATGTCTTCGTGCTGCTTCTAGGGTTTCCTCCTTCTCGGTGCCTAACGGCCAGCGGTTTTGGGGTTTCGCTTCCCCGAGGACTGGTCCTCTCTTTCGAGAGCTTGCTATGTGAGCGGTGTAGAATTATGAGACCCCACAGGTCTTATTTATAGTTGAATTGTCGTGCTCTGGCCGCCTTTAATGATTAAGGAAGGTTAAATGGCGGGCTCTAGCCTGTTGGACAGCAGAAAGGCCTCTTTCTGAAACATTCCCGAGCCACTGTGGTCCGCTGTGGGCCGCACAAGCCTCTCTTCGGCCCACAGCCGCAGAACTCAATTTCCTCAGCTTTCTGTCTGTTTTCTTCGTTTTTCAATTTCGGGCTTCGTAACTTTGTTTCCTCGGAAAGTGTCCTTCTTCAACATTTCATCTTTTTTCGAGATCTTCGCAACGGTAGGTGGCACGACTTCATTGGACTTCTCTAGCTCCATGTAATGTCGTATTCCCTTACTTTCCTCGGTTTTGCACTTTTGAACATGTTTTCTAAAAGTTGTAGCATCTTCAATTACCTTTGAATTGGTTGGTCGCATGACATGTTTTGACTCCTCGAACTTCGTGCAACGGCTAATCCAGCGTATTTGCTTAACTTTCTCGATTTTGCACAATTATGTCGTTTTGGCGCCTGAAATCGTGCAATTCCTCAAAAAACGGGATCACGACCTACAAAATACACACGAAATTGGTATTTGACCATAAAACGATAAAAATATTTAATCCAAGGTAAAAAACGAGGGTCTAAAAGCATGTAATATCGCACATTTCATTGTCACATCACACCCCGAAACCAGTTTCTTGCTCATCCTTGAGCAAGGCAATAACGATAATCAAGAAGTGACCATGAAATTAGCAACAAGCATAAACCACCACATAGAAAAGTAGCCAGTTTCTAGGGTTTTGAACTCTACTGACTCGCTTAGTTTCAACTCCAACTTTATGACTCCACATCAAGCAAATAACAAGCAAGCACCATTCACTATAGCCAGTGGTTACAAGTGTAACCCAATGTCCTTCTAGGTGTACTTCAAAATCATTACCTCGCGGTAACCTTATGCAATCCTGCTCCCAAAAGTCAAAGCACAAATCAAAGTAGTACTCAAGTTGGCTTGGTAAGTAAAATAGTTAGGATAATATAGAGGAGTGTTTGGCTAAGCATCATTAAAAGATAAGCAAGGCAGAACAAAGGGTATTTCAGGGGAACTTATCCTTTCGGACACCGAGTTCCTACCTTCGACTTTGTCCTCTCTCAATGACAAATCTTCAAATCCTCCTTTATCATCGTAACTACTTCATCGGTTGTTTCACACATAGACTAATTGCTCCTTTATTTTTTTCTTTTTTCTTTTGACATACTATTTTTTTGCAATCGTTTTATTGACTTGTATGCTTTTGGTTGGCCATCATTGCGCTCTTTTAGTCTCTACATTTTTTGGTAGTGTCTGTTTTACCGAATTCTGCACTTTTGTGCATGCTGGTTTGGTATACATGCCATTAACCCTCACGGACATGTAGCTTTTAGGGCCATGCCGGTATGTGGGTAGTATCTGTAACATGCCCAACATGAAAACGGTGATCACGAGGATGACAGATCCACTCCGAGACTTTTGTACCTTGCTTTTTTCGGTACTTTCTTTTCTATTTTTTCTGGAGCAAGAGCTAGTGATTTTTAGCACCGGTAATATAACAGTAGGGCCAACAAGGTTACCTTTCGATGATGATCAACTTTCACTTCTCCCCCAAACCAATTTCTCGAACTAAGGTTAGGGTTTTTATTGATACGGAACAATGTCCAATCGGTTTAAGACGTTCTAAAGACGAATCCTAAGACGAATTAGTCTATACTCACTGAGAGGTTCGACCAGGTGGTCCGATACCACTGGTCCGACCCTCGATCACAAGAGCATCCGGACATTGGTTCAAAGCAGTAACATGTACGGACACATTATCCGTCCTGCCTCACCACTTGTACCGCTCTCTTAGTGCGAGTATTGGTAGAGAAAAAGACTAGCTTCGGATTGCAAGACTTATGGGTCGGACGTCTCACTACCAAAAGACCAAGTGTACTGAGCTGAGACAAACAACTTAGTCTGATCCGGACTGAAAGTACATCGACATGTCCGATCACGACGCCAAAATACTAATTGTGCCCTTACACAGCCTAGTAAGCTAATGGGTTAAACCAATCTAATGGGCTTTGAGTCCAATAAGGCATTGGTGGCACATTGTGAAGCCTACACTTGGCATAATCTTGTGAGTCCCTCCATTTGAAGATACATATCTATAAATATAGCACAGATTCCCATGCTACAGTAAGTCACTATTCTCCATAATCACACTTTTACAGAGTAGACACTCAATCTCTCTCAAGTAAAGTCTTTATCTAGTTTGACCCTAAGCAAACCGGATCTACCTTTCTAACCCCCCCTCCCACTAGTCTTTGTGCAGGTCTGATGAGTCGATTTTACATCATCTCATTTGGTCTTTTTTACCGTCTTGTTGTCATTCTTAAGTATAGTTACAGTTTATTTTATTAGAGTTTTGTTACGTTTTCATGTTTTGTACGTTTTGTAGGTGTTTTGTTAAAATCGCATTAAGACAAGGCTAAAACAATGCATATTAATGCATTAATGGAAGCAAGGAAGTTTTAAGGCCTTAAAGAAGGTTGAAAACGGAGTCCAACTGTCAAAACGGAAGTGAATTTTGAGTACGGATGGATATTATAGAGATGTTCAAGCGAAGATATGTGAAAGTGCAAACTTTGAGCAACCCCAGTATTTTCACCTTAACTTTCTCATATGAACTCCGATTAACCTGATCTTGGCATCCATGCGTAGATAAGACTAGGAGCTACATCTTTTGTTTGGAACCATGTCCAAATTTCGACATTTAGACACTCAAACGTGCAAAAAACCGGGGCTGGAAGACTTGGCACACACCAGACGTCACCTGGCGTATGCCAGACCTGCAGTTTTGGCGTGCACCAGTGCCCGTTTGCGGCCCAAGACGCATATTTCACTATATATATATATATATATATATATATATATATATATATATATATATATATATATCAATCTGTCGCGATTTTTCATCATATTCTCATTATTTTTGTTCTATTCTCTTCTCAAAAATTCTAGACTTCATTCTTGGCCAATTCCTTCACCATATTTGAGGAATTGAACCCGTTTTATATTGTAATTGCTCGTAATTATCAATACATTAGCTATTATTCTACCGATTGATTTAGGGATTTCGTCATCCTCCAAGTGTAGTGACAACCTCTTGGTAACAATTTCGCCTTTTTCATCGTCTAATATTATTGATGTTGGATTGTTTAATTATTTATTGCTTATTGGTGATGAGCATGAGTAGCTAGACAGCCTTTTATGGGGTGGTGATGATTCAATGCATGCTAGTTAGGGTTTATGCAATTCAATAACAAGTAAGATGGGATTTACTCTGCCTTCTTGATTAAATGCATATGTATTTATGTGTATTGTGTTTTACCCCCAAAATCACCAAAGGATTATGCAATCTGATTTATCCACCAAAACGTCTAGAGATTGCTAATTCATTGGTTCGTATCAAACATAATAACAACATTAGCTTATTAATTGTAGCTTAGTGAAATTGACGCCTTCACTAATGCTATATGTTTTGTAGAACAAAATAAGTTAGCTCATTTCCATAGTCCTTCATACCTTTTCTGATATAAGGTGTCTGCCTAGAGAGCTAGAGCAGTGTAATAATCATTAGGACGTGTTCCATGATAACTAGAGTAAATCGACATCGTTATTGTTGCATCTATTTCGGCTAGGTAGCATTGAGTATTCATCACCACTCTGTAATTGGATAACTTATCTTGATAAAATCGATATACATGTGTTAGATTTCTTTGCATTGAGAGTTAGAGTTAGATTAGTAGTTAGAACTCGCTGCTGAAGCAAAAAACCAACCTTTTACTACTTTCCTATTGATAATTATATTCCGTGAAAAGAACAAAGCTTAGTTAAGTCCTGAGAGACCGACCTCGGGGTTAACTTCACTACACTACAAGTTTTCATAGTGTTGAGAATTAACTCTTGGCTTAAACAAATATTAATACTTTGATTTGACACATCAAGTTTTTGGTGCCGCTGCCGGGGACTTAACTCCTCTGTTTGATTTACGGAATTTAATTTTTCGAATGTATATATTAGTTAGTTTTTGTTATTTATTTTTCCTTTTTTAATGTAGATTGTTTTGGCGGAACTACTTTTGTTTCTTTTATGTGTGTGCAGGAGCGTATGGATTACTCGTATTTCTATGTGTGTGGAATGGACGGTCATGTTGCAGCAAATTGTGCAGATAGGTACCCGCTCTATCATTTTCGACATGATTCTGGAGAGACACTCGATAGAGTATGGTTTAGATTTAAGGAGCTGCAACAGAGGCATAAGAACCATGGTTTGACATTGGGAGAGTTCATGTGAATTTTCTACAACAGTATAACAGGTGAGTGCCAAGAGATGGTGGATAGAGCCGCAGGAGGGATGATTATGACTTTGACTCCTCAGAAACTTGAGGGGATGATCAATTGTCTGGCTACTGAAGTCACCACTTCTGAAATCAGCAGACTAGCAGCCTAGTTGCTAGCTATTTATGACCAAGAAGATGCTGATGAGCTAGCAGAAGATGAGACCACTACCACCAATACCACTGTAACTGAAGAAGAAATCCCCATTTTAATTGAAGGAGTTTGTGAGGGTTTAGACGACCAGTTAGTCATGGTGAAGGAGACGTCCACCGATGTGACCGACGAGGAGACTGAACCAGCCGTTTCTGACTATTTGGAGATGGAGCAGACACCTGATACCACCCAGATGACACCATCAGATTCACTTTCCGTTCCCCCACCTTCCAGTGATTTCTTCATACTAGCCCCAGCTCACACACGAGACTGGCCAGGGAGTTTCGACCCCATTTGTCGTTTTCACTTTCCCCCTGATTCCCTTAGTTTTATTTTAGTTTTTGATTTATTTAATTTTAGTTTGCAAGGAATCATGGAAAATAGGAGGAGAGGAGCTATGGATGGCTCCCTAATTGCTGAGCTTGGCGGGAAGGATGCAAGGGATTCGTTCCCGTTCGATAATGGATAGTAGCAGCCAGACGTTTCAGGGAAGTACATTTTCAGCTTTCTTTCTTTCTAACCTATTCGCTGGGGACAAGCTCTAGTATAGGTTTAGGGAGGGAGGTAGCTTTCATGTACTTATCCATATATGTGTTTGTCGTGTTTGTCTTTTTTCCGTTTTTGTGATTTTATGTTGTGTCTAAGTCAGAATGGTATTGGCTATAAAGCCATCGGAAAACAACTTGCTCATGAGTACAAACAAGAGCAAGAACGATGGTTAATGGCTAGAATTGCCCACAACAATTATCAGAAGTGGAAGATGAATCAAGCCACTGAAAATCTGAATGCCAGGGCTAGAAGAAATCTGGCAAGGAAAGCTAAGTTTGCTGAGAAGCAGACTCGGAAACCTGACAAGTATCTGAAAGCACCAAATGGAGCACCAAGGAAGAAAATAGTTCTTAATAAAATTGATACTAATCATCTAACTAGAATTCCTCCTTATGTTCCTGTTAGACAAAAGAATGTTCCTAAGAAATTCATTCAAAAATGGATTCCTACTGGAAGATTCTTTAGTCCAGATGGTTCCATTGTTGGTATGAGAACCTAATCTCCTGTTTCCTATTTTGTGCAGAACACTCTAAAGACTAATCCAAAGTGGCATTTTGATAGTGGATGTGGGAAGCACATGACAGGAGACAAAGCAAATCTGATTGACTACAGAAAGTGCAATGATGGACCAATTATGAGGTTTGCTGGAGGAGATGAAAATCCAACCATAGGATTTGGCAATCTGAAGTTTGGAGCCCTTACAATCTCTGAAGTACTGCATGTAAAGGGATTGAATATAATCTCCTAAGCATGAGTCAACTAGTAGACAAAGGGTACACTGTCAAGATCAAGTCAAAACTATGCAAGGTGATTGACAATGAGTCAAAACAGATAGTCTTGGTTGCAAGGCGTAAAGGAAATCTTTTTGTTGCTGATTGGGCATCCGCCACAACTCAAGAATGTCTCATGGTGCGTCAATCTGGCCACACTGAAGAAAATTGGCTATGGCATAAAAGAATGAGTCACTTGAATTTCAAAACACTAAACAAGCTAGCCAAGAAAGAGTTGGTGGTTGGTTTACCCAAAATGGCATATAGAAAAGATGGTATGTGCTCAGCTTGCCAAATGGGAAAATAATCTAAAACATCTTTCAAGTCTAAAACTAGACATTCTAGTGAAAGGCCACTGCAAATGTTACATATGGATCTTTTTGAATCCTCTGTAACTAGTTATGCAGGAAAGAAGTATGGTCTGGTTGTTGTTGATGATTACTCAAGATTCACTTGGGTTGTCTTTCTCAAACACAAATCTGATGCAAGGGTTGAGATACCCAATTTGCTGAATAAGCTCGAAGTCATAAAAAATGACAAGGTATCTGTAATCGTATCGACCATGGTAATCGAGTTTGTGAACCAGTACATAAAAGAGTTCTGTACCTGCAAAGGTATACAGCATCAACTATCTTCCGTAAGAACACCACACCAAAATGGTGTTGCTGAAAGGAAGAATAGGACCCTAAAAGAAGCGGCAAGAACAATGCTAGCTGACACTGAAATAAGTGAAATCTTATGGGTTGAAGCTGTAAACATAGCCTGCTACACTCAAAATAGATGTTTCATTAACAAACACAATGACAAAACTCCTTACGAGCTTTTCATTGGTAGATCCCCTAGTATCAAGAATCTAAGGGTGTTTGGTTGCAATTGTTTCGTTCTTAACAATGGAAAATAATACTTGAGAACATTTCAACCAAAGGCAGATGAAGGAGTATTTCTTGGTTATTCTCTGAATAGCAAAGCCTATAGAATCTACAACAAAAGAACGCAAAAGATTGAGGAATTTGTTCATGTAGTATTCTAAGAAGGAAACAAGAAAGTACTCTTGAATGATGACATCTCAGATAGGTTCAAAGAACTGATGATTAATGATTCTGAAATAGGATCCTCAAAAGGAAACAATTCTATCATTCAAATAGAGGATGAGTCTGACGATGAAAAGCAACCTATGCTTAGTAACAACCAGATGACTCTAAGACATGATGAAGAATTTCCTATGAGTATTCCAGAAATGGAACAGGTTACTGAGAACCTTCATCATGAAAAGGTATCTGAAAATGAGATTGCTGAAATGCAAATTCCAGATATCTCTAACACTGAAAGAGTGTCAGATATCCTTGGCATTTCTCATGTGTCAGATATCTCAGATACTGCACAAGTATCCCATCAAGATCATATTGATTCGCATTCAAATCAAAATGATATTGATCCTACTAATTCAAAACCCATTATGAAACGGATAAGAAATCATCCTGCAAAGGATGTGACTGGTCACATAGACCAAGGAGTTAGAACTAGAAGAGCAATTGCTGAAAATGAAAATTGTCTCTATGGATGTTTCATCTCAAATATTGAACAAAAAACTATAGAAGAAGCATTAAAAGATCAAGATTGGATCTCTGCAATGCAAGAAGAGTTGGATCAATTTGAGAGAAACAAAGTCTGGAAACTGGTTCCATCTGTTGACGGAATATCTGTAATCGGAACCAAGTGGGGTTTCAGAAACAAAATGAATGAGTCTGGTGAAATAACCAGAAACAAAGCTAGGTTGGTTGCCAAGGGATTCGCCCAGACTGAAGGACTAGATTTTGATGAATCTTATGCACTAGTTGCAAGATTAGATGCAATAAGACTCTTTCTAGCCTTTGCAGCTCATAATGACTTTACAGTTTATCAAATGTATGTCAAGAGTGCATTCCTAAATGGTGAACTTGATGAGGAAGTCTATGTTGAGCAACCACCAGGTTTTGAAGTTTCCTCAGAAAGTAGGATGGTCTATAAGCTTCTGAAAGCTCTGTATGGACTGAAACAAGCTCCAAGAGCATGGTATGATACATTGGCCAGATACCTACTAGAAAGTGGTTTCAAGAAAGGAAATGTTGATAAAACACTCTTCACATTGAACCATGATGGGAAACTACTTTTAGTTCAAGTATATATTGATGACATTATATTTGGATCTAAAGACAAGAAACTTTGTGAAGACTTTGCTGAATTCATGAATGTAAATTTGAGATGAGCATGATGGGAGAATTGAATTACTTCCTAGAGCTGCAAGTCAAGCAACTCAAAGATGGAATATTCATTAGTCAAACAAAGTATGCAAAGGACATGCTCAACAAGTGTAATCTAAAGCCTTCTAAAAAGAATGCTAAGATACCTATGAGCATTGGAACCAAACTGACCTATACTGAATCTGACAAGAGTGTTGAAGAACACAAGTATAGGAAATTGATTGGGTCTCTACTGTACCTCACTGCAAGTAGACCTGATATTCAATATGCAGTTGGAGTGTGTGCTAGATTTCAGACAAATCCAATGCAATCACACTACAACATTGCTATGAAAATATTGAGGTATGTGAAAGGTACTGTAGAAGTTGGATTGTGGTATCCAAAAGATAGTGGATTGAGTTTGGTTGGCTATTCAGATGCCGACTATGCTGGATCATTGCTTGATAGAAAAAGCACCTCAGGAACTTGTCAATTTCTTGGTGCTAGATTGATATATTGCTTCAGCAAGAAACAAAATTCAATTGCCACATCTACCACAGAGGCTGAATATATTGCTGCTGGGTGTTGTGCTTCACAGATATTGTGGATAAAACAACAACTCAGAGACTATGGACTCAATGAAGAGAAAACTCCCATTTTCTGTGGCAACACAAGTGCTATTGCCATAACTTAGAATCCTAAGTTTCATGCAAGAACGAAGCACATTAATGTTAGACACCACTTCATCAGAGACCATGTTGAAAAAGGTAATATAGAGATACTCAAGATTGGCACTGAAGACCAACATGCAGATATCTTCACTTAGCCACTACAAGAAAGTAGATTCTTAGCTTTAAGACTTAGTCTTGGACTAATGGAGCTACCAAAGAACTGAAAAAGTTCAGATATCTGAAGAAGATATCAAAGGAGAGAAAAGAGAAATCTGGAAGGGGTATCTAGAGAAGAGGGATCTGGAAGGGGTATCTAGAGAAGAGGGATCTGGAACGAGTATCCAGAAACCAAAGGCTAAAGGGTAAAATGGCTATTTGAAGATTTCTGAGACGGGTACTCAGATATCTAGATCACTCAGTGAGGGGGAACACAAAAGAGAATAGTACAACTGTCTACAGTCAACTACTATCTTGAAATTTGTATTGTTTCTATCCTTGTGTAAAACTGTGAAAAGACAACAAGTATAAGATAGACTCTGATACAAACAGTATTCTCATTCACCCAGAAACGTGACTCAGATAGCTATTATCCAAAACTCATTAAATGGGCACAATTACAATTGTTGATTGTGATCATTGCTGAAGAAGGAATGGTGAACCTTGATAAAATGGGCGATTGAACTTAACGGCGGAGATTAATTCTCTGTAAGAAGTGAACTGTTGAAATTCCGACATGGTCCACTATGCATTTAATGCCGATCAAACTTTTACCCACGCCTTACTGCAATTCACAGATATGTACATACAAAACCAATTTGTATGTATATGTTTGTTAGAATTACGTTGCTATATATATAGGATTTTGGCAAAAGAAATTACTTTCGCCTAATCCTACATTTTGCCTTACACAAGAATAGCAAAAACCATTCTTCAACCTCTGTTAGTTTTTCTGCAAAGAATCACTAATCTCTCACCCAAATCTCTTTCAAACTTTCAAACACTTATACTATATAAAGAGATGGCTCCTAAGCGTTCATCAACCCAGAATTTCCAATCCTCTACCACTGGTACTGCTGAAAAGCAAGCACCAGAGTTGGTTATAGTGAACAATCGATTGGTAGGAGACTTTAATCCCGATCATTGGACTTCAAATCACAGGATGATTTGGGGTGGTTCCATGATTGAGGAATACCTCACGGCTGCTGTTGAAAACCAAGCCGATAGGAAACTGATTCTTGACATGCTTGAAAAGGCACAAATCAAGGGTTTTCTATCTGCACTTCCCAGTGGAATTTCTTCACTGGATGTGTTAGAATTCTACAATAACTCCAGGATTATATCCTGTGTTTCTGAAGGCACTGCAATAGTGTCTATCAAAACTAAGGTCCAAGGAAAGGAAATCCTTTTGGACTTAACAACTTTCTGTAAGTTGTTTGATCTTCAAAATCTTGGAAAGGATTTTGAAATAGACACCAAAGATGAAGATCTCCTTGAAGGTGTAAAACAGATGTACAGTGGTGTGTGTGACACTGACAAACAAGATACACACACTGATTTCAAGCTTGCTGACATCAGAACCAGACATCTGTTGGTTCACTGGGATGTGTTGGCATGCATTCTTCACAGTTGCTTTGATGGTCTACAAGGAGGTGCTGACCAGATAAGCCAAGAACGCTGGATGATGATGTTCTTGTTGCAACAACAAGACAAAAGGCTGGAAAACCCTTTCAATTGGGGAAAGTACGCCTTTATGAAGTTTGTGAAGAAGATACAAGGCTGTGAGCCTAAAATTGCTAAGGGACTTGTTGAGCCTAAGGCCACAGTGAGCTATGGTCTAAAGATTTGCTACTTGCTAGAGGAGCTTGGCATTGAGCTCAGAGAGAAGGCTGACATAGCCAACAGTAACCTACTTTACAAATATGAGGATACAAACTTGATGAAAAAGGTTACTGGATCTCAGAAAGGTTCCAAGAAGCGAAAGACTGAAGAGGTATATGAGGGAAAGGTTGCGACCAAGAAGCCCAGAACTTCACGAAAGAAGTGTGCTGGGAAATCAGAAGACACACCCATTGTGGTTGTCGATTTCCAGATACCTGCCGCCGCTGCAGATGAACTCATCAATGCTGCAAAAGAGGTATCAACTACTGAACAAGTAGACTCAGCAAGAGAAAGTGCTTTCAGAAATGTTAAAACTACTACCGAAAGCCTTGCTGATGAACTTATCCATGCTGCTAAAGAAAGTAGTGATAGATACCAAGCCCTATCTGCAGAAACTGCAGGGATTATGGACCAATCAGTTCCTAATGCTGATGAGAGCTCTGACGATGAAGATGATGATTTAGTCATCTCTCAAGTCCTAGAGAAATCAAAAAGGGCTAAGGTTACTGAAAAAGTAACTAGTGTAGAGGTATCTGAAGAAGAACCTACACCACAGGTTGCTGATCAAGCACCTGTTTCAAAGGTTGCTGAAGAAGCAACTGTGTCCAAGGTCACTGAACAAATTACACCATTAGAACAGGAAAGATTGAAGCATATTGAAGATGCTATGATGAGTGATACACTAGTGTTGGAGGATACTGCCATTGCCTCAACACTCAACAGTCTGTCTCAAGCACAACAACCACAACAGCCAGATGTGGATACTTCTGAAATGGTACTTGAGATACAGATACCAGCATCTTTCATTGCTGAAGAAAATCCTGCAAAAGAGCAGGTTCCCCAACTCAATGAGAGGGATCAAATTGAGACATCTACTTAGAATGATCAACCAGGGGAGGCAACTGAGTTGCATACTCAGGAAAGGTCTGAAGTACCTTAAACTTCCAACAAAGAAGTGGTCCAAGAACAACAGGACCAACGGATGGAAACTTCACAAGTTCCAGAGACCAATCAGCCTGACATTGCTCAGGTAGCTGAATGGTTTAACTCTTTACTTGTGATAACTTATGCCTAAATCTTGTTACTTATTATAATTTCTTTGTTACAGGCTGAATTAGAAACACAAGAACAAGAGGAAGCTGGAAAGCTTGCCTTAGAGACTGAGAAAGAGGCTACCACAACCTCACCTCTTGAGGAATCTGAGCCTGTGCCACAGGTGATAAAGAGTTCCTTAAGATATTACTTTTCAGTTATATGTTAATACACTAACTAATTAAGTGGATGTTTCTAATAGGCTCCAACTGAGAAAGAAGAAGATAAGGCAGAAATGCCAGAAAAGGACCCAGAAACCGTCAAGGTTTCTGAAGAAAATGTCATTGAGCCTTCTTGTGTGAAGGTATATAAAACTCAGTGATAAACATTCTTCATCATGGGTTAAATATAAATTCTTCTCTAATTACTCAATACTTTCTACTTACAGGCTCATTTAGAAGTAGAAGTGCAAGGGGAAAGAGTTGCGACATCCCTTGCACCCATGGAAATTGATGAAGTCCCCAAGGCAACATCACCAGAAAGAACACCAGAAACTGAGAAAGTTTCTGAGAAAAATGATTCTGAGTCTCCTGTTAAGGAAGTAAGTGAAAAACTCAGAGATCATTGAAGCTTAATTGCATATATTCTTTCATGTTAATTTCCTAAGTATTGTGTTAATTTCAATTCTCAGGTTCAAGTAGAAAGAAAAGTTGATGAGGACCAGACTCCCAAGTCTCCACATCACAACAAGATATCTGAGGCACCCCCTACCTCAGTAGTACAAGTCTCTGAGCCTGATGCAATCATTCAGGTAACTCAGAAACCTAAGTACACAAATACTCAAATATCTACACAAGTTTTGAATCTAACTCAAAACTCTTTCTTTCAGGCTCAAACAAGTGTGCAAAAGGCTTCTGCATTCTCAACAGAAGATTTCTTCAAGAACCACACACTAAAGAAACATCTCAAGTGTTTTAGAAAGTGGCAAAAGCTCAGAAGCTCAGATCTGACTGAATTAACAAAGGTGACTGATCACCAATTGAGAAGAGTCAGAGCTTTTGACTTGGAGAATTATGTCCATGCCATGTTCCCAACAGAGCAGTACTCTTTTGCTACTCTGATGCATAAGGACTTTATCAAAGAAGCTGCACACAAGCTCATAGAAGCTTTTGAGAAGGCAGATGGTTAGACCAGAATGCAGATGGCATTCAAGCCTACTTTGCCCCAGACCTTACAATGCATACCCTCTGAACAAGAGGAGCTAAATGGGCAAAAGATCACTATTCCAGAAGTGATCAATTTGGTCTCTGAAGATGAAGAAGAGAAGGAGACTGATGAAAATGACTATGAAGATTCTACTTCTGACCATCACAGGGATGAGAATGATAAGAAGGATGATGATGATGCCCCTGCACCAGGGACAGGAGGGATTACACATAGAAAGAATGCCTCAGTTGCTGAAAAACACACTGAGAGGACATCACAAAAATCCGCTCCTCCATCTCCCCAAAAATCTACCCATCCATCTTCCCAACAACAAAAGGATACTACTGAACAAGTAGTTGAGCACTCTGAGGAAACAACTCAAAAGATATTGAATACACAAACCAGAGCTGCTCAACTCAAACAACTGTTGGAAGAAGAACAACAGCTCCATCTTCAACTGGAAGAAGAGCTAGCTAAATCCACAGATAAGCTTAATCAACTTCAAGATCAATACTTACAAGAAATGGTAGCTTACTCTGAGGTCAAAGAGCTCCAAGATGCTGTAAATGCCATTTCTAAGGAGCTAGATACTGAAGAAGTATCTGAAGAAAATCATGATGCTAAGGCTGCATCACCATCAAAAGATATACCATCCTCCTCTCTGAAAGGAAAGAAGCCCATCTTTGAGATCGTTGCTGGACTAGAAAATCTTGAAAATGTCCAAGAGGATGAAGATCACTGGGCTGATGACTGAGATGATGAAGAAGAGAAGAAATTGGCAGAACACCGCAATGAACATTTAGCGGTTTCTCATTTGAAAAGGAAGCAGCAAGCTGCCAAATGTCAACTCCAATGAATAATTGAACAGATATCAAGTACTGGCCAAATTGAAAAAGGAGTTGTTTTCTCAAGATAAAGCCGCCACTGCATCAGTCCCTGCAGAAATGAAGACATTCACTGAGCTCATCACTCAGATGACAACCAGTCTGGTCATTGCTCAGAAAGACCTAGGCATGGTTGATGATGACCAAAACTTGGCTGCAAAAGCTTTTGAAGAAGCTAGCTATGTTGCTGGAAAAGCAGATGCCATTCAAGGCCCATTGGAAGAGCTCATTGATAAGGAAAATGGACTTATCAAACAAAATTAGGAGCTCAAAGTTGAACTTCAGAAGTTGGACACTGCCTATAACTTCTTACAAGGACATTTTGAGTCTCTCTCAGAATCCTTTATGAGGCTTAGTCAGCCAACAATGACTAAGGGGGAAGGATTGTACAAATCTAGACCTCAAAGTCAGGGGGAATGAGAAGAAGGAGAAGGATATGAGAAGAAATATGGAGCTGGTGCTGCTCAGAGAGGAAGAAGAAGCAAGAAAACTTCCCAGCCACCACTCAGAATCAATGAGCCCTCCTCAAGTCAAGCTGCTTTGCAAATAGTAGCTACTTCCCAGAAACCAACTGAAGGAACTTCAATGGTAACAAGGGCCATGGCAAAGAAACCTCCAAGGAGTACCAAGGCTCCAAGGAGAAGACAAGTAAGAGGGATTGATTAGTCTTCTGAAGATGAAGAAGAAGGCCAAATCAAATCCCTGGGAAATGAAGAAGGCTGCAAAACTCTCAAAAGAATTAATCTTGATGATGATGATGAAGAGACTGATGAAGATGAAGCTCCTCTTCACAATAAAAGAAAAAATGATAGCCTATCTGAGCCCATAGCTACAAAGACTTTGGCAGCTAAAACACCCTCTGGAAATACCAATTCAATCTAGCGTGATTCTTCAAGCAATCCAAGGGAAAACTCAAGGAAAATGAGGAATAGATTGAGAGCTGAAAGAAGAAAAGGTCAATTTCCACTCAGGCCAGAAGAAGCTAGAATTGAGTATGTGAAGACTGAAAACAACTCCTCCTCCTACAGGTGTATTCATCAGAGGAATGGATACTGGATATTGGAACTCAAGCACTTGCTTGTAAATGAAAAAGGATTTCCAGTACCCATCCATCAACAACTTATGGCATGGAGAAAAGATAAGCCAATCTTGATCAAAACCAATCATGTCAAAGCTTGGTTGGATTTTGAAGTTGTCAAGAGAGTTGAAGCCATGAGGAAGGAACTTAATGATCAATGTCCTTATGGAAAACCTGATGATGTGCATAGAGTCCCAAACCTCATTGGAACAGGCACAAGGCCAAGACTTGCTGTGGAACCCTTTGAGTCATTCTACATGACTGAAGATCAATACAAGGGTGACATCAGATATCTGAGGATCATATATGATTACTTCAAGCTATCAGATATCAGAATTGAGCATGCCTGGAAATGGGAAAAGTATTTATGGGTCAACCACTTTGCCAAGAAAAATCCCACCAAATCATACAAAGAAGTATGTGGTTATGCCAGAGACACTGAGATGTTGGTCAGAACCTTACTCTATGACTACTCAGATGATATCAAAAGATTTGGAGATAAGGAATATGCAAATTGATCCTTGGAGCTGCTGAAGACTTGAAGACTAGTTTATTAGGATGTCTACTTGGAGCTTGGTTACTCCTGTTGTCCTAATTTACTATGTATTTTGTATCTTGCTGACTGAGCTAAAATGTTGTTTTATCATCTAAAAGTTATCTGTGAACTCTCTTTGTAACATATCTGATGAACCTACTCTAAAATATCAATCTATAAAAGATAACTTGTCAGCAAAGATCACACCTTGTGATTTGGTTGATGTTTACTTTCTGCACTTAATTATATGAATTGAAAGATCATAAGAAATGATTAAGGGTGGATTGTTTCCTCATCCAGATTTGTAATAGGTCAGATAGTCATCGTTGACTGATCAAAATGGGGGAAATTTGTTAGGAATATCTGCTTAGATTTTGATCAGCAACCTAATGACTTATCTTAGCTCAGAAAGGTGGTTAGTACTATTGGTTCACTTGAACACTGTAAAAGAGAAAACTCACTAAGTATGATAGTCAAGCTAATCTTGTATAGGATGTTAGGTCTCTAAATGTAATTTTTATTTTCTAAAAAGAAGACCAAGAAGAAGGCATCCAGCATGAAAAGTTCAACGGATTTGAAGATTTGAAGACTGCACAAGATTGCTGAAGACAAAGGTTTCCAGATAACTATGACCAGATATCTTAAAGATACAAGCGTTTTTAAATAAATAGTGTTGCAAAAAGATATCTAAGAAATAAAAGGTTTCTGAGACGAGGAAAAGTGCCCACAGATATATACACTCAGATACCTTGGACATAAACTATGTTTCTGAAAAGAAATATATTATAACAACTTGTTTCAACAAGTGATATATGGAGTTGTGATAAACTCTTGAAAAGGACGTGCACAACATCAGAGAAATCTGATAGTATAAAGATCTCTGATACCATGCACAGTTTCGTTGGCACTACAGGACAAAAGTATAGTACAATGCATTAAATGCGCGGACAGAGATGTCTGAACAAAAACGGTAGCTTCTGAGGAAGAAGACAAACGTACTACAGTACTATACTCAGATATCAATAGTTTGAATTTGATTTAAGCCTAACGGATACTATTCAAACAAAACTCAAATTCATCTATAAATATCAACACTTAGACTGCTTGAGAACACACCTTAGAACACTGAACTTACATTGAATACTCTCACACAAGCTCTCTCAAGCACACTACTTACCTTCAAGCTTTCTGTTGCGACCAAAGCTCTTGATTCTAAGTAGCACAAAAGTTCTAAGTGTCCTGATCCTTAACAAGCATTGCTATTTGTGAAAGAGTTGAATTAAGATTTGATATCTGAGATTCATTCTCTTGGACACTTGTCATAGACTTGGGTCAGTAAAGAACAAGATACCATACATTACAAAGTGTATTAAGTATACTTGATTCTCAGAGCTATCTGCATAACTGGACAAGTTATTAAAGAAGCTCACCTCACAAACTACCTTAACCAACACCTTAATTGGCGTGGAGTACAGGAAGTACTTAGTTTGGGAAACTAAGGAACACCTCCAGGAAAAAGGTTTCTGAGTACAGGAAGTACTTGGCTGTGAAAGCCGGGGAATAACTCAGGGGGAACACTTGGTTGGGAACCTAGTGTAATTAGGAATCAAGAGAGGATATTTGTAAGGTTACATCAATTATCTGTCTTAGTGGATTCTAGGTCTGAGAAAGGCCGAAGTGGATTAGTTGAAGGATTACACCACCTTCAGATACCACTATAAAAAGACTTGTGCTATTTACTTTCTGCATCTTATTACTTGCTTAATTTACCTTGCAAAGTATTTACACCTATCTTGCTGAGCACGTGCACTTATCACAGAAAAGTCTTCCGCTCTCTGAAATTAAGTATCAGAAATCTTCACAGATATCTGAGAAACCGTGTTTATCGACAAAAGTTTTAAAAGACTATTCACCCTCCCTCTAGTCTTTTACTTTGCCGTTATCTGGACAAACACTATCTGTGAAGGAGTTGAATCAAAAGATCAAGTATCTGAGTTTCATTCTCCAAAACATTTAACATAGACTTGGGTCAGTAAAGAACATATCACCACACGTTGTGAAGTGTGTTAAGTGATTCTTGTTCTATAGAGTATTCCTACATAACTGAGAAAGTTATTAAGACTGCTCACCTGACAAACTACTTTAACCAACACCTTAAACGGCGTGGAGTACAGGAAGTACTTAGTTTGGGAAACTAAGGAATAACTCCAAGGTTACTGAGTATAGGAAGTACTTGGCTGGGAGCCGGGGAATAACTCAGGGGGAACACTTGGTTAGGAACCTAGTGTATTTAGGAATCGAGAGAAGATATTTGTAAGGTGAACTCAATTATCTGTCTTAGTGAATTCTAGGTCTGAGAAAGGCCGAAGTGGATTAGTTGAAGGATTACGTCACCTTCATATACCACTATAAATATCAGTGTTATTTACTTTCTGCAACTTATTACTTGCTTTATTTACCTTGCTGAGTATTTACACACATCTTGCTGAGCACGTGCACTTATCACAGAAAAGTCTTCCGCTCTCTGAAATTAAGTATCAAATATCTACACAGATATGTGAGAATTCGTGCTTATCGACAAAAGTTGTAAAAGACTATTCACCCCCCCCCCCCTAGTCTTTTCCTTTGCCGTTATCTGGACCAACAAGTGGTATCAGAGCAGGAGGTTCCCAAGCCTTCTGCACTGAACCTAGATCCCAGATAAGTGCCCACTAACTGCGTTTCACCTACACTTGATTTGTCTGTCTATTGTGATTGCTGCAGGATGTCTTTAAATGACGCTCCAATTCTCAAGCCAGAGAATTATGAGAATTGGAAGAACAACGTGATGCTCCACCTAGAAGCCATCAATGATAAAATGATCTAAGTGATAAAGAATGGCACCATAGTCATTTAACAACTCAAGCAGGTCATGGAGGTTTCTCACTGATGAAGAACCAAGTGGTGGTTCCTCACAAACAGGTGCTTCAACCAGTGGAAGACCTACTTGTCAAGTTGTTTACGAGCCAAAGCCCAAAGAGCTCTGGACATCGGAAGATGCCAAGAGAAATCGACTGGATGGTCAGGCTTGCAATATCATCATACGTTCCACTCCAGAGCACATACAAGCGTGGGGTGCAAAAAACGGCGAAAGTGGCACGAAACTGATTGAGGAAATCAGCTTGACCGAGAAAACAAAGGAAAATAAGTTCGAAGTTTTGAAGCTCAAATTCCAAAACTTTAAACAAGGTCCCACAGAGACTCTTGAAGAACTAGATTTCCGGTTCACAACATTGATGAGTGAAATGGCTGCACTTGGTGAAAGCGAGAGATACTCTAACTCTGAAAAGGTTAAGACTATCGTGAGAAGCTTGAATCAAAACTGGGAACATACTCAGTATTTTTATTTCAACCAAGGAATGCCAAATATCACTCTAGTAGAACTCTTTTCCCACTTAGCTACTGTCAACTATGAAACTACTCAGAGAGAACAAACAATTGCTGAAAAAGTTCACAATGATGCTTTAGTAACTCAAGGAACTTCTGAAAAGAAGGATACCAAAGAAATGCCTGAGGAAGATGCTCTTGCTGTAAAGCAAATGAGAAAATACGTCAGTCGTGAGATTGAGAGAAAAGCCAAAGAAAAGCTGAAAAAGCATCTAGGCTCAAACTATCACCAGTACAAAAATATGCAGCTCTCAAGCTCGCTGAACAAGCCGGCTCAGCAAGCATCTAGTACTGAGGAAGCAGAAATTGGAAATGATAGAAGAGATTACCCTGTTTTCAATAAGCTAAAGACAGGTGACAAGAAAGATAGAAGAAACTTCAAGAGAGGTCAGAGAGCTATGCTCACTGAAGAAAGGAAAAAGATTCAAATCCAACTGGATGCTCTTGATATTGAGTCAGAATCTGAGGAAGAAGACTCAGATGATACCAAACTACTTCTCCAGAATTATGTGGCATCACTCATGAATTAGTTGACTTTGGTCAAAAGAAAAGGGAAATATGTGGGGTTGCTGAGGAGATCTATCCAGATTGCTCCAACATTGAGCCTTGCCTAATGGCTGACGAGGTAACCAACATTCCTCCATTGATAAATTATGAGAGTGATGAGGAAGAAATCAGAGATTCAGAATATTTCAGAAGAGAACTTGATCTCTACAAAAGAGAATTTCAAATGATCCAACATTTTTGAAGAAGAAAAGAATTCTCTTGAGATGGAAAATTCACAATTACTCAAGATATCTGAGAAAAAGGATGCTGAAAATGCATTTCTCAAAGTACAGATATCTGAAACAGAGAAGATACACAGAAAGGCAATGGATATACTCCAAAAGGAAAATAATGATCTTCTTTCTGAAAATGAGGAACTCAAGAAGAAAGAACTATCTTTTCAATCCTATGCCAAAGCTTATGACACCCCTACTGAAGTACACTCTTATTTAAGAGATCCTTCAGAAAAGGGAGGACTTGGGCTGGACACACAAACAAATAGCTCTACTACTCTGAATAAGAATGACGAAAGAATAACGTTTGTTAGTGCTCAGCAAAATGGTTCTCAAATAACCTACATCATTGGTCAGAAAGCTAAGGTTGTTGACAACGGAAAGGCAGTCGCAACCAAACCTTTGTGGGAAAAACAAGTCCAAAAGAAAACTGTTGGGAATGTTTCTATAAAGAAACATAACACTGAAAAGTGTAATCACCCACAGTGCTATATCTCTCAGAAAGGAAAAATTGCAGGAGCAGGCAAATTTTCCAACATCACGTTTTCTGGAAAGAAAGACGTTCCAGAGACTAGCAAAGCTGCTGAGAAGAGAACTCAGACATCATCAGGTGCTCGAAATGGCATTGGCTATAAACCCATCGGGAAATAACTTGCTCGTGAGTATAAACAAGAGCAAGAACGATGGATGAAAGTCATGATTGCGCATAGCAATCATCAGAAGTGGAAGAAAGAACAGGTTACAACCACTCTGAATGCCAGGGCTAGAATAAATCTGGCAAGGAAAGCTAAGTTTGCTGAAAAGCTGACTCAGTAATCTGACAAATATCTGAAAGCACCACGAGGAGCACTAAGGAACACACCAAGAAGGAAAATAGCTTTATATGATAATGACACCAATAATTTACCTAAAATTCCTCCTCATGTTCCAACAAGACAAAAGATTATCCCAAGGAAGTTCATTCAGAAATGGATTCCTACAGGGAGATTATTTAGTCCAGAAGGTTCCATTGTTGGAATGAGAGCTTAACTCCTTGTTTACTGTTTTGTGCAGAACACTCTGAGGAAGAACCCGAAGTGGCATTTTGATAGTGGATGTGGAAAGCACATGACAGGAGACAAAGAAAATCTGATTAACTACAGAAAATGCGATAAAGGACCAATTATTAGATTTGCTGGAGGAGATGACAATCCAACCATTGGTTTTGGCAATCTGAAGTTTGGAGCTCTTACAATCTCTAAAGCACTACATGTAAAGGGATTGAACTATAATGTCCTAAGCATAAGTCAATTGGTAGACAAAGGGTACACTGTCAAGATCAAGTCAAAACTATGCAAAGTAATTGACAATGAGTCAAAGCCGACAGTCTTGGTTGCTAGGCGAAAAAGAAATCTTTATGTTGCTGATTGGGCATCTGCCACAACTGAAGAATCTCTGATGGTGAGTCAATCTGGCCACACTGAAGAAAACTGGCTATGGTATAAAAGAATGAGTCACTTGAACTTCAAAACTCTGAACAAGCTAGCCAAGAAAGAATTGGTGGTTGGTTTACCCAAAATGGTATATAGAAAAAATGGGATATGCTCAGCTTGCCAAATGGGAAAACAATCCAAAACATCTTTCAAGTCTAAAACTAGACTCTCCAGTGAAAGTCCACTGCAAATGTTACATATAGATCTTTTTGAATCCTCTGTAACTAGCTATGTAGGAAAGAAGTATGGTCTGGTTGTTGTTGATGATTACTCAAGATTCACTTGGGTTGTATTTCTCAAACAAAAATCTGATGCAAGGGTTGAGATACACAATTTGCTGAATAAGCTTGAAGTCATGAAAAATGACAAGGTATCTGTAATCAAAACAGACCATGGTACTGAGTTTGTGAACCAGTACATAAAAGAGTTTTGTGCCTGCAAAGGTATACAACATCAACTATCTTCAGTAAGGACACAACAAAAAAATGGTGTTTCTGAAAGGAAGAATAGGACCCTAAAAAAGAAGCAAGAACAATGCTTGTTGACACTGAAATAAGTGAAATCTATTAGGTTGAAGCTGTTAACACAGCCTGCTACACTCAAAATAGATGTTTGATTAACAAACACCATGACAAAACTCCTTATGAACTTTTGATTGGTAGACCCCCTAGTATCAAACATCTAAGGGTGTTTGGTTGCAGATGTTTTGTTCTTAACAATGGAAAAGAATACTTGAGAAAATTTCAACCAAAAGATGAAGGAGTATTTCTTGGTTATTCTCTGAATAGCAAAGCCTACAGAATCTACAACAAAAGAACGCAAAAGATTGAAGAATCTGTTCATGTAGTCTTCTACGAAGGAAACAAGAAAGTACCCTTGAATGAAGAACTCTCAGATAGGTTCAAAGAACTAATGATTAAAGATCATGAAGAAGAATCCTCAAAAGAAAACTCTATCATTCACTTAGAGGATGAATCTGATGATGAAAAGCAACCATTGCTTAGTAACAACCAGATGACACATGATGAAGAATTTCCTATGAGAATTCCAAAAATGGAACAAGTTACTGAGAACCTTCATCATGAAGAGGTTTCTGAGAATGAGATTGCTGAAAATCAAATTTCAGATATCTCCAACACTGAAAAAGTGTCAGATATCCATGGCATTTCCCATGTGCCAGATATCTCAGATACTGCACAAGTATCCTATCAAGATCGTATTGATTCACATTCAGATCAAAATGATATTCATCCTACTAGTTCAAAACCCATTATGAAATGGATAAGAAATCATCCTGCCAAGGATGTGATTGGTCCTTTAGACCAAGGAGTTAGAACTAGGAGAGCAATTGCTGACTCTCTTTATGGATGTTTCATCTCAAATATTGAACCTAAAACTATAGAAGAAGCATTAATGGATCAAGATTGTATCTCTGCAATGCAAGAAGAGTTGGATCAATTTGAGAGAAACAAAGTCTGGAAACTAGTTCCATTTGATGACGGAATATTTGTAATTGGAACCAAGTGGGTTTTCAGATATAAAATGAATGAGTCTGGTGAAATATCCAGAAACAAAGCAAGGTTGGTTGCCAAGGGATTCACCCAGACAGAAGGACTAGATTTTGACGAGTCATATGCTCCAGTTGCAAGATTGGATCCAATTAGACTATTTCTAGCCTTTGCAGCTCATAATGACTTTAAAGTTAATCATATGGATGTTAAAAGTGCATTCCTAAACGGTGAACTTGCTGAAGAAGTCTATGTTGAACAACCACCAGGCTTTGAGGTTTCCACAGAAAGTAGAATGGTTTATAAGCTTCAGAAAGCTCTGTATGGATTGAAACAGGCTCCGAGAGCATGGTATGATACTTTAGCCAAATACTTGCTGGAAAGTGGCTTCAAGAAAGGAGATGTTGATAAAACACTCTTTACTTCGAACAATAAAGGAAAACTACTTCTAGTTCAAGTATATGTTGATGACATTATATTTGGATCTAAAACAAGAAACTTTGTGAAGACTTTGTTGAGCTCATGAAAAGTAAATTTGAGATGAGCATGATGGGAGAATTAAACTATTTCCTAGGATTGCAAGTCAAGCAACTTCATGATGGAATATTCATTAGCCAAACAAAGTATGCAAAGGATATGCTCAACAAGTTTAATCTAAAGTCTTCTGAAAAGAATGCTAAGATACCTATGAGCGTTGGAACCAAAATGACCTATATACTGAATCTGACAAGAGTGTTGAAGAACACAAGTATAGGAAATTGATTGGGTCTCTACTATACCTCACTGCAAGTAGACCTAATATGCAATATGGAGTTGGAGTGTGTGCTAGATTTCAGACAAATCCAATGCAATCACACTACAACATTGCTATGAAAATGTTAAGGTATGTAAAGGGTACTGTAGAAGTTGGATTGTGGTATCCAAAAGACAGTGGATTGAGTTTAGTTGGCTATTATTCGATGGACTATCTTTGGATCATTGCTTGATAGAAAAAGCACCTCAGGAACTTGTCAATTTCTTGGTGCAGATTAATATCATGGTTCAGCAAGAAACAAAACTCAATTGCCACATCTACCACAGAGGCTGAATATATTGCCACTGGGTGTTTTGCTTCACAGATATTGTGGATACAACAACAACTGAGAGACTATGAGGTGAATGAAGAGAAAACTCCGATTTTCTATGACAACACAAGTTCTATTGCCATAACTCAGAATCCTAAATTTCATGCAAGAACAAAGCACATTGATGTTAGACACCACTTCATTAGAGACCATGTTGAAAAAGGCAATATAGAGATACTCAAGATTGGAACTGAAGACCAACTTGCAGATATCTTTACAAAGCGTTTGCAAGAAAACAGGTTTTTAACCTTGAGACATAGTCTTGGGTTAATGGAGCTACCAAAGGAACTGAAAAGTTCTAATCTCTGAGACAGAAATTCAGAAAGGAGAAAGATATCTGGAATGGGCATCTAGATATTCAAGGCAAAAAGCTATCTGAGACGGGAACTCATATACTAAAGGAAGCTAAAAATGTGAGTGAGACAGGAACTCAGTATGATTAAGAAGGGAAAAAGTAGAGATAAGATATTTGGAACAGGAATCCAGAATATCAAAGGCAAAAGGTGAAACACTTAGCAAACAAGTATCTGAGACGGGTACTCAGATATCAAAGGTTAAAGGGTAAAATGGCTATTTGAAGATTTCTGAGACAGGTACTCAGACATCTAGATTACTCAGTGAGGGGGAACACAAAAGAGAATAGTACAACTGTCTGCAGTCAACTAATCTCTTGAAATTTGTATTATTTCTATCTTTGTGTAAAACATGAACATATACTGTGTGTGAGATAGACTCAGATACAAAATTGTTCCTTAGTCACACAGAAGAGATGTGATTCAGATAGCTAATCGCCAAAATACATTAATTGGGCACAATCACATGGGTTGATTGTGATCATTGCTGGAAAAGCAATCCCAACCATTGATGAAATGGGTGTTCCATTTTAAAGGCCGAGATTAATTCTCTGTAAAATAGTGGACTGTAAAAACTCAGACGTGGCCCACTAAGCATTTAATGCAAACCGAATTTTACCCACGCCGTACTGCACGTACACAGATATAAATGCACAAAATTAATTTGTGTATTTTGCCTGTTGGAATTACACTGCTATATATATAGGATTTTGGCAAAAGGAATCACTTTCGCCTAATCCCACATTTGCTCTTGCACAAAAACTGCAAAATACTCTCAAATCTCCCTGCAATTTTCTCTGCAACTACTGATTCCCTCTTAGTTTTTCTGCAAAGAATCACTAATCTGCTACCTTAATCTCTTCTCGTTTTTCAAAAACTTCACTATTTAAAGAGATGGCTCCAAAACATGCTCTTACCCAGAAATCCCAAGCTACTACATCTGGTACTGCTGAAAAGCAAGCACCAGTGCTGGTTATAACAAACAATCGGTTGATTGGAGAGTTCAATCCTGATCATTGGACTTCAAATCACAGGATGATTTGGGGTGGTGCCATGATTGAGGAATACCTGGTAGCTGCAATAGAGAACCAGACTGACAGAAAGTTGGTACTTGATATGCTTGAAATGGCACAAATCAAGGGCTTTCTATCTGCTCTTCCTAGTGGAGTTTCTTCACTGGATGTCCTGGAGTTTTACAACAACTCCACGATTATCTCCAAAGTCTCTGAAGGCACTGAGACAGTGTCTATTAAGACCAAAGTCCAAGGACAAGAACTCATGTTGGATGAAACAGCTTTCTGTGAGCTATTTGAACTTCAAAATCTTGGGAAGGATTTTCAAATTGACACCAAGGATGAAGATCTCCTTGAAGGTGTGAAGCAACTATACAGTGATGTGTGTGATCTTGACAAGCCAGATACACCCATTGACTTCAAACTTGCTGACATCAGAACCAGACATCTATTGGTTCACTAGGATGTATTGGCATGCATTCTTCACAGATGATTTGATGGTCTACAAGGAGGAGCTGACCAGATTAGCCAAGAATGCTGGATGATGATGTTCTTGTTGAATCAACAAAACAAAAGGCTGGAAAACCCTTTTAATTGGGGGAAGTACGCCTTCATGAAATTTGTGAAGAAGATACAAGGCTTTGAGCCTAAAATCGTTAAGGGCCTTGCTGAGCCAAAAGCCACAGTAAGCTATGGAATGAAGATATGCTGCTTACTGGAGTGCCTTGGCATTGAGCTCAGAGAGACGGTAGACATTGCCAATAGTATCCTACTCTACAAATATGAGTATACAAACATGATGAAAAAGGTTACTGCTTCTTAGAAAGGTTCCAAGAAATGAAAGACTGATGAGGTATCTGATGGTTCTGTTGCGACAAAAAAGCCCAGAACTTCACAAAAGAAGTCTGCTGGCAAATCAGAAGGCATACACATTATGGATGTCGACTCTCAGATACCTGCCGCCACTGCTGATGAACTCATCAATGCTGCTAAGACCACTGCTGATGAACCCATAAGTGCTGATAAAAGCAGTGAGAAACTTCAAACACTCTTTGCAGAAGCAGCAGGGATTGTTGATAACTCCGTTCCAGATTTCGATGACTAATCGGACAAGGAGGAGGAGATCCCAGCCCCCAAGGTTACTGAAAAAGTAACCAAGTCCAAGGGAAAGAGGACCAAAAGGTCCAAGGTTGCTGAGAAAGCAACTAGCTCAAAGATTGCTGAGCAAGCACCTATAGCAAAGGTTGTTGGTGCCAACACACCATCAGGGAAAGTCACGTATAAACAACTTCAAGAAGCCCTGATGAGTGGTGACCTAGTGTTGGTAGACGCTGATGTCAACACCACACTTAAAAATCTGGAAGAGCTCTCAAATGCTCAAACTTCTGCTTCCAGACAACCACAACAACCATAACCACAACAGCCACAAGTGGTTGATGAAATGGTCAATGAACTCCATTTCGACATGCCAGCAATGCAATATGTTGAAGAAAATTCTGCAAATGAGTAGGTTCCCCAACTCCTAGAGAGGGATCAAATTGAGACACCTGCTCAGAATAATCAAACACGGGAGGCAACTGAGTTAGTCACTCAGGAAAGGTCTGAAGTACCTGAAACTTCAAACAAAGAAGCTGAAATGGAACAACAAGACCAAAGCATAGAAGGGTCACAAGTTCCAAAGACCAATCAGCCTGACACTGCTCAGGTAGCTGAATGGTTTAACTCTCCACTTGTGAAATTTTATGTTTATAAATCTTGTTACTTATAAAAAAAATCTTTGTTACATGCTGAATTAGAAACAAAAGAACAAGAGGAAGCTGCAAAGATTGCCTCAGAAACTGAGAAGGAGGCTCCCATAGCCTCACCACTTAAGGAACCTGAGCCTGTATTACAGGTGGAAAATAGTTTCTTAAGACATAACTTTTCAGATATCTTTTATATACACTTGACCAACTCTTTGTTTCTAATAGGCTCCAATTGAGAAGAAAAATGATGAGGCTGAGAAGCCTAACTCATCAGAGAATCAACCAGAGACTCACAATGTCTCTAAGGAACAAGTATCTGAGCCTTCTGTTGAGAAGGTATATCTCAGATATCTATATTCTTCACAATATTACTCTGATCATTTTTCTAAATACTTAACACTTTCTACTCATAGGCTCAAACAGAAGTAGAAGTTGCTGGGGAATTGCCCACTCAATCCCCTCAACCAATGGAAATTGATGAGGCCACCAAACCTTCATCATCAGAGAGAATACCAGAAACTGTACAAGTTTCTGAGAGACAAGTATCTGAGCCTCCTACTGTGGAGGTAATTGACATCTCAGATATCAAATTGTCTAAGTGTTTCTCTCCTGATAAATTTCTAAGTGTTATGTTGTATTTTATTCTCAGGTTCAAAAAGAAAGAGAGGATGCTGAGGATCAGACTTCCAAGTCTCCTCCTCACACCAAGATATCTGAGGCACCTGGAACCTCAATAGTCCAACCTTCTGAGCCTGTTGCTATTGCACAGGTAACACAGATACTTGAATACTCTAAAACCCAGATATCTACTAAAAGTTTTGAAACTAACTCAAAACTATCTCTTTCAGGCTCAAGCTAGTGCCTTAGTGGTCCCTAAAGATTTGAACAAGGACCTACTTCCATTCTTCAAGACTCATACTCTGCCAAAACATCTAAAGTGTTTCAAGAAATGGCGGAAACTCAGATGCTCTGATCTGTTTGAAATCACAAGGGTCACTGATCACCCTACTAGAAGAGCAAGAGCATTTGACTTGGAGAATTATGTTCATGCAATGTTTCTAACTGAGTAATATGCATTTGCCACGTTGATGAATAAGAACTTCATAAAGGAAGTAGCACAGAAGCTCATTGAAACCTTTGAAAAGGCAGATGGTCAGACTAGAATGCAGATGGCATTCAAGCCTACTTTGCCCCAGACTCTACATTTCATATTCTCTGAGCAAGAGGAAGTTAATGGGCGAATGGTCACTATTCTAGAAGTGATCAATCTGGTCTTTGAAGATGAAGAAGAGAAGGCGACTGATGAGAATGACTATGAAGAACCTCCTTCTGACCATCAAAAGGATGAGGATGATAAAAAGGATGATGGTGATGCCCTTGCACCAGGGATAGGAGGGATTGCACAAGGTAATAATACCTCAGTTGCTGAAAAGCACACTGAGAGGACATCACAAAAATCCCCTCCTCCATCTCCTTAGAAATCTACCCATCCATCTCCCCAACAAAAAGACTCCACTGAATAAGTAGTTGAGCACTCTGAGGACAACACTCAGAAAATATTGGATGCACAAGCCAGAGTTGCTCAACTCAAACAACTGTTGGAGGAAGAACAACAGCTAAATCTTCAACTAGAAGAAAAGATAGATGAATCTAAAGAAAGGCTCCAAAAGATTGAAGATCAAACAATCAAGGAAATGGAAGCTTTTGCTGAAATGAAAGAACTCCAGCTTGCTGCTCAGGCAATTGCTGAGGAATTAGATACTGAGCAAGTATCTGAAGACAAGCATGATGCTAAGGCTGCATTACCAAAAGATGTACCATCCTCCTCACTGAAAGGAAAGAAGCCCATCTCTGAGATGGTTGATGGACTAGAGAACATTGATAAAAATGTCCAAGAGGTTGAAGATCACTGGGCTGATGACTCAGATGATGAAGAAGACAAGGCATTGGCAGAACACCGGAATGAACACTTAGCGGTTTCTCATTTGAAAAGGAAGCTGATTGCTCCTGAAATCTTCAGCAAGCTCCAAATGTCAACTCCAATGAATACTTGAACAGATATCAAGTACTGGCTAAATTGAAAAAGGAGTTGTCTTCTCAAGATAAGCCGCCACTGCATCAGTCCCTGCAGAAATCAAGACACTCACTGAGCTCATCACTCAGAGAACAACCAGTCTGGTCATTGCTCAGAAAGACCTAGGCATGGTTAGGGATGATGACCAAAACTTGGCTGCAAAAGCCTTTGAAGAGGCTAGGTATGATGCTGGAAAAGCAGAGGCTATTCAAGGCCCACTAGCAGAGCTCACTAATAAGGAAACAGGTCTTATCAAACCAAATCAGGAGCTCAAGGCGAATCTGGAAAAGTTGGTTGCTGCTTACAACTATTTGCAAGGCAACTTTGACTCCCTTTCAGAATCTTTTGTGATTCTTAGTCAGTCAACAATGACTAAGGGGGAAGGATTTCAAGGTGCTCAGAGAGGAAGAGGAAGAGGAAACAAAAGAAAAACTGAACAACCACAACAACCACCTCTCAAAATAAATGAGCCCTCCTCCAGTCAGACTGCTCTACAGATAGTGGACACCACTCAGCAACTTCCTGAAATAGGAATGACAACAAGGGCCAGGGCACAGAAACATCCAAGGGGTACCAAGGCTCCAAGGAGAAGACAAGTGATAGGGTTTGATGAGTGTTCTGAAGAAGAAGAAGAAGAAGGCCAACTCAAATCCCAGGGCAATGAAGAAGGCTGCAAATCACCTAACAAGAGAAATCTAGAAGATGATGATGAAAATGAGGATGAAGATGAAGCTCCTCTTCACAGAAAAAGAAGAAAGGTTGATAGCCTATCTGAGCCCATAGCTACAAATCCTTTGGCAGCTAAAACACCCTCTGGAAATACCAAGTCAATCCAGGGTGGTTCTTCAAGCAATCCCCCAAAGGAGAATTCAAGACAAAGGAGGAATAGATTGAGAGCTGAATGAAGAAAAGGTCAACTTCCACTCAGGCCAGAAGAAGCCAGAATTGAGTATGTGAAGACCAACAATGACTCCTCTGTCTTGCATTAATCACAAGAATGTCTACTGGATTATGGAACTCAAGCACTTACTGGTAAATGAAAAATTTCTAGAACCAATCCATAAACAACTCATGGCATGGAGAAAAGACAAGCCAATCTTGATTAACACCAACCACATCAAAGCCTGGTTGGATTTTGATGTAATCAAGAGAATAGAAGCCATGAAGAAGGACCTCTCTGATGATTGTCCTTATGGAAAGCCAGCTGATGTGCACAGAATTCCCAACATCACTGGTACAGGCACAAGAGCAAGATTTGCTGTGGAACCCTATGAGTCTTTATACATGACTGAAGATCAATACAAGGGTGACATCAGATATGTGAAGATCATATATGAATACTTCAAGCTATCAGATATCAGAATTGAGCATGCCTGGAAATGGGGAAAGTATGTGTGGGTCAAACAATTTGCCAAGAAGAATCCCTTCAAAACCTACAAGGAAGTTTATGGATTTGCCAGAAACACTGAGATGATAGTCAGGACTTTGCTCTTTGACTACTCAGATGATATCAAAAGGTTTGGGGATAGGGAATTTGCAAATTGATCCATAGATCTGCTGATTGAAGACTTGATGTTTTGAAGACTTGAAGACTAGTTTATTAGGATGTATACTTGGAGCTTGGTTACTCCTGTTGTCCTAGTTAACTATGTATTTTGTATCTTGCTGATTATGCTTTACTGTTTTGTCATTGTAAAAGTTATCTGTAAACTTTACTTGTAACATATCTGATGAACCTACTCTCAGATATCAATCTATAAAAAAATAACTTATCAGCAAAGATCACACCTTGTGATTTGGTTGACGCTTACTTTCTGCACTTAATTAAAATAAATTGAAAAGATCATAAGAAATGATTAAGTGTTAGATTGTTCCCTCTTCCAAGTTGTAATAGGTTTTAAAGATAGTCATCGTTGACTGATCAAAAAGGGGGAAATTTGTTAGGAATATCTGTTTAGATTTTGATCAGCAACCTAATGACTTATCTTAGCTCAGAAAGGTGGTTAGTACTCTTGGTTCACTTGAACACTGTAAAAGAGGAAAATCACTAAGTATGTTAGTCTAGAAAATCTTGTATAGGATGTTAAGACTCTGAATGTAATTTTTATAACTTCGAAGAAGACCAAGAAGAAGGCATCCAGCAGGAGAGTTCAACAAATTTTGAAGTTTTGAAGACTGCACAAGATTGCTGAAGACGAAGGTCATCAGATACCTGTGTCCAGATATCTTGAATAAACAAGCATTTTTCAATAAACAAGTTTTGCAAAAGACATCTGAGAACACAAGGTTTCTGAACGAGGAAAAGTACCCACAGATATCTATGCTCAAATACCCTTGATAAAACTATGTTTCTTGGAAACAATGTTTCAACAGGTATCTGGAGATGAGAAGGTCTCTGGAAAGGGACATGCAATGCTTCAGAAAGCGTGCATAATTCCGTTGGCACTGCAGGACAAAAATAGTACAATGCAATAAATGCGCAGACAGAGACATCTGAACAAAAGAGGAAATCTCTGAAAAGAGACAACGTCTTCTGCAATACTATTTTCAGATATCAATAGTTTGAATTTCATTAAGCTTAACAGATACTATTCAAACGGAATCATTTTCAACTATAAATATCATCACATAGAATGCTTGAAAGACACACACTGAACACCTTGAACTTACAGAACAAACTTATTTCTTGCAAGCATACATGCCTTCAACCTACTTACTCTTTATCTTACAGTTGCGACTAAGCTTTTGAATCCTAAGTAGCACGAAAGTTCTAAGTGTCCTGATCCTTAACAAGCATTGCTATCTGTGAAGGAGTTGAATCAAAAGATCAAGTATCTGAGTTTAATTCTCCAGAACATTTAACATAGACTTGGGTCAGTAAAGAACATATCACCACACATTCTGAAGTGTGTTAAGTGATTCGTGTTCTATAGAGTATTCCCATATAACTGAGAAAGTTATTAAGACTACTCACCTGACAAACTACTTTAACCAACATCTTAAACGGCGTGGAGTACAGGAAGTACTTAGTTTGGGAAACTAAGGAATAACTCCAAGGTTACTCAGAATAGGAAGTACTTGGCTGGGAGCCAGGGAATAACTCAGGGGGAACACTTGGATGGGAACCTAGTGTATTTAGGAATCGAGAGAAGATATTTGTAAGGTGAACTCAATTATCTGTGTTAGTGGATTCTAGGTCTGAGAAAGGCCGAAGTGGATGAGTTGAAGGATTACTCCACCTTTAGATACCACTATAAAGATCAGTGTTATTTACTTTCTGCAACTTATTACTTGCTTTATTTACCTTGCTGAGTATTTACACGCATCTTGTTGAGCACGTGCACTTATCACAAAAAAGTCTTCCGCTCTCTGAAATTAAGTATCAGATATCTACACAGATATCTGAGAATTTGTGTTTATCGACAAAAGTTGTAAAATATTATTCACCCCCCTACCCTCTAGTCTTTTCCTTTGCCGTTATCCGGACCAACACTTAGACCGATCAAATTTCGGTATTTCAGTGACATCGACAAATTCTGGCGAAAGTGTCCGATTTTGATGATTGACTGTTGTTTCCCGGGTCGAAATGGCATTTCGGGAAGAACCCTTGCCACGCTATATGAAGTTGGAGCTATTTCGGGAAAAATCCATCATGAGGAGGTTCAGAATCGCATTTTACCTTTTTTCTCAATAATTTAATAAATTAATACCCGTGAAAGAATCGGGTCTATCCAATTGGGTAATGGACTTATATATTTGACTTTAGGAGTTTTCACGTGTTTAACTAATAGTTTATATTAACGTTTGGGAATTAAATAGAGTTTTATTTTTTACCAGATTTCATGTCCAATATATTGGGCTTGAGATGGACGCATAAATTTTTCGTTATGTTTTGTGATTTTTTCGGATAAAATTGTTCCCACATAAATAAAATCAAGAGTTTTGAAAAAATCGAGTCAATTCGATAAGGTAACAGATGTAAATATACAATTTTTTATATTTCAATAATATCAACGAATTTCGGCGAAATTGTCACATTTTGATGATTGACTAGTGTTTTTCAGGACTAGACGGTATTCCGGGAAAAAGTGATGCACAACAACGAGCATGGGCTCAATTCTGTGAAATCGATGAGATCTGGAAAAAGTGTCCGATTTTGATTATTGGTCCGCGTTGAAATGCGTCCCGGGAAGAACTCTGCTACGCACTGAGCCAGGAGCTATTTTGATGATTCACCAGCGCTTATCGGGTTGAAATGGCGTACTGGGATGAACTCTTGCTACATTACGTGCCTGGGGCTATTTAGTCAAAATTCCATCATCTGAACTTTCAAAATCGCATTTTACCAGTTTTTTAGTACTTTTCTTATATTGCTTTCGATTTTGAGAACCTTTATGTTACTCCCTCCGGTCCATTATGAGCTTCCTAAGCTCTTACTTTCTCTTAAATTAAGAAAGTTGTAATAAAAAAATATTTTCTAAGGAGTATTATATTGGTAAAGTTGTAAGTGGATGATAAAGTAAGAGAGAGATTGAATAAAGTGGGGATAAAATAGGAAAGAGAAATATTAAGGAATTAGTTAGTGTGGTAAAAACTTTCCATTTATGGGCTAGAAAGTTTCTAATGGAACTCCAAATAAGGAAAGTTAGGAAGTTATTAATGGAATGGTGGGAGTATTTCCTAATGTTAGTAGTGTTTAGAGATTGTTATTTAAGCACATTCTCATCATTCATGTCATACATTTGATATTATTATATTAAAATAATCAAGGTTTTCCTTAGACTGGTCAAATTTCGGTATTTCTGTAACATCGACAAGTTCTCGCGAAAGTGTCCGATTTTGATGATTGACGGTTGTTTCCCGGGTCGAAACGGCATTTCGGGAAGAACCCTTGCCACGCTATATGAGGTTGGAGCTATTAATCTTTGTAAAAACCAAAATTTGATAAGTCCGTATTAAATTCTCTAAATTGTTCATGTTTAAGGATCGTAAATTGACGACTCACGATTTCTCCAGTATAATATTTTCTAAGAACAATTGGTTGAATCGGATTGATTGATTTACTGTACAATGACCGTGTGACAAATATGAGTGTGATCCCTAGTTCGAATTAGCATAATTGGATCTTGCTACTGTATTCATCTTTCTCTCATTGTTAATCGTAATCTTAGCTTTAGTTAAACTAGTTAGAAGTAGTCAAAACCAAACAAATCAATCTGTTTTCACAAGTAACTGTTTGCTTTCAAACCGTTGTGGTAGCTTAATTGGTTCCTTAGCGAACGATCCTGTGGTTACCATTGTCTATCTACAACAACTACTTACTACTTGTTTTCTAAGTAATAATTTGAGCACATCAAATTTGGCGCTGCTGCCGGGGAATCAATTCCTACTGTAGCGCTTGATTGCAAATCTTTACTTGTTTTCCAACTTACCTGAAGTTTAGTGCTCTAACAGAAACTAAGGATATTTCGAGGTTTTCGTGTTGTGTAGCTCTAACAATAGGTTGATCAAAAAGGACATTTCAATGGCTCAGTTAACCTACAGAGCCTACATGCAGCCCGGCGAGGTTAAGGCCGAGAAAGCGGCAATCGTGTTGTCTAACGAGGCGAGGAATTTGGAACTCAAAGCTCACCACTTCCACAATATCCCTAAGTTTTACGGAATGGCCAACGAGGATGTGATAAGGTTCCTCAAGGAGTTTGAAGTGCTAATTGCAGGGATTCCGTTGGCAGCCGGAGGAGTAACAGTTTCAGAAGGAGAGATAAGGAAGAAGGTTTTTCCAATGTGCCTGCAGGATAAAGCTAGGAACTGGCTTTTGAACCAGCCTGTTGGTTCTCTATCTACTTGGGATTCTCTCTATAAAGACTTCGTGAATAAATTTTACCCTCCCGAGAGAACATAGCAACTTCGTACCCAGATAATGCAGTTTCAACAGATGCATGATGAGACCTTCTATGAAGCTCGGGACCGTTTTTTGCAGTTATTGGCCCAATGCCCTCACCACAGGATAGACGATATGAGCTTATGTGTCTGATTCTATGAAGTCCTGGCTTGGGAATATCAAAATATGATCGATATGAGCTGTAAAAACTCCTTCCTGGAAGCCTCCGCTGATGAATTAAACAGTGTTTTCGAGAAACTGGCAGCAACATCGCAACTTAAGGGAACAAGAGATCAGGCTAGGAGAGTGGCAGCCAGAGCAGTGGAAGAGACTCCAGGGCCGTGTTTTACCGAGCTAGAAAAAGAAATCAGGAGCCATATGGAGAGGTCTGAGAGATACTGGTTTGAGGCGCAGAAAATTCAGGAAAAAAATAACCAGAGGTTCGACAGTATCGAGCAATCGCAAAGAAGGTTGGAACAGATATTGGGTGACTTGGTTGGGAGATTGCAGCTCATGGAGAAAGGTAGACCCCCATCAGCCCCAAAAAACATTAGAGTCCAAGCGGTTGAGATAAATTTTGAAGAACCAAGGAAGGTTACGTCTGTTGTTGCCACCTATACCAACGAGGTTGAAAACTCTGCATCAGATGAGGGAACTCCAGCAACGGTTCAAGTGACCCATGTTCTGACAGCTGAGGGAACTGAAGATGTAGCCACTATTGAATCGACAGGGGATGAAGTCGAGGAACCGAGTTCCGTGATTCCAAAAGAGGAGGCGAATGCGGAGCAAGAAACTACTGGAACCGACCCCCCACCATAATAATTCCTAAGGCATGAAAGAGTATAAGCGACTCCGATAATTTTGATTTACTGGTAGGCATTGGGTGTTCAGCTCAGGTTACCAGAATAGTCGACAGGAAGTGCAAGTTGCATATGGTGATTTCATGTGTAGACTTAATTTCGATAATAGAAAAAAGAAAAAAGGCATCAGAAGGAGTCTCTGAAGCACCATTAGTACCCTCGAAGAGACGTAGAACTGGAGGCAAAAAGAAGACTAACGCCTCAGAGAGCAGTGAACAAACAGTTCTCTCTGAACATGTTGCTGCATCTATTGCTGAAGAAACCTCAGTCCTTACACAGAACACATCTCCTGCTGATGGAGATACCACTCTTGCTGACAAGAGGGTAGATGAAACCAAGGAGGCCCCTGCTACGGAACTAGCAGACCTACACATGGGCTCCTCCTCGGAAGAGGATGTGATTGCTGGAGATACTCCTGCATCAATGGTTGATGAAATAGCAACCAGATGCGGAGAAAATACTATACAAGGACCAATCTCTCTGAAAAACATTTCTGAAGGTCCTTTAATGGATATTGATGCTACTATAGCAAAGGTTGTTGGGGATATACAACTTAATAACCCTGGTGATGCATCCCCATCAAAATCCAGATCTCCACAAGAACAACAACCGCAACGACCACAAAGCTCTACATTTCTGGAAGAAGAAACTGTAGTAAGAGCTGTAGAGATTCGCCAGAAAGATGACGTTGCAGAACACAACAATGTAGTGGAAGAAGTATTCCAAGAACATCAAGGGATAGTTCACTCAGTGAAAAGGCTCAAAGTGCCTCAAACATCCTTTGAAGATATATTCATGGAACAACTCGACCAACTCACAGACCGAAAACATGTTCCAGAAACCACTCAGTCTGACATTGCTCAGGTATCTGAATGGTTTAATTCTCTACATGTGAGAAACTTTCTGTTTATGTCTCATGTAACCTTATGAAACTTATCTTCATTACAAGCCATTCAAGAAACAAGAATCCCAGAGGTAGCTGAGAAGGAGGTTGCTTCATCCTCTAAGCCAATGGAAACCGAGCATGTCTCATAGGCTCAAACTGAGTAAAGAGATGGTGAAAAGCTAAATTCACCAAAGGAGAACGAAGAGTCTATTCAAGACTCTGACAAACTTGAACATGAGCCTTATGCTGAGAAGGTAGTCATCAGAAAGATTTACAACATGTTCCATTCTCTAAAAAACATCTCTTCAAAAGTATTTAACAAACTCTACTTTCAGGCTCATGAAGAAGTATAAGTTGCTGAGGCTGAGACATTAATGTCCCCTCAAGCAAAGAAAGTTGATGAGGCTTCAAAGCCATCATCAGAAAAGATGCTAGAGAGTCCCAAAGTCTCTGAGAAGCAAGTGTCTGAGCCTCTTTCGCAGAGGTACTTAAGACTCATTCTCAGTACCATAAGAAGCGTCTTTCTTTAAAAAAAACTTTCTAAGTTAAATATCTTTTCTAATTCTCAGGCTCAGAAAGACAAAGAAGAAAAGGAGGCCACCAAGGCTCCTTTTGAAGTTAAAGAATCTGAGGATGCTGATGCCTCAAAGATTCAGAAAAATGAGCCTGCTGTTGCGACACAGATAACTTAAAATTTCTGAATCCATTTAACTCAGAATTCTTCAGGATTTTGATTATTAATCAAAACCTTTTTGTCTTCCAGACTCAACAAGAGACCAATGTCGAAAGCTTTCAGCTGGCAACTCTTTCTGATGAGGGTCTCTTGGATCTGTTCTTGAAAAATGCCCTCCCTCAGATGATCCTTGGATACGGAAGATGGCAAAGACTCAGAAGGACAAATATTATGTCCCTCATTAAATTTCTGAGCGATCCAATCAAGAGGGTATGGGCTGAACAGATCGAAGAATATGTCAACAATCTTTTTTCCCACGGAAATTGAAGAATTCGCTACTTTAGTGGATAAAAGATTTGTTGAACATGTTGAACGCAAGTTGATCAGAAACTTTAAGTCACTGAGTCGAACTACAAGGTTCAAGATTGCTACTGATCCCAACCTCCCACCAACGTTTGCATCTGCTCCTGCTGAGCAAGAGGTGGTGGACAGCAAGACAATTAAAATTGATGATATCATCAATTTAGACTCTAATGAGGAGACGGATGAAAATGACATAAAGATACCCAAGTCTCCTAAGTCTTCTGAAAAGAAAGATGATCCCAAGAAAGATGAGGATGATGATGCACCATCTGGTGCTGGAGGGATCACTGGATTAAAGAAAAACTCTATCGCTGAAAAGCCTTCAATAAGGAAAAACTCACCTCCCCATCTCCTCAGAGATCATCCAAGCCCTCACCATCTCAGAAAAGGAATTCTGACGCCTGACAAGATGATTTCGTGGCCCAGAAAATCTGATGAGAAAATTTTCTAACGTCTCATTTGGTCCTTTTTAGCGGTCTTTGTGAGTCTTTGTCTTTAGTTTTGTAGTATTTTTTAGTTCGTTTTTATGCTTTGGTATTTTGATGTTGTTTTGCAGGAATCAATGATTTTGAGCCGAAATAAAGGCAAGCTGATTAACATGGCTCGCCGCGGCGAGGGATTCAGTCCGCCGCGGCGAGATTTTACGAAGGTACCTGCAAATCTCCAAAACATGGCTCGCCGCGGCGAGGTATCCTTCCCGCCGCGGTGAGATTTTACGAGGCTGGATCTGTTGAGAGGCTCGCCGCGGCGAGGAAATTGGTCCGTCGCGGTGATATTTTACGAGCCAGATATCTATTGCGATAAAGAAGACTCGCCACGGCGAGGCTATTTTTCCGCCGCGGCGAGCGTCGGCCCTTAGAATTTGTTTTTCCTTTAGACTAGAATTTTGATTCCTTTCTTATACTTCTTTTAACCTAGTTTTGAAAAAAGGTTAGAGACACACATTGACATTGAGACATCTTTGGAGCTTGGTTATTCATTGATTTTGTTCATCAAGATTATTGGTATTGATTTCTCAATTGCTTTGTTCTTTACAATTCGTTCTTTATCTTATTGATTGAATTGTATGTTATTGCATGCGAGTTTCTCATCTATTTTTCATATGATTATTACCATTAATCTTTGCATGCAATTATCAATTATGAGTAGCTAAACACCTTTGAATACAGTAGTATGTGAAGATTATGCATATTCGTTCTAGGGTTTATCAAAGCACTCATATAGGTTAGTCTCGTATATAAAATTACATTCAGAGACCTAACATCCTATACAAGATTTACTAGACTAATCATACTAAGTATACTTTCTCTTTTACAATGTTCAAGTGAACCAAGAGTACTAGATACCTTTCTGAACTAAGGTAAGTCATTATGGTGTACTGATCAAAACTAAACAGATATTTCCTAACTGAAGGACATCCCGAGTCAGCTTTCCACTATAAACTGTGGATTTGAGGACTTCCGACTTATAAATTTAATCTTGATTGTATTTAGGGATTACAGGTTCTACTATGAAAAACGAAATCTCTGAGTGCATATCAGACCCGATTCTTTCACGGGTGTTGATTTATTAAATTATTGAGAAAAAAGGTAAAACATGATTCTGAACCTCCTCATGATGGATTTTTCAGATCAAGAAGAAGGCATCCAGCAAAAAGAGCTCAACTATCTGAAGATATGAAGACTGCACAAGATTACCGAAGACAGGAATTGTGCTTCAGAAACCATATGCAAAATATAACTTAGTAAAAACAATGTTTATGGAAGAAACGATGTTTCTCTTAGTTTCTGAAAGGCTTGGAGTTTCTGATAGCGACGTGCACAGCCTCAGACAGCGTGCATAGTTCCGTTGGCACAACAGGACAAAAGATAGTACAGTGCATTTAATGCCATTCCAGAACTCCCTGACCAAAAGCTTTATCTCTGAAAGAGACAAAAGTTTTGTAGTACTATCAACGGATTGTTTGTAGTTTGAATCTCAATAGCCTAACAGATAGTAATTCAAACGTCTTGATTTTCACCTATAAATATCACAACTTAGAATGCTTGAAAACACACAATTGAACGACTAAATTTCATATCCTACACTCAAAGATACAAGCCTTCCCTACTTACTCAGAGCTTACAGTTGCGACCAAACTCTTGATTCTAAGTAGCACGAAAGTTCTAAGTGTCCTGATCCTTAACAAGCTATATACGTTGTGAAGGAGTTGAATTGAAGCACTGTTGCGACTTGATAAGATATTCATTCTCCTGAACAAAGAACATAGACTTGGGTCAGAAAAGAACATATCACCACACACTGTCCAAGTGTGTTAAGTGACTCTTGTTCCAGAATGTAGTATTACATAACTGTGGAAGTTATTAAACTACCAATCTGACAAACTCTTCTTAACCAACATCAGAAAAGGCATGGAGTAGAGGAAGTCCTTAGTTTGGGAAACTAAGGAATAACTCCAAGAAAGGTTCTGAGTAGAGGAAGTACTTGGCTGGGAAAGCCGGGGAAGAACTCAGGGGAACAGTTGGTTGGGAACCTAGTGTATTTAGTAATCGAGAGAAGATATTTGTAAGGTGAACTCAATTATCTGTCTTAGTGGATTCTACGTCTGAGAAAGGCCGAAGTGGATTAGTTGAAGGATTACGCCACCTTCAGATACTACTATCAAGCTACTGTGTTATTTACTTTCTGCACTTGCTTTCTGCCTTTACTTACTTGCAAAGTAATTTACACACTTTACTAGCTTGCTGAGGACGTGCACTTATCAGAATGATTTCCGCTATTCTGATTATAAGTATCAGATAGTTACCCAACTTTCTGAGAAACTGTTTTATCGACAAAAGTTTGAAAAGACTATTCACCCCCCCCCCCTAGTCTTTTACTTTGCCATTATCTGGACCAACAAGTGGTATCAGAGCAGGAGGTTCCCAAGCCTTCTGCACTGAGCCTAGATCCTAGATAAGTGCTCATTAATCGCTTAAACCCTGCACTTGATATGTTTGTTATGTTTTATCCTGCGGAATATCTTTAGGCGACGCTCCAGTTCTCAAGCCAGAGAACTATGAAAAATGGAGGAACAATATGATGCTCCATCTAGAAGCCATCAGTGATGAAATGATCGAAGTTATAAAGAATGGCCCTATAGTCATTCAACAAGCAAAGATAGTCACTGATGTCTCTGATGGAAGAGATGAAGATTCTGCCAGAAGAACCTCCACTTTAGAAACTTCTACAAGTGGGAGAGCTACTGGTCAGATAGCTTTGGGAGAAAAACCCAGATATCTCTGGACATCAGAAGATTTCAAGAGAAATAGACTGGATGGTCATGCTCGAAACATCATTATTCGTTCAACTCCAGACCACATATAGTGTAAATTATGGTGTGCAAAAATGGCAAAAGAGGCCTGGCAACTAGTTGAACAAATTTGTGCCGGCTCTTAGAAAACCAAGGAAAACAAGCTCGAAGTTCTGAAATTAAAATTCCAGAATTTTAAACAAGGGCCTTCAGAAACCCTTGAACAACTTGATTTTCGGTTTACAATGTTGATAAGTGAAATGGCTGCACTTGGTGAAAGTGAAAGATATTCTAACGCCGAAAAGGTGAAGAATATCGTGAGCTTAAATCACAACTGGGAACATACTCAGTACTTTTATCCACTTCGACGGAATTATTCTCTCATCTAGCCACTGTCAACTATGAAACCTCTCAGAGAGGACAAATAGCTGATCAGCAAACGCATAGTGTTGCTCTAGTAACACAAGGTACTTCTGAGAAGAAGATTACCAAAGAATCCACTGACGAAGAAGCTCTTGCAGTAAAGCAAATGAGCAAATACGTTAGACAGGAGATTGAGAGAAGAAAAGCCAAAGAGAAGCTGAAAAAAACATCTAGGCCCTAACTATCACCTGTACAAGAATATGCAATTGACCAACTCTCTGAATAAACCTGGTCAGAAAGCATCAAGTACTGAGGTTACAGAAATAAAAAACGATATCTGTTTCTATTGTCAGAAACCTGGTCACTTTAAATGGGACTGTCCTATTCTGAACAAGCTCAAGACAGGTGACAAAAAGGATAGGAAAAACTTCAAGAGAAACCAGAGAGCTATGCTTTCTGAAGAAAGAAGATCAAAATCCAGCTGGATGCACTTGATCTTGATTCAGATTCTGACGACGACGATTCTGATGAGTCAAAGCTACCGTCACCAGGATTGTGTGCCTACACTCACAAAATATTTGACTTTGGTCAAAGGAAGAATGAAATGTGTGGAGTTATTGAGGAAATCTGCCCATATTACTCTAACCTTGAGCCATGTCTTATGGCTGATGATGAGAACACTCTGAGGAAGAACCCGATGTGGCATTTTGATAGTGGATGTGGGAAGCACATGACAGGAGACAAAGCAAATCTGGTTAACTACAGAGAATGTGATAAAGGACCAATTATTATATTTGCTGAAGGAGATGAAAATCCAACCATAGGTTTTGGCGATCTAAAGCTTGGAGCTCGTACAATCACTGAAGTACTACATGTACAGGGATTGAAATATAATCTCCTAAGCATGAGTCAATTGGCAGACAAAGGGTACTCAGTAAAGATCAAGTTAAGCCTATGCAAATTGGTTGACAATGATTCAAGGAAAGTAGTCTTAATTTCAAAATAGGAAGGAAATCACTATGTGATTGATGTAGAACCTGCCACACCATGAAACTTTCTATTGATAAGTCAATCAAAGGCTCCAAGGGTGTCAATTTGTTTCTGAGACGTGAAATCATGTAACCATTAAAAGAATCTACAGGTTTCTGAGAGATACATAAGAAAAGGAAGAAACTACTGAGACAGGAACTCAGTTGTCAAAAACTTTGAAAATTTGCTATTTCAGAAAGATACTTGAAACGGGTATTCAAATATCTAAGGCATTGTAGAAAAAGACACTTAGAAAAGGTCTCTGAAACGGGTATTCAGAAACCATGAGACATCTAAGTCAGGGGGAACACAAGAAGAATAGTTTGACCAAAAAGATAATTCCTATCAGAAGTCAAATATCTCTTTTGTGTTGAAAATTTCCTTTCTTGTGAAATATTTCAAACAAGTACTGGACGATCAATTAATGATCTCTGAATCCAATTTTGTCCACTAGTTACAGGTTTCTGAGAAGTTGAAAGACACTTAGGCGAGTTGTGACAAATTACATTGATGGGCACAATTACATGTGTTGATTGATATCATTGCTCTGAGACTCAATCTCAGCCCTTCAAAAATTAACGCTTGTAATTCAACAGCCAATATGCGTCCACTAACCCCACTCGCCACCCAAAGTAAAATGTAATCACTACTTGCATTAAATGCAATATACATACAGAAATCATCTGTATCGCATGTACTTGCATTGCAATATAAAGGCGGATTTGGCAAAGAAAAATACTTTTGCCTAATCCCACAAATCACTTGCACGAAAATAGCAAAAACCATCCTAATCTTCTCTGCAAAAACTCTCTAATCCGTCTGAATCTCTGCTAAGAATTTCTGCAAAGAAATCCTTGTCGATTCCAACTACGATTCTCATCTCTCTATTCCCTATTTCTATATAAATACTAAAGAAATGTCACCCAAAAGAGCAGCTTCAAAATCCCAAGTCTCATCTTCTGGTACTGCTACAAAGCAAACCTTTACCATCAAGGAAAAGAAGGTAACTGGAATTTTCAATCCAAGTATGTGGAATACCAGACCCAAGGTACTCTGGGGAGGAGTACTAGTGATGAATTCCTGCTTGGAGCTTCACTTAACCAAGCAGAAGCAAGAAGAGGGCTTGAACTACTTGAAAAAGTAAGAATCAAGCAGTTTTGATCTGTAAAACCCTCTTTCACATCTTATATGGATGTTTTAGAATTCTGCAATAATTCCGCAGTGAAAACCGAGATTGGCTCCGAAAGGATGTCAATTACTTCAAAGGTTCAAGACATAGAGATATGTCTTGACGAAGAAACCTTCTGTCAATTGTTTGGACTTCCAAACTCTGGTGGTGAACATCAGATAGACGTGTCCAAGGGGGCCATTGAGGACAATGTGGATGTTCCTGAAACATTCGACATTGTGAACATATGCAGACAGCATGTCACTGAACCCTGGAACTAGCTTGCCCTGATCTTGCACAGATGTTTTAAGTGCAGCAAAGGAGGGGCTAACAAGGTGTCTCTAGAGATATGGGGTACTCTTGCCCATATGTAAACCTTGAGCGAAAGGAAAACTTCCTTCAACTGGGGGAGGTATATTTGGAAGAAGTTCGCTGAGAAAATACTATACAAGGACCAATCTCTCCGAAAATCATTTCTAAAGGTCCTTTAATGGATGTTGATGCTACTATAGCAAAGGTTGTTGGGGATATACAACTTAATAACCCGGATGATGCGTCCCCATCAAAATCCAGATCTCCACAAGAACAACAACCGCACCGACCACAAAGCTCTACACTTCTGGAAGAAGAAACTGTAGTAAGAGCTGTAGAGATGCGTCAGAAAGATGACGTTGCGGAACACAACACTGCAGTGCAAGAAGTATTCCAAGAACATCAAGGGATAGTTCACTCAGTGGAAGGGCTCGAAGTGCCTGAAACTTCCCTCGAAGATATAGTCATGGAACAACTCGACCAAGTCACAGACAGACCAAATGTTCCAGGAACCACTCAGTCTGACATTGCTCAGGCATATGATGGTTTAATTCTCTACATGTGAAATTTTTTATGTGTATGTCTTCTTGTAACCGAATGACACTTATCTTCATTACAGGCCATTCAAGAAACAAGAATCCCAGAGGAGGCTGAAACACTTGCCTCAGAAACTTAAAAAGAGGTTCCATCAACCTCAGAGCCCATGGAATCGAGCCTGTCGCACAGGTATATTGATTTCCTGAGAGCCACGTTTTAGAATCTGTTGTTTAACATAATACTCATAATCTATGCTTGTTTCTTATAGGCTCAAACTGAGAAAAGAGATGGTGAAAAGCTAAATTCACCAAAGGCGAAGGAAGAGTCTATTCAAGACTCTAACAAATTTGAACATGAGCCTTCAGCTGAGAAGGTAGTCATAAGAAAGATCTATAACATGTTCAATTCTCTAAAAAACATCTCTTCAAAAGTATTTAACAAACTCTACTTTCAGGATCATGAAGAAGTAGAAGTTGCTGAGGCTGAGACATCAAAGTCCCCTCAAGCAGAGAAAGTTGATGAGGCTTCAAAGCCATCATCAGAAAAGATGCCAGAGAGTCCCAAAGTCTCTGAGAAGCATGTGTCTGAGCCTCAATCTGCAGAGGTACTTAACACTCATTCTCAGTACCATAAGAAGCATCTTTCTTTAAAAACTTTCTATGTTATATATCTTTTCTAATTCTCAGGCTCTGAAAGACAAAGAAGAAAAGGAGGCCACCAAGGATCCTTCTGAAGTTAAAGAATCTGAGGATGCTGATGCCTCGAAAATTCAGAAAAATGAGCCTGCTGTTGCGACACAGGCTCAACAAGAGACCACTGCCGAAAGCTTTTAGCTGGCAACTCTTTCTGATGAGGGTCTCTTGGATTTGTTCTTGAAAAACGCCCTCCCTCAGATGATCCTTGGATACAGAAGATGGCAAAGACTCAGAAGGACAAATATTATGTCCCTCATTAAATTTCTGAGCGATCCAATCAAGATGGCTGAACAGATCGAAGAATATGTCAACAACCTTTTTCCCACGGAAATTGAAGAATTCGCTACCTTAGTGGACAAAAGATTTGTTGAACATGATGAACGCAAGTTGATCAGAAACTTTAAGTCACAGAGTCGAGCTACACGGTTCAAGATTGCTACTAATCCCAACCTCCCACCAACGTTTGCATCTGCTCCTTCTGAGCAAGAGGCGGTGAACAGCAAGACAATTAGAATTGATGATATCATCAATTTAGACTCTGATGAGGAGACGGATGAAAATGACATAAAGATGCCCAAGTCTCCTAAGTCTTCTAAAAAGAAAGATGATTCCAAGAATGATGAGGATGATGATGCATCATCTGGTGCTGGAGGGATCACTGGATCAAAGAAAAACTCTGTCGCTGAAAATTCTTCAGAAGGAAAAACTCATCCACCCCATCTCCTTAGAGATCATGCAAGCCCTCACCATCTCAGAAAAGGGATTCTGACACCAGACAAGATGATTTCATGGCCCAGAAAGTCCTAGAAACTTCACAAACTCTTGCAAATCTACAAGAGATGGTGGAAGAGGCAAATTCATTGCATCTGGCACTGGAAAACCAGATTGCTTACATACATGCCAATCTGCATAAGATTGATGACCTGAATCGCAAGGAGGCAGAAGCCCTTGCTGAACAAAAGCATATAAGACTTGATGCCCAGCTATTTGCTGAGGAAATAGAAGCTGAGGACACTGAGGCACTCAAGCAGCAAAAGGAAATCCAATCATCTTCTAGAAAGCAAAAGAGATCCAAGCAAGAAATGGTCGTTGGATTCGGGGATGAAGAAGATGAAGATGATGATTTCCTGAGTGAGCCAGAAGGAAATACCCCCATCGAAAGTTACATTCTAAGATATTCTCTATCTGAAGAATCACATTCTGGCTCTGACAAACTTTCCAGAAATTCCTACTCCCACGGCTGACACAGAGAACAGGTTCAAAGAACTGCTCAGAATAAGGACGGAACTAGAGGCTCAAAAGAAGGAAGTAACTGAGTCCGTGCCACAAAAGTTCACTAAGTTTGCTGAGGTGATTGCCCAATGAACCAGCAACTTAGTACTTTCTCAGAAAGATCTGGGATTAGTCCAAGACTCAGATAGCAGGGCTGCTCAGAAAGCATACAACCTTGTTGACACAACTTCCACCAAGATACAGACAGTGGTTGCTGAGGTCTCTACTTTAACAAACAGAGAGACAGGACTCAACAGAATGAAGACCTTAGAAGTGAGCCTAGAAGACTCACCAACAACTACTCTCTGATGCAAAGGAACTTTGAGTCTCTCTCTGACTCTTATGTTAGTCTCTTGGCTCGTTTTGATCAGTCCTCTATGACTAAGGGGTAAAAGAAGGTATTCCATAAGGTATAGAAACAAGCTAAGCCCAAAGGAAAGGGTAACGAAAAGATGTACTAGGAACAACCCCTTAGTCCGGAAAGAGTAACAACAAGGTCCCATGCAAAGACCTCTCAAACATCTGCCTTGCCACCTCCAGCTTCCAAGAGCTCGAGTGACAAAAGAAAGAAAGTTTCTGAATAATAATAATAATAATAATAATAATAACAATAATAATAATAATAATAATAATAATAATAATAATAATAATAATAATAATAATAATAAGAAGAAGAAGAAGAAGAAGAAGAAGAAGAAGAAGAAGAAGAAGAAGAAGAAGAAGAAGAAGAAGAAGAAGAAGTCTATGAAAAGAGGAGAAAAATTTCTCCAAAAAGCTGGAAAGGTATTGAAACCTTTGAGAAAGACATTGATGATGATGATGAGCACAGGGAAACTCATCACAAGAGAATCAGATCTTCTGCTCCTATAGCTGCAAAGCCTCTTTAGGCTAGAAAACGTTCTTGAGAAACCAAGTACATCCAGAAAGGTGGATCCTCCAATGACCTCTCAGAAAAGGGTCTGAATTCCAAACAGAGAAGGAAGAGGGACAGAGACATCAAGTTTCAAAGAACCCTTCCTCCAAGGCCTGAGGATGCTAGAATAGAATACGTGAAGACTAGCAATGATTAGCCCTCTGTCTGGAACTGCATGAAAGTTCACAAGAATGGCTAATGGATAATGGAACTCAAGTACTTGCTTGCTAATGGAAATGGGATTCCAGAACCAGTTTACTAACAACTGATGGCATGGAGAAAGAAAGGCCAAAGATCAAAAGTGATGCCTTCTGAGATAATCAAGACCTGGCTTGACTTTGAAGTTGAAGTCAGACAGAATGCCAGACAGGATCTCTCCAAAGAATGCCCTTACATCAGGCTAGAGGATGTGCACATACTTGTAGATGAATCTGGAAAAAGGAACAAACTGCAAGTGGAGCCCTTTGAGTCATTCTACATGACCAAAGAGGAATTTGAAGGAGACGTGGAATATCTCAGAGAGATATATGATTATTACAAGCCCACTGAAGAACAATTGTTTCACTACTGGAAATGGGGGAAGTTTCTGTGGATCAAGGGAATAACCACAGGACTTACTGACAAACCCTATAAAGAAAGATGTGTTGCCTCCAGAGATTGTGAAATGAGGGTGAGGACCATTCTGAAGGAATACACTGAAGATTGCCTGAAATATGGTAATTTGGAGTTTCTAAAGGAATGAAGACTTGAAGGCCAGCTAGTTAGGATGTTCACTTGGAACTTGGAATTTCCTATTGTCCTACTAAGCTGTGTAATCTTTTGATTTTTGCTGATTGTACTTATGATTTAATTATCTTGTAAAAGTTATCTGGACTTACTTTGTAATTGTTATCTGATGAACCTACTCTCAGATACTCTGTAATGAAATGATAACTTGTCAGCAAAGATCACACCTTGTGATTTGGTTGATGTCTTACTTTCTGTACTTAAATAAAAGAATGATAAATAATAAGAAATTCTTAAGTGGTGGATTGTTTCCTCATCCAAGTTGTAATAGGTTTTTAAAAGTAGTCATGGACGACTGATCAAAAAGGGGGAAATTTGATTGGAAATATCTGTTTAGTCTTGATCAGTACTCCATAATGACTTACCTTAGTTTAGAAAGGTATATAGTATTCTTGGTTCACTTGAACATTTTAAAAGAGGAAGTATACTTAGTATGATTAGTCTAGTAAATCTTGTATAGGATGTTAGGTCTCTGAATGTAATTTTATATCTTTGAAGAAGACCAAGAAGAAGGCATCCAGCAGAAAGAGCTCAACTATCTGAAGAGTAAAGACTGCACAAGATTACCGAAGACTAAGGAATTGTGCTTGAGAAACCATATGCAAAAGATAACTTAGTGAAAATAATGTTCCTGGAAGAAACGATGTTTTCCTTAGTTTCTGAAAGGCGTTGAGTTTCTGATAGCGACGTGCATAGCCTCAGACAGCGTTCATAGTTCCGTTGGCACAACAGGACAAAAGATAGTACAGTGCATTTAATGCCATTGCAGAACTCGCTGACCAAAAGCTTTATCTCTGAACAAAGAGACAAAAGTTCTGTAGTACTATCAACGGATTGTTTGTAGTTTGAATCTTAATAGCCTAACGGATAGTAATTCAAACGGCTTGATTTTCACCTATAAATATCACCACTTAGAATGCTTGAAAACACACAACTGAACGACTGAATTTCATATCCTACACTCAAGCATACAAGCCTTCTCCACTTACTCAAAGCTTACAGTTGCGACCAAGCTCTTGATTCTAAGTAGCATGAAAGTTCTAAGTGTCCTGATCATTAACAAGCTATATCTGTTGTGAAGGAGTTGAATTGAAGCACTGTTGCGACTTGCTAAGATATTTTTTGCACAAAATTAAAATATATTGAAGCCCAAAGGAGTACAACCATCAGAGGGGCATACCCCAATATAGTTGAAACAAACAATCTACTACAATCAACTCCAAACCACTACAGGTCCAAATAATAGGACCTAAACGCAAAGGACTCAGACATAATCTCCTGAGACAATCTCACTCAATATATGTCTAACCTATCATATGAAAAGGAAGAATCAATAAAAGGATTACAATGAAATCAAAAGAGATCAGAATACATCAATGTCCAAAGACTAACAATCCAGATTCTACAGGAATAAGCATCATTATGCTGGGGTGATCACAGACAATCACAGAATGAGACTCCAGTAAAACTGTGATCCCATCGGCTAAAAGGCCATAGTAGCCCTAGCAATCCCTAGCATATCCTTTTTAATATGTGCACAAACTCCAGGGCTTCAATCCCAAAAAGCCTCCACCCCCATCCTCCAACAAAACAGCAAAAGGTAACAACCACGGAAACATACTCCAAGAGCTGTACCTAGCCAAAGGAAAGTCCACAATCTGCACACCCAGAAACAATCCAGTCAGAAGCACCTGCAGAAGACCAAAACAAACTAACCAATCCTCAGATTTTAGCAAGATTAGCCAAAACAGACCTAACAAACCTGTTTGGCTTCGTACAATGCAGTCTAATATTCATAGCTAAATCCAAAGCCACTCCATGACAAACAACCTGCAGTACAGGGTCCTGATTCTTGAAAATGGCCCTATTCCTAGCATACCAAATAGCAGAGAAAGCACAACAAAGAGCAGCAGCTCTAACTCTAAACACAATAGACCCCTGAGAAGTACCAGTATCAAAGAAACTCACCCAATCCTGTAAACAACTTCCCACAAAACGAATACCTGTAGCCCTCATGACACAATCAATCACGGTCCTAGTAAAAGGACAACTAGTAAACAAGTGATCATGAGACTCAAGAGAGGTCTTACAAAGCAAACACATATTATTAGAAAGCCAACCAAATTTAACAAGCCTATCCTGAGTTGGCAACCTGCCATGCATAATTAACCAAGAAATAAAAGAAACTCTAGGAAGAGAAACTTTATTCCAAACAAGAGGGAACCAAGGAACAATAGTAGCTACAGGAACAAAAACACTGTAAATCTCATTTACCACCTGAGAATTAGGCACTCCAACAAACCTAGTATCATACCCAGGAATGAGAGTCTCTAACTTGTCTCTGACCTTCAGTAAACTCTTCCACCAGGGAGAATCAGAATGCTTAGCACTCACTGTAAGAATGGAAGCATCCTTCAGTTTATAAGCAAACACCCAATCAGTCCATACAGTTCTCCTCGTTGTACTCCTAGCCAGATTCACTACCAACAAACCAATCATGCTCCTGTTCCAACCCAAGATTTCTTTGATATGTAAACCTCCTCTACTAAAATCCTGACACACAGTTTTCCAAGCCACCATAGCTTTTCTCCCAATCAAGTTCCCAAACCAGAGGTAAGTTCTGCAAATTTTTTCCACCTGTCTAATCACTCCAATAGGTAGACACAACACACTGCTCCAAAATCTCTGAATACTCAGCAAAACACTTTTCACCATCTGAAGTCTCCCAGCATAACTCCTCTGTTTAGCCCCCCAACTCTGAATCCTTGCAGTCATTCTACCAACTAATGCATCATACTCCACATTCTTTAACCTTGCAGGGCTAAGGGGAATTCCCAAATACCTTACAGGGAACTTCCCCTCAGGAAATCTCCAAATATCTAAAAGCTGAGCCTTCACATTTAGTTTAATCCCAGCATGAAAAATGGAACTCTTTCTTTCATTAATCTGAAGACCAGAAACTATAGAAAACTCTGTGAGAACATTCTTCAGAGCCTGAACAGATTCTAGATCCCCCTTGCAAAATAAGAGCAGATCATCAGCAAAAACCATATGTGTAAGTGAAATCCTGCCACATTTAGGGTGAAATTTAAAACCACTATTGTCAAGAACAATCTAGCTTTCAGCAGTCTAGACAAATACTCCATACAAAGCACAAAAAGGTAGGGAGACATAGGGTCCCCTTGCCTAAGCCCTCTCTTCCCTTTCATATGACCTTCAAGACTACCATTAACACAAAAAGAAAAACTAGAAGTTCTCACACAAACCATAATCAGATGCACAAACTTATCACAAAAACCAAGGCCAATCAACACATTCTCTAAAAAATCCCAGCTAATAGAATCATAAGCTTTCTGAAGATCAATATTGAGAAAACATCTAGGAGAAACATTAGCCCTATTATACCCTCGAACAATTTTCTGAGCCACAAGAATATTCTGGAACAAATCTCTACCCCCAACAAAGGCATTCTGACACATATCAACCAAATTAGGCAACAAAGGTTTCATTCTATTAGCTAACACTTTAGTAAGAAGCTTATAGATTACATTACAACAAGAAATAGGTCTAAAGTCTACAATACTAGAGGCATTCATGCATTTAGGCAACAAACAAACAGAAGTAAAGTTGATTTGAGTTAAGATTCTCCCTGTTTGCTGAAACTCCCTCACAGCTTGACAAATTAAAGCACCAGTTATTCCCCAACTCTTCTTGTAAAAACAGGCATTCATACCATCTGGACCTGGACTCTTGATATCTGACATAGAAAACATAGCCTCCTTGATCTCAACATCAGAAAAACCACCCATCAAAATCTCATTCATCCTATCAGACACCACATTCCCATAAGAAAACACCTGAGCATCCAAAGGCTCCACAGCCTTATCAGTACCAAATAACTCTTTGTAAAACTCCAAAATATGAGAAACAATATCAGCTCTATTGGTCAAAACAGTCCCATCAGATTTATGTAATAAATGAATAAAGTTCTGTTTCCTTTTGGCTTTCATACTGTTGAAGAACAGCCTACTACACTTGTCACCTTTATCAAACCAGTCAACTTTTGCTTGTTGATGGAGCTGACTGTTCCAAAAACCCTCCAGCTCAACATACTCATCATACACTTTCCCCATTTCCACTTTCAAATTCATTTGCCCAGGATTTCTTAACACTTGCTCCTGCATAACTTGAAGCTTTTACAACTTTGTAGAAACCGGCCTTCCAGATCCTGAAACTTTCTGGAATTCAACTTCTTAAACTCTCCCTTTAAAATCTTCAGCTTAGAAACAACTTGATACATATAACAACCCACAATAGGAGAACTCCACACTCTAGCAACAATAGGAAGAAACTGCTCATCTGCAGCCCAAACATTTTTAAACCTAAAAGGTATCCCCATCTTCCTAGCTGCTTTGAACACCTGAGTAATACTATAAGAATGATCCGACACACCAGGTGGATAAAACTGAACAAGAGAATCCTGATGCATATTATACCACATCTGATTCACCAACACTCTATCTAGCTTGCAGTATACATGAGAATTAGTCCAAGAGTACACAGGCCCCACAAACTGATGATCCAACAAATTACAATTACTCAAAGCATCAACCAATTCAGTCCCAATAACACCATTTCCACTAGAAATCCCTTCACTCCACTTCTCATCCATAGTTTTAACCACATTAAAATCACCTGCCACCACCCAAGGTTGTACCATAACCCTACCAATCTGAGCTAATTCATCCCACAAAACACACCTCTGAGAAAGTAAATTAAGAGCATAAACCACAGTGACAAAACACTCCCACTGGAGATCCTTGGATAGAACTTTGCAATGCACAAATTGCTCATGCCTAAGTAACACAGTAACACTGACTCTATCCATATTCCAAACCAAAAGAATCCTACAATTTTTACTATAAGAAAAATTACTATCAACTGACCAAGTAGCTGCTAATTTATTACTCACCTCAAGACAATTCTCCTCCCTTAACCTAGTTTCCAGAAAACCTCCAAAACAACAATCATGCTTCCTCATAACCTGATAAAGAGCCCTCTGCTTAAGGGGACTATTCAGGCCCCTTAAGTTCCAAATACACATGTTGAAATGTTTATCCATAAGATCCAGGACCCATCCTACCTCGAGATCTCAACATTCTTTGGCTCACTCCCACTGCCACTCTCTGACCTTTACTCAGTCCCTGAACTGTTTGTGTCTTCCCTTTCCTACTTGCACTCACCTCAGTCCAATCCTACAACTCCTCATCTTCCATAGGTTCCTGTATATTATCCTCTTTACCTTCCTGGTTCAGTAATGCAAACCTATTATCCTGTTGAACCCCACCACCACTAACAGACCCAAACACAAAACCAGTAGCAGGTCTCAATCCAGAACCACCACCCATTCCCCTACTACTCTGCCCAGCAACCTGACTTTCAACAGAGTTATTAGACATTCCAGTACCCCCAGAATTTCCTCCTGGACTATCTCCCAACTCTCTAGCAAACCTCCCAGCATTACCTCCTGAATTAATGCCCAATGCTCCAGCAGACATCCCTGATCCTTGCCCCATAGTAGAGTGCCCATTATCACCAATATTACCTCCATAGAAACCTCCTTCACCCTTGGAGCACCATCAGCCCTAGTAGGGAAACCATTATTCACATGATTCAACGGCAACACATTACCAGTAGGTACCCAAGCAGTATGAGTCCCCATAGAACAATTTCGAACACTATGCCCAAATTTCAAACACCTATAACATTGAAGAGGTTTTGATTCATAAACCACCTGTTGAACAAACTCCTGCCCACTCGGAGCCTTCAGCGTAATGCTATCAATGATTTTCTCTCCGGATTTCAGCTCTACCAGAACACGAGCATAACCAACCTCTCTCTAGACGCAGTAACTTTATCAACATAACAAGGCTTACCGATTAAGCTAGCAATCTTACCCAAAACAGTCGGGGACCAAAATTGTAAATCCAATCCCGGAAGTTTCACCCAGACCGGATAATCGACCAGAGCACTCGGATCCAATGCTAAACCAGGACTCCATTGCTTCAGAGCCAACGGAAATGTTCCCTTCACCAACCAAGGACCACCACCAAGTACCCGCAGCTGATCCTTCACTGAATCAAATCGAAACACATAAACTCCATTATCCGCCATATGAATCTGAGGAGACAACTGCCACAAGCTTTCCACAAACCTTCTCATTCCATCCAATGGAATACGAGCTCCAATAACCGTTCCAACCAACGCAAATTGCCAAAACTCAATCGATTCACTCACATCCGCCGGCGTAAACTCAAGTATCTCACGATTCACCGGAACAGTGTAATCCAGTAACACTCCATTTTCCGGACGCCGATTACCTGCAAACAACTCATTCCACCTACGAGTAAATCTCGGATTCAATCGACCTGGATCCTCCTCAAAATCAGTTCGATCATAAGCCCTACCATCACCAGTCTCCATATCCCCAATCCCCTCATCTTCTCCAAAAATCTCATCATCCATAGCATTCTCTACATCATCACCGACCTCATCCTCATTTCCCGGAATCTCCTGATCATCCGATTGAAATCGCCTCTTCGATGTAACCGCCATCAAAGGAACCATTAATGGGACATCTTTTCCCAAAAGATTGCTCAAGGATTTTTGACTTGCTAAGATATTCATTCTCCTGAACGAAGAACATTGACTTGGGTTAGAATAGAACATATGACCACACACTGTCCAAGTGTGTTAAGTGACTTTTGTTCCAGAAGGTAGTATTACATAACTGTAGAAGTTATTAATCTACCAATATGATAAACTCTTCTTAACCAACACCAGAAAAGGCGTGGAGTAGAGGAAGTACTTAGTTTGGGAAACTAAGGAATAACTCCAAGAAAGGTTCTGAGTAGAGGAAGTACTTGGCTGGGAAAGCCGGGGAAGAACTCAGGGGGAACACTTGGTTGGGAACCTAGTGTATTTAGGAATCGAGAGAAGATATTTGTAAGGTGATCTCAATTATCTGTCTTAGTGGATTCTAGGTCTGATAATGGCCGAAGTGGATTAGTTGAAGGATTACGCCACCTTCAGATACCACTATAAAGCTACTGTGTTATTTAATTTCTGCACTTACTTTCTGCCTTTACTTACTTGCAAAGTAATTTACAGACTTTACTAGCTTGCTGAGCACGTGTACTTCTCAGAAGACTTCCGCTATTCAGATTATAAGTATTAGAAAGTTACCCAACTTTCTGAGAAACTGTTTTATCGACAAAAGTTTGAAAAGACTATTCAACCCCCCCCCCCCAGTCTTTTAGTTTGTCGTTATCTGGACCAACACATTCTCCACGTACACTTAGCATAGGAACAAGCAAATAACGTTTGTAATTGAATGCAGAAAAGTAAACAGTTTGATCTCAGACAGAATAATTAAATCACAGTAAAACCCTCAATTGATTTATTGTAAATCGATAATCGGAAAGGTGTAAAGGATCCCCGACCTCCCTCTGCTATACTACTCCCAACTACTTAGAATCAAACAACGTATTAGCCGTCTACAGGCAGCAAAGAATTATGCCAAAAGGATTAAGTTGTAATTAATCCAGACACCTTCACTTACCAACAATGTGTTGTGTCACTCAACACACTATCTCGTCACATTTTCAGACAAATCACACAGGATAATGTATAATCCGTTACCAAGTCATAGTGAGTAAGGATTTCCCACATAAAGAGTCGGACGAATAAAGAACAAGCACGAATTACGTTTTAAAACTAATTCATTGATATATCACGATATATAAAGAAGTAGCAAAAGCAAAGTTACGGCGGTTCGCCTTTACAAAAGAAAGTTAGCTACTCATAGTATTGTACAATATGCTGGAATCGAAGTCAACAAGAATAGAAAAAGAAGAAATCGAAATCTGAGAAGAAAATGAAAAGAAAAGCTTAGTCTTTGATGTCCTTGTGTAGTTGCTAAGGTTTCCTTCTCTGAAGTTGTTCTTCGATCCTAATCCTTGATGATGTCGATCTTAGTGTTGCAGTAGGGTTGGGGTTTCACTTTCTCGAGGACTGGTTCTCTCTTAAGAGAGCTTCTTTTGGGGTCTCTCTACCCCAAGGACTAGTTCTCTCTTTTGAGAGCTTGCTCTCTGAGCGGTGTAGACTTATGAGACCCCTAAGGTCTTATTTATAGTGAAAATTCCGTGCTCAAACCGCCATTGTTCAATAAGGAAGGTTTAGGAAGGCAGGCCCTAGCTTCACAGCCCAAGAGAAACAGCCCAGCAGAAACAGAACCTTCACTACGGTCGCCTGTGCATCGCAATGGGCCCTGTGGACCGCAGTCTTCGATTGCTGCAGCTTCGAATCTGTTTTCTTCGTTCATCAATTTGGACTTTGTAACTTCGTTTCCTCGAAAACTGGTCTTCTACAAAGTTGTTGCATCTTCAATGATCTTCACGTCGGTTGGTCGCATGACATGTTTTGACTCCTCGAACTCCGTGCAACGGTCAATCTGGTGTATTCGCTTCCTTGTCTTGATTTGGCACAATTATTCCGTTTTGGTGCCTGAAATCGTGCAAATCCTCAAAAATGCGATCATGACCTACATAAAACACGCAAAATTGGTAATTGACCATAAAATGATACAAATATTGCATCTAAGACAAAAAACGAGGGTATAAAAGTATGATATATCGCACATTTCATTGTCACATCACATCCCAAACCCAGTTTCTTGCTCATCCTTGAGCAAGGCAAAAACGATAATTAAGAAGTGACCAAGAAATGAGGAGCAAGAATAAACTACCACATAGACAAGCAGCCAGTTTCTAGGGTTTCAAACTATACTTACTCGCTTAGTTTCAGCCTCAACTTCATGACTCCATAGCAAACAACTAACAAGTAAGCATCACTCACTACAGCCAGCGGTTATAAGTGTAACCCAATGTCCTTATAGGTGTACTGCAAAATCATTACCTCGCGGTAATGTTATACAATCCTGCTCCCAAAAGTCAAGGCACAAATCAAAGTTGTAACACCCCGAATTTAATGTTCCTAAAAAAATAAATTCCAGTCAGAACGTCAAGCGAAAGACCAACCGAAACATTCTGTAAAACATGTGATGTTACAGACAACCTTTCGTGTCATAGTTTTTGTAACAAAATTTTATTATTCAACTAATAAATCATGATAATTTTTAACATCCTTGTCATGCAAAATAAACTGTAACTAACATAAAGGACATGAGTTTTCCGAAAATACAAAAGATGACAATTTATTTAAATGATAAAATTCCCCAAATCCCAAGTACACTCCTAGTTTGTTGAGTTTGTCGATTGCTCATCCTCTGTCACAATCTCACCTACAAGGAAGGAAACAAAACAAGTGTGAGAAAAACCTCAATGAGTGTTCAAAGTTTTTTTGTTTTGAAATTCCATGAAATATCAATAATAAAACTCAAGAACATACAATCCAAAATAAGATCAATATCATATACTTTCGAGAAACATTATTTCATGCCGCTCCTTATAACCCCACATTAAACAGGCCTTATAGCTCCCTGTTAAGTTCGTCAACCTAACCATTCAGTACCTTGTCATGATCAAGGGTGGAATCCTACGACCCAAGAAATCAGTGAAGGCTTCTATCACTCGATTTAAAGGGAATGGGCAAAGGAAATCAACAAGTAGTTCGTTAGACACAACTTGTGACGCCCTATCACCTTTACAAATAATTACCGATAGTTAAAATTATAATTTAGACGCGCGGCAGCTTTAAACAGAAGTACTTTGACCACATTTACATATGCATTCCTGCAAAATACATTTTCACATCTTTCTTATAAATTATCTTTTTACAGAACAAAAGTGTTTTCTTGTATATGATATGTAGATGAAAAGCCGAGGGAGAAGGATTGGAAACCAGCCGGCCGGCCCTTGATGCATGACTTAACTTCTTTTCGACTAAGGCCTACCTTTGCCTCAATATCTATAAAAATATCATTGCATTTTGAATGAGTTGCGGATCTCAATAAGTATAATTAGTAACAAGTCATTTAATAACCAGTAAAATAACCGGCAACAAGCCATTTAACAACAATAAGAAAATATCAGAACCACAATTCGATTCACTCAGATTCATTATCACTCAGTAACACATGACCTACAGATATTTCAAAATTTCCAACACGTCAGTTCACAAAATTGACATATATATAATAATAATACATGTGCTTAGTCATTTTCTTTGTCCGCTATGGCTTTGTTATGACCGGGAGTAATTCGTGATCACGGTAACAGATTTATACAGAGTCCAGCCGTACCTGGAATTTCATATTTCATTTCGACTCCAGCCATACCTGGAATTCTATATTTCATACAGAGTCCATCCAGTGATGGATATTCAGAGTCCAGCCAGTGATGGATATCCAGACAAGCTGGAAAACACATGACTCAAGGTGGTCAGCAACCATAACAGAATCCTCTTATCTCGTATGAATGCAATTCACATAATCATATTTATAAATATATACGACTAATACTTTATCAGAAAATAGTATCTTTTCAGATAACAACTGCACGTATCCCATCCGTACATGGGAGCAATTGATCACATATCGTCAATCAAGCACTCTAAGCTTTTCATCATATCCGGAATGGAACATTCCACATATATGGCACACCACCGTATATTTTCACATTTAATATCAATACTTCCACAATATAATTCACATATACATAGCCCGTATGCTAGCACCTTATCAATACTAAAAACACTTACCGTTCCACTTCCGAATATGAGTACATAAATCGTGCTACCTGTAATTGCTAAACCGCATAGCTCCCGAAATACAACACGGTTGAATTTCAAATGACCACACTCTGTTTTCTTGTTTATAAATGTCTCGTACACTACAAGAATTCTGTTGTAACGGGACGGAAAGGGGGCGACGGATAATCCGTCGCCCCTGTAGCGACGGATTCTATCCGTCGCCCCGTTTAGCGACGGATAAAAGTTATCCGTCGCTACAGAGCGACGGATAATTTTATCCGTCGCTACAGAGCGTTGACCAAAATTTAAAAAAAAAAAAAAAAATTTAGCGACGGATAGTAGATCTATCCGTCGCTATATAATCGGAAAATAAAAAAAATAAAAAACGTTAGCGACGGATAGATCTAGATCTATCTGTCGGCTAAAAGCCTTCAAGATACTTGATCATCGAAGGACCTTTTGTGGCAAAATTTCCTGAAAATTGGGCCTCGACGAGCTGTGAGTCCGTGTACGCTTTGATCTTCCGGGCTTGGAGTGACTTGGCTAGCCGCAGCCCCACTAAAAGTGCCTCATACTCAGCCTCATTATTGGTAACTTTGAAATCCAAGGAAATCGCATAGTCAAGTTCCGCGCCATCTGGGCTCTTAAGGTAGATTCCAATTCCTCCCACTCTTCCAGTGGAAGAACAATCCACTTCCAATGTCCAGATATCGGAAGGATGTTTTTTGGTTTGGAGATCTCCTACGAGCTGTTGAGGTTCCGTTCTTGGTTCATCCCCTCCCGTGATTTCCGTTCTGATGTTGTTCGAACTGGGGTTTCTGGGAACGTCACCAAGTAGAAACATTTGGTTGACCGGAGTTTCCCCCTCTGACAAAGGAAACGGCCGATTGATGAACTGGGCTTCCTCGAGGTTTTCCGGGTTGAACTTTGGCGGGACTGGCTTTCGGACAATATGCTTGGTGATTAAGCACCTGAGCATCTGCTTGTCAGGGACTTTCTCTGAATCCTCCTCTGGATATTCCGCTAGGAAGTCGGCGAGGACTTGAGCCTTTTTGGCTGACGGAGCCTGGTAGCAAATGTCGTATTCACTTAGCTCGATCGCCCACTTAGAGAGTCGTCCTGATTGATCGGGCTTTCCTAGGACCTGTTTCAAAGGTTCCGCAGTTAGTACCACTATTTTGTGAGACTTAAAATAAGGTTTTAACCGTCTGGCGGTATAAACCAAGGCGTATGCGAGTTTCTCGATCTTAACGTATCTTGTCTCCGCCCCAACAAGGACTTTGCTAAGATAGTAGATCGGCAAATGCTCGTTAGCCTGAATCCGTACTAATACGGAGCTCATTGCCTCTTCCGGGATTGCTAGGTAGAGGTAGAGCGGTTCTCCTTCGACGGGCTTGGAGAGCAGTGGAGGGGAATGGAGGTACTCTTTCAGTTTCTCGAAAGCCTCAGAACATTCCGCGGTCCACACAAAGTTCTCTCTTTTCCGGAGGATTTTGAAGAACGGAAGATTCTTCTCCGCTGATCGGGAAATGAAACGACTTAAGGACATTAGACGCCCAATAAGCTGTTGTACCTCGTTGAGGTTCTTCGGATGGGGCAGATCTAGGATTTCTTTGATCTTCTCGGGGTTTGCACTTATCCCTCTTTCTGTGACCATGTATCCCAGAAACTTGCCTCCTTTCACCCCGAACGTACACTTTTCGGGGTTCAACTTCATTCCATACATCCGCAGAATGGAAAAGCAATTGTTGAGATACTCAATATGCTCTTCTTCAGTCTTACTTTTAACAAGCATATCATCTACGTAGACTTCCATAGTCTTGCCCAATTCCGCCTTGAACATTTTATCCACCAACCGCTGGTATGTAGCTCCCGCGTTCTTCAACCCGAATGGCATCACCTTGAAACAGTATACTCCTCCTGCCGCGAAGAAGGATGTTTTCTTGATGTCGTCTTTGGCCATCCGGATTTGATAGAAGCCCTGATATGCGTCCATGAAGCTTAGGAGCGCGCATTCCGCGGTAGAATCTACCAACTGATCTATGCGAGGTAGGGGATAAGGGTCCTTCGGACAAAACTTGTTGAGCCTTGTGAAGTCGTTGCACATCCTCCACTTTCCAGGGGCCTTCTTGACGAGTACCACGTTACAGACCCAGTCCGAGTATCTAACTTCTTCAATGTGCCCGGCCTTCAAGAGCCGGTCAACTTCCGCAGATATAATTGCGTCCTTGACCGGGCCAAAGTCTTTCCTCTTCTGTCGGATATATTTGATCGAGGGATCCATGTTCAGACGGTGAACAGTGATTCTCGGATCTATTCCCTTCAAATCATCAGTACTCCAAGCAAATACAAGCAATAAGTTTCATTTCCACTTCTGTGTTCATCTCTGTTCCGATTCTAGTCTTCTTATCCGGGCTTCCAACAACAATCTCGATTTCCTTGAGAGTTTCCTGAGGCTCGATCCGTGCAGTTCTGGGGAATTTCTCCTTCGGGCTTCCTACCCCTATCTGCGGATTCTCCTGTTTGGGCGGGAGAACAACTCTCGGATCGGAGGTCACGTGACTGCCAAAACGGGGGCAGATGCCCTCCTCGTGGACATAATGTAACACTCCCAAGCTTCTCGTATGTTTCCTACCTCTTCTCCTACTCCGAAGGGAGTAGGAAATTTCATTCTGTTGTGTAAGGTGGATGAGATAGCCCGGAATTGATTGAGTCCTGGACGCCCAAAGATGGCATTATAGTCGAAGGTCCGATCTACCACGACAAATCGGACCGACTGTGTTACCCTGGCCGGGAAGGTTCCGAGTGAAACGTGTAACGTAACACTTCCTAGTGGTCGAACAGTTCCTCCTCCAAACCCTAGTATAGAGGTATGAACTCTGTCGTAGCGGATTCTTCCCAACTCCATCTGATCTAGCGTCCTCTTGGAGATGATATTCGAAGAACTCCCGGTATCAACCAGAATTTTGTTCACGCGATAAGTCGCGATGGTCAACGAAACTACAAGAGGAACGTCCGGGTCGTCAATCTCCTCGCCTCCTGCCGTAGGAGGGGGAATTTCGCTATTGTCGAAAGATATTGCATTTGTTCCTCGTATCGCAGGGGCACCATACGCCCTGTCATTGTTCCGAAGGTTTTGGGCGGTCCGTTCCCTTGCATTCCTGCTATCACCTCCAGAGGGCCCGCCTGCGATAGTGTAGATCACTCCGCTGTACGAAGGGTTTTCCATTTCCGTCTCGTCGCCGTATCCGTACGGATGTCCTCCCCTGTGTGGCGGATAACCTACTGGCAGAGGTGGCAAAGATAGTGGGCGAGGTGGTGGGTCAGCAGCGTTATCCTCCCTCCTCCGCTCCGTTCTATCATGCCTGGAGGGCTCGTCCGCATATATATGCTCCTTCAATTTTCCCTCTCTCACTAGGTGTTCGAATTCTGTTTTTAACTGGATACAGTCGTCAGTCTCATAGCCTATGCTCTTGTGAAATTTCCAATATCCCTTCGCATTTCTATTTCTCCGATTATGGGATGGCTTTGGCCAATGTACGTCCAACTTCTTCTCAACAATGGTGGCTAAGATGCCGGATCTCGGCTTGCTGAGGCGTGTGTAGTCCGCGAATCTTCTGGGCGGACTTCTCTCCCTGTAGATGCCTTTGTCTCTGTGATCTTTCCTCGGGTCAAACTTCCCCTGGCGTTGTTCTTGTTTTTGCGGTTCCTTTCCCTTCTTCGATCCTGCTCGGACTGGTACGTTCCTTCGGTATTCTTCTCCGTACATGAACTCCTCGCAGATGTCATCCAAGTGCTTTTCGTTCTTCACTTCCTGACTAGAGAGCTTCCTCCGCAGCTCGGAGTTGTAAGTATTAGCGTACAGGTGACGGACCCGTTCTTTAATACTATGGGGCTCAACTCGGAGTACTTCCGTATTGAAGCGATCTAGGAAAGTTCGAAGATCTTCCTGTTCCCTTTGGATGACTTCAGCCAGGTGCTCTACAGTACATTTTCTTCTTTTTGATTTTCCAAATCGTGCTAAGAATTTAGAAGATAGGTCTGCGTACGACCTTATTGACTTGTTTGGCAAAGCGGTGTACCAATCCATAGCCATGCCGAAGAGGGTGGATGAGAACGTAAGGGCTTTAGTATTGTCGCTCAGTCCCTTGGAATCCATCTTGCTGTTGTACCTTGTCAGGTGACCCACGGGACAAGTATCCCCATAGTAGTATTCCAAGTTCGGAATCACTTGGTCCGAGTTTCTATTTCTTTCCTTTTCCCTCATGATATCGTCACACAGAGGGTTTGGTGCACTTGTAGTGATCTGCTCGTGGTCTTTTAGTAGACGTCCGAGGTTCAGGATTTGGGTTTCCAAAGCTTTTTGTTGGGCGTAAATTTCTTCGGCTATCATGACCTCTCTTGTCCGTGGATGGATTGCGACATCCGCAGGGAGTTCGTCTAGCCGGACAACTGGAATGGTTTCTGCTACATGATCCCTAGTCCTCATGGGAGCTTGTCGCGGTCCTCCTGGCTGCCTGTCACCTCCTTCTTGGTACTCTCTCCTTCCATTCGGGCTTCCTTCACCTCGAACTTGCGAAGCAGAGGTCCGTCGGTCTAGAAGATTTCGCAAATCCTCATGGTGCGGCTGACCTCCCAACCTCTGTTGGATCGGACTCTGTCTGTTTCTTGACAAGGCGGGCTCCGCTTGAACCGGAGTAACCACTGGCGGAGTGGCTTGCTGCGGATGGGCATTGTTAGACCCTAGGCATCCTTGGATAATCGTGAGCAACCTATCAAACTGAGTCTCGCTTAGTCCGAGGTCGCTTGTGCGGACAACTCGACCATCGGGCATCGTAAACTGTGGTCCTGCGGTAGGGCCTTGAGCTTCTGCCGGAGAAGCTCATGCTACCCTGTCTCCATTGTCCGTAGGCACGATATTCACAGGGACGCTTTGGCCTCCTCTGAGCGGGGCATCTCTTTCTTCATCCGAGGATGGGCTGGCGGTTCACCCGTCGCTCGGATATCTCCTTCCATCGTTCCTTCCAGCCACAGCGGCCTACAGCACTAGTCCAGACTGTTCGTCTCGTTCTATCCATCAGCACAACACAAACACGGATCTTTTTGTAAAGTTTCCCACAGACGGCGACAAAATGTTGAGGGGTAAACCTCGAACACCAACACTACTACTGCTAGTAACCTAGTCTAAGATCCACCACTGACTTGAAGTCCGAGAGAAAGCTTGTCCGAGCAAGAGCACCTGAAAGGACTAAGTGAGGGGGGGGGTTAGAATGGGTTATCCGGATTGCCAAAGTCAATCCGGAAGGAAGCTTTACTCAAAGGAGAGATGAAAGCTCTCAATGCAATAGTAATGGGGAAAAGACTTAGGTATAATTGCTTTGATGTTGCTTACCTTAAGGTCTTGGACCTTGTGCTATATTTATAGTTATCATGTACTTATGAAGAGGTTCATAAGATGATGCCAAGTGTATGATTCAGATTTGGACACCAATGCTCCCTTTGGCCCATATCCCAATAGTGAACAGTAGTCCAATATCGCAAAGTGGGCTTGGGAGGGTAGTTTGGACCTTTTCCCTCTGAGAGTACTGTTCCACCTGTTGGGTCCGTGTTAGTCCCTCGGATAGATAAGTCTGCTTGGTTGATCTGCCCTTGGGTAACTCTGGATGTCCGAGCCAAGAGTCTCACGGAAGTATCTCAGTGGTTCTGTTATATACGTTTGGTCTTAATGTAATGGTGGCGTCCGAGATTCTCTCGTACGGTCCGTTAGGCATCTCTGTACTGTCATGGTCAGGTCTGGAAGTCCTTTTCTTAGCCAGCTCGGACTGGCTGTGGAGATTTAATGACTTCAGCGTACTGGTCGATTCACTTTGGTCGGACCATGAGGTCGACCGATCTTGAATCCTAGTTAAGCCGTGATGCGCTTTAGGACACGCTCTATGGCGCCCTTAACGGATTGGACACATTTCCGTATCAACACTCCATACTGCATTTGTTTAATATTTAAAATGATATTAATGAAGTATATATTAATTTATAATAAAACTCATATACTTCATTAACTATGTGTAAGTTAATGACGTATGTGAGTTTTATTAAAAATAAAATTTTCACAAAGGTCTCTCAGTATTAAAATGAAATTTGCCATCATAATATACAATTTAGATTATTCCACAATATATTAAAAAAGAAGGAAAATAAAAACATTTCACCATGCATATATTATCATGAAACAAATTTGACAAAGTTCAAGGATTATTTCGTGTATATTGAAATAATGATTGAGTTTTTTCTGAAACGGAAAATAATGATTGAGTTTAATAGGAATATTTGATAATAATAGGTAAATATTAAAAAAGAAATAAAAAGTGCCCATAAAGAAAGAAAAAAAGTATTCTAGGCCGAGATACTAATCTTTGAAAATTACTTAACTTATGACGAATAAAGGATCATGCCAGTTTAGGTGAGCAAGATTGGTATAGTCCGATCAGTTTATACTTGATTTATCAACCGTACAATTAGAAACTCCGATACAAACATTGGCCAAAAGAACTTATAAAGCTTGATTGTAACAAGTCTACTAAAAACAATCAAAAGTTTATGACCTAAAAAAGTAAAATTTCGATACTAAGTATAACAACAACTATCCGTTTGCAATATTAAACCTACTTATGTACAAATCATTTATACAAACGATTTGCACTTTGATCATACATTTTCGATTACCATCAAACATTGGTAGAAAAAATTATATACAATAAGATATTAAATTTCACATCAAATGTGTATAAATGATAAATAATTTCCTATTATAGATTCAAGGGCATATATTTTTTTGTAATGTTTACTAACAAGACTCAGGGACACTATCAAGGTCATCTCGACCTATATTTTACTACATTGGTATTCGTTATTTTACTTTTAAGCGGGTCGGATCTATCCAACTCGAATTCAATTCGGTTCGAAATAATGATGTTTATGTTTGAATCTAGCATATACTCAAATCCGTTCCATAGCTTTATAATAAGATTCGGCCACAACATTTCATGATTAAGTTAGCATGTGATACTATGTTTGTAAAATAATAATTTTTGTGTGTGTGGTGCAGTGATCATATACCACCACGGGGTGGTTGTTGGAAACCGGGAGGGGAGATCTGACAGATACTGTCTTTGATCTTCTCTCTACTTTCTTGACCCATAACGGACAGTGGTGTTTGGGGGGGGGGGGGGTATGGCAGATAATCTCTTGGCGGAAAACTCTCTTCGATCTTCTCTCCACTTCTCGATCCATAACCGGAAATGGTGCGTGGGGGGTGCGGGGGTGTTGGTAAAAAACAGTCGTAGCATGGGCAATTAGATTTGTAGAATAATAATTTTTTTTGTGTGTGTGTTGTGGGGGCGACCACATACCACAACGACAGTTGTTGGGAAACGGGGTGGGGGGGGGGGGCTGCTAGAAGATACTCTTTAGGCGGGGAATTTCTCTTCGGTCTTCTCTCTATTTTCTTGATCTTCGTAACGGGTCGGGTAGGGTAAAAAAAACAACTGTAACATTTGAAAATATGTTTGTAGAATAATAACTTTTATGTGCGTGGCGGGGTGGGATGACCACTTACCACCCCGGGGGTGTTGGGAACCACCCCTATATATTGATTGTATTGTATACCCTGATTATTTTTTTCGCGTTTGAAGGATGTAATATTTTTAAAAACATGTATTTGTTACTAATTAATAGGTCAAGTATGGTAGGACCTGATATGAAAACGTATCCGTCATGGTGAGTCTTAATTTCACGTTTTCTCTATAGTTAATTAACATAAGAAAACTAAATGTTATAGTATTGGATGAAGAATGACTATTCAATGATCCACAACCAACGTTGTTTAAACGTAAATTTGACTATCTTATTTTTTGAATTAATTTATTTTGTCTCACTTTTTTATTTATTATTAAAAGTAAATTATACCGTGGCATCGCCATGGATTTGTATAGTAGTTTAAATAGAATGGACTAAAGTAACAAGAAGGTATATTAAAAGGATTGTATGTAATGTTTCTAAGAACAAATTTAAATCTAAACTCGCATTGTAGTGGGTAGCGAGTTTTCCTCAAAGTCGAAAAGATGAGATAACGCCCTTGTCCACACAATTGAAGAGTAAACACAATACATAATCTAACCCCAAACCAATTCAGTGATCTATTCTTTTCCAAAAAAAAACCCCAAATCTCCGAAAATGCTCCTAACTTGTCAATTCAAATCTCTGAGTCTGAGCTCATCCTTCTTCAATGGCAGCAACCTGACATCCAATACCACCTCCCTTACCCTCCCAAAACCGGTAAACTTTGATCCTCCACCATCGAACCGGCGGTTGGTAATCAAGGCAATGAAGACATTACAGGGAAAAGTTGTCTGCGCCACCAGCGACAAAACGGTGGCTGTTGAAGTGACACGGCTTGCTCCACACCCAAAGTACAAGAGGCGTGTTAGGCATAAGAAGAGGTATCAGGCACATACATGATAGAACATTTCAGGCAATAAGGTGCGGAAGACCGAAGCTCTGCCACCCTTACCACGCGCAAGTCGACGGGTCCAGGTATTCAGATGCTGCCAATCCATCCTGCTTGGGTGCGGAATTCCCATCCAATCCAATCCTCCATGAAGAATCTGTTGCGTATTCGGACATTGGAAAAAAAGATGCTCTATCGATTATATCCTGTCACAAAAGGTACATAGGCCATCCGTGTCAATTCCAAAGAAGGCGAGTCGATCTTTGGTTGCCAACCGCTGATGCATACCAATCTGACTTTGGGGCGAGCTTGGTTGTGGATAACCAAATCGCACCAATCCACTTTGACAGTACTTCCCCGTAATAATCTATAGATGCATCGAATGGAGAACTTAGGGGCAGCCAGCTGATCCAACCACTCTTGTCTCCCATGGAGAACTCCCCGTATGCGTATGATAGCCTTAATAATCGAAGAACTGCACTGGGGTGCTGACCACTCATCCAAGTCTTGAGATTTAATATAATAGCTATATATCCATCTCACCCATAGCGAGTCAGCCTTGAGTTGGATTCTCCACAGTAGCTTAGATATAAGCGCAGAATTCCAAATCTGGAGATCTATGATGTTCAATCCACCACAACATCTGGGAGAGAAAATCTGTCGCCATGATACTAGAGCGTTGTGGTAGTTCCCGTCTTTACCACTCCACATAAAGCTCCTAAAAATGCGCTGAATATGGTCTAGGACCGCTTTCGGTATTGGAAAAAACTGTAGCCAGTATGCAGTAATAGAGGTGATGACACTCTTTATCAGTTGTTCCCGTCCAGCATAGCTTAAAAATCTCGTCGTCCAATGCTTAACTCGGCCAAGGATACGATCAAATAGAGGTTGATATTGCGGAATGGTTAATCGTCGATGAGATAGCGGAATTCCCAGGTACCGCACCGGGAGGGTTCCCGCCGCAAATCCCGTGATAGCAAGTATTCGTTGCTGCTCCGCGCTTGTCACCCCGCCGAAAAATACCTTTGTCTTGGTGTGGTTGGCCTGTAACCCGCATGCTGCCGAGAAATGTTGCAATTGTTGCATCATTAACTGGACCGACCTTTCATCGCCATGCATAAATAACATGAGGTCGTCCGCAAAGCACAGTTCCGTAATATGCAACTTTTCACACTTTGGGTGAAAATTAAAATCTGAAATTCTCGACCGTAAACACCGATGTAGATATTCCATAATGAGCACAAAGAGGAAGGGTGAGAGAGGATCACCTTGTCGCAAACCACGTTTTGCTTTAAGTAATTTCGATGGCACCCCATTGATCACATATTTATACGACACCGTCGATACACAACACATGATCCATAGGACAAACATCGTGGGAAGTCCAAGCTCCTTCATGATCACCGCTAGGGCCCTCCAATCAACAGTATCATAAGCCTTATGTAGATCCATATGCACCATACATCGTGGTGAGATGCTTTTCCTGTTGTAACCTTTCACCAGTTCCTGCGCAAGTAGGATATTATCCTGAATGACTTTACCCAGTAAGAAGGCAGATTGATTCTCAGCAACAATGCTATTAATGACCTTTCCCAATCGAGAGGTGAGAATTTTAGATATAATCTTGTATAAAGTCGTACAACACGCAATCGATCGTATCTCTCGAACTCTACTAGCCCACGGTGATTTAGGAATCAGTGTGACCAGAGTACAATTCAGGCCAGGATAGAGTGAGGCCGTATCAAAGAAGTCAAGAACTGCCGAATATACATCCTCCCGCACATGCTGCCATGCTTTTTTGAAGAAAAAAACATTAAACCCATCAATCCCTGGTGCTTTTAGATCACCAATGTCTTTAAGTGCCAAATCAATCTCCAAGTGTGTCATTGGTTGAACTAAGAACAACCTATCCTCCTGGCCTAATCTTTGCCCCGACCGAAGTGCCGCAATATCAATACCTGCCCTACGAGGGAGGGCAGTCCCCACGAGTTGGGCATAGAAGGATAGTATCTCATGTTCAATCTTCGTGTCCCTGTGAAGAATACGTCCATTTTCTGTCTCCAATCGATGAATTCCGGTGTGACGATTCTTTTCCCTTACTTGCGTATGGAAGAAAGCTGTGTTGTCATCCCCTAACTTAATCCAATCCACTTTTGATTTCTGTCTAAGCATTTGTTCTTCAATGTCAATTCCCCTTTCGAGATCCTCTGTAGTCTCCTTTATCTGCCGAATAAGAGAGGGGCAGAACCTATTCATCCGAAGCTGGAGCTGGAGTTGGTTGAGGCGATCTCTAGCTTGCACAATCTGCTGCCCAGTTCGTAGCACTTTCCTGTTCAAATTCCTCATCACCGGTTGTAATCTCTTCAGTTTCTGTCACACCCTTTCCGGGGGATGGTATGCAGCCGGATGCTGCCAAGATCGGGCCACAGAAATAGAAAAATCAGCATCCTGGACTGTAGCATTGATGAACTTAAATCCTACCTTTCTAGGGCTGGAGGGTAAATAGTTTCGAAACATCAAAGGCGAGTGATCAGAAATTCCTGGGCCAAGAGCTTCCACCTCAACATGCGGGTTTTCCTGAAACCACTCCGCATTCCCAAGAGCGCGGTCAATACGGGAGTAGATAGTACCCTGTTCATGCTTATTCAACCATGTAAACTGTTCTCCTAGTGTAGGCAGTTCAAATAACCCCACGTCATCCATCATGTCGCGTAATTCCCTATATTCATGTTCCATCACCGGGTTCCCTCCAATACGATCATCACCACCAAGCACATTGTTGAAGTCCCCAACACAGAGCCATTGATCCCAAATTCCAGCAGCCAAGTTGTGGATATCAAGCCAAAGTCGTTGTCTAAATTGCAACTGATTTTGAGCATAGATGAAAGTGATCAAACCCCTATCTACACCATCTGAATCAAACCATCGACAGTGTAAATACTGGTCTGTACATCCCAAGAAATCAACCCTCACACGAGAAGGGTCCCATGCTAACCAAATATGACCCAGTAGGTGGGATGAGTAATTGTCCCAGAAGTTCCACCTGTTCCCTAATCGTTTCCGAATGCTATCTTTATTTTCTTCTTTCACTCTAGTTTCTAGTAGGGCTGCTATGCTTACGTTCCAATCGAGGAGACGGGAGCCAATCTCCTTATGTTTAGCAACCTTATTAAGCCCCCTTACGTTCCAAGCTAACATCAAGCGCGGTTCTGGCCTAAGCCAGAACCCGAGCCATCTTCTAATGCAGCGAAACCATTACGAGTAGGTACCTATTCCTCAATAATCCCATTCCCACTCTGATCCATGTGCCGAGTTGGTGATGCCCGACGACTCTGGACTGTTGCCCAGCCCGCCTTGTCTGTTTCTGTGCCTCTCGGCTGTGGAGCAACTGAAATTGTTTCCCTTCCATTACCTTGTGGTGCAGCAGCAACAGTAGAAGCTGTTGGGGTCGGTACTATAGCAATTTGCCGCCCTGTGGGAGCCCAGTCTTTCTCCAGTCCAGCAGCTGGGCTAGAATTTTGGCACGGCCTCTTGTCATGTGCTTGTCGTGCCTGCTTCTTCCCATCACTACACGAATGCCCCACTTTCTGACACTTCTGACAGAACAGCGGTACCCATTCATATTCAACTGCCTGTTTGATCATATTTCCCTGTCGATCCCTAATCATGACCGAGTGATGTAACTCCTGAGTTATATCTACCTCAATTAAAATCCGTGCATAGGAGATCCTAAGCTTTTTCGCGGTGCACTCATCAGTGAATTTCGGTTCACCTATAGCGCTAGCAATTTTCCCCAGGCTCTTCGCTCCCCAAAGATAAAGGGGTAGCTGGGGAAATTTCACCCAAATCTGCACGATCCTTAGCATATCCTCCTGTAACTCAAAGTTTCTTGTCCAGGGTCGTAATATCATCGGGCGTCCATATATGTAGTACGTTCCTCCCATGTCCACCCTGTTCTTATCTTCCTCCGATTTCAAACGAATGATGAATAAACCATCATCATTGTAATATAGCTCCGGTAGGATAATTGAATTCCACACCTTCAACATAAAATTCTTAACTGCATTCATGGATAGGGAATTGTCTGAAACGTACATAATAAGTGAGTTTTTCCAGAAATCCAGTTCATCCTGTATATCCTCATCCTTGATTTCAACTACTATGTCCCCCTCAACCTCAGCCGGTGCGCAATAATCAATGTTCATACCGTGTTCCAGGGCACGATTACCTTTGATAATGTCAATCCAGGCTTTAGGAGTAGCAGTTCCTGGTGTAATCTGAGGAGGGGGCATGGATCCGTCTCACGCATGATTCAGCACTGTGCGGGTCCTTCCTCTGACAGCGTTAAATCACCAGAGCTCTGTAAATTGTCTAATAAATCCTCCACGTCGTCAGAACTCTGCCCCAACACCTCCTCCACCGTCTGGGTGACCTCTGTAGTTGGAACACCATCTTCCAAGTTTTTCCCCAAATCAAGATTCAATTCCGGTAATCGAGAGTTCTCTTCACCATCAGACGCCGCCGAATTCGCCGAATTCTGAGTTACAGCCGAGGGAGAATATGGAGGGGAGGGATCGGTGGTCGCCCGTTGTTTCCGTGGCCTTCCCACCGGTCTCTTCGCCGTCGAATCGATCATCGTTGCCATCTTCTTCTTACGTGGCATAGCAGCGAGCAATCACTTTCGTATACTGTTGCCAAAAGTTTGATTTTCTTTACGTCATAATAATATTAATATACATAATTATATGATTAAGTCTCTTGAGTGAGGTATCTAAATAACTTGTCTAAAGATTGATCTATGTTATCGATATTATTAATTACAACCTTTATTTATCAATGTTAGTGTTTTTTTTTTCTTCATATTGTGAAAAACACATTTTATTAATATAAACATTTTGATAAATAATATGAATGATTCTTTTGATAAATTAGATAAGTCTATATATAATTTATCTAAGACCATCTGTCTAGACACTTTGTGTAATTATATTTGGATATTTTATAAATAGCTCAATTCTTACCGTCTAATTTAGTAGTATGTTAACTGGTTATATATTCCGTTGAAATTAGTTTTTAAATATACCAGTTATATTGTAACGACCCGGACCACTAATAGGCCGAGCCTCGACTCTTTGGGCCGGCACGGTTATTCATGGGCAGCTCTCCGGGTGATATGTTGGCCCCACTGTACCAACACAAGTTCTTTTCCACACAGTTTGTCCTCACTCGTGCGCGAATCGGTAGACTTGTCAGTTGGTCACCCATTATAAGATTGCTCCAGAGCAAGCACGCTTAACTCTGGAGTTCTTATAGGTGGATCTCCGAAAAGAAAGGTGCACCTTGATGGTATGAGTAGCGTTCTCGATCCCTTTAAACTGTTTGGAATTGCCCTGATTTTTAAACAACGATTTAAGGAAAATAAAAATTGCGTTAGTTCGTGAGTTTGAAAATTTGACGAACTTGAATCATAGAATTTTAAAACGTTACAAGACGCCTTGCGTGTCAAATGACTTCACATAAAAAATCCTGAAAATAATTCTTGAACTTGTAAAAATATGCAGCGGAACTATAAATAGCTAAATTTTTAAAACATTACAAAGTCTTTGAAATCGTGAAATTTAAATATGTTAAAGATCTTCTTGATATTGATCACTGCTCCAGCATCACTCGCCACTACGATTAGCTTGGCTTGAAGTACCTAAAATTGATCATTTTAGCAAGGGTCAGTCGTAACCAAGCAAATTCCATGCACATGCCATGACTTAAAGTTCTATCTTCATATATTTTAAATATTTTAATTTTGATTAATACAATGCAACTTAAGACTTGACTTGACTAACACTTGAACTTTTTGAAAAGCATTCTTACACTTTACTTTTAAGCATGACTTCAAAATTAACTTGATCATGAGCTCACTTGGCATCATAAGGTACATCCCTAGTCGATGGTGACTGCTTAACATGGATAGCCACAATTTGCTAGTTGTCTAGCCGATGATGACCGCTTAACTTTAATAGTCGCGATTTGTTAGTTGCCTAGCCGATGGTGACTGTTTAACTTGTTGGCCACGATTTCCTAGGGAGATCTTACTAGCCCATTCTTGACATGACTTGAAATCTTTCTTGATTTAGAATCTTATTAATATGAATGAATGCATGCTCTTAGACTCAACCTATTAATGCAGGTATAACATGAATAGAACATATGTACCAAAACATAACCAAATCGTACAATACTCTTGCTACCACATTTGCACCAACTTTTCCAAATAACAGGGAACAATAATTGCAACAATATGAACTGTGCAACATCAAATAATAGTACCGAACATGCAATGTTCCTCATTCGAACAAGATTGATATTTGTCCCATGCCACTTCTATAACACAGCATAATCTCAACACAATAAACCATTCAAAAGGATCAACTAGCTCAACTAGTAACACATATCTGTACATTCGGCAAATATGAAGGACTGCACATATTGATTTTACACAAGATTCAACATATATACAAATCACCATCATAGTTACAAATCACACAAGCAAGTAGCAGTTAACCAAATTTGCTGAGCATCGTATCGGATTGTTTCATAGGGTAGCAACATTAATCGTGGATGAAATTTTAGGGGAACTTGCCTTGAGAAAACAAACAAGAGGGACAAGAATTGAAAACGGGTTGAAAATCAGCCCTCTGTTCGACACCATATTAAGGATGACTCAGACATCAAAAAAGCGATCCGTCCGGTGGAAGTACATAAAGGTCTGTTATAAATCTGCTCGTCAAAACTCAGCTCGATCGGACAGTTAACGAACCGGAAAACAATTTTAGAAGATGACTGCGCCTGGCAGAAAATTTGTGCACGAATAAAGTTTTTGCTAAGGGTTTTACTTTGAAAATAACTAGGGTTAGGGTTAGAATGGACTTGTTAAAGAAAATGGAGTTGGGATTCAGATAAGTGATGGGCTGGATAAGGTTACAAGTCACAAAAGCTGGACCAACAACGCTTACGAACTCCGCTTTGACGGTCGGTTCGCTTTAAAACGTATAAATTCGAAATAGAAATTTTTGGACTGTTACATATATTTAGATAAAATTCACTTTTTTAAAAGTATTTTAGATACACAAATAGAAAAACTTAGAAAAGAAAATAAATAGTAAAGTGGTGGGAATGGGATCAAAGAGATCCAATCCATTTGCCGATTCAGCCTGGGCTGCCTCTCAATTCTTTTCTTCCCCATTTTTCTCCACTTTCATTTTCATTTCACCTAATAGCCGATTCTATTGAAGTATTAATATAAATGACTAGATTCCACACCTCTCTAAAAGTTTGAGTTTTTAAATAAGATAGAATTCTATCATGATATCAGAGACTCTGACTCACGTCCAACCTGGATTCGAATCTCCACGGAGACAAATCTCCGCCCCATATTAAATTTCCACTCGAATAGCCTCCCCAAAGAGGTTGAAATCGGCCACGAGTGCGGAGAGTATTGGAGTATTAATATAAATGACTAGATTCCACACCTCTACAAGCTTGAATTTTTAGATGAGATGAAATTCTATCAGCTTCCTTCCTCTCTACTTTCTTTCTCTCTCTACATCCTCACTTATCCCTTATTCTACAAATAAAATTAACCTCCTTTTCATTTTTCCAGAGCATTAGGAGCTTTTGGTTAGGATAGTCCTTCTCAACTATTTGTTCGACTCCAAATACTCTCATTTTCAAAAGGGAGAAGAAGAAGACGACAAGGATAAGGACAAAGAGGGAGATGGAAAGGTCAATTATCAAATCTATCTATATAATATAATACATTAAACAAAAAAAGATTGAAACCATTCTAGGGTGTCCAACTCAGTTAATTATTTGGCAAAATGAAGAGCTATGATTGGTCCATCATTTTCCTACATGTTCAAATCCTTTATGTTGATTGGTTCATTCAAATTCAAATAGTAATGCTGAGAATTGATGAGAAAGATTTATGTGATATATTTGGTAAACATATTAAATCAATTATTCTATCATAATTGTTCTGATTGTGTCATGTTGCATTATTTTCTATTTTCCATCAATTTACTTAATGTGTAATTCATTCCAAGATGATGCATATCGAATGAATTTCGATTTGTGGTGAAAAAAATAGCTTACAAAATCACCCAAAATTATACATGTAGAAGTATACCATTTTTTGTATGCAGAAAATGATAGGACCATTGTTTCTTCATAAATTTATCGATTCATTATTCTTTATTAATTAACTTCAATATTAAGTTTTACACTTTATCAACCTTCTACCAATTTTTGTTCAATTTGTATTATTTCTACATATTATAGAAAACTTTCTAGGTTTTTGGAACTATTTGAAAAATATATGATGCTTTGCAATTTGCTATGGCGTATTATCATCCATGTCCATATTAATTAATGCAGTTTGCTTCATGTCAATTGAAGTATTTTATTATTTCATATCTTTAAATTACTTGAATGTGATTGTATAAATATGGTACTTCTAGAATATCCAGGAGTTTGATAAAATATACTTCTTCCGTCTTACGATAACTTTATGTTTTCGAGTTTTGACCAACAAAATAAGGTAAATTGAAAATTGAATATCGTTTTTATAGATTAAGAATAAAGAATAATTATAAACTGATTAGTTATAAAGTGGAATTTGTGTACTATATAAATAAAGAAATGATATAAAATGAATAAAAAAAGAGATATAGGGTTGGTAAAGTTGTAACTATGAGATTTTTTATGGATTAAGAATAAAGGATAATTAAAAATTGACAGTAGTCCGATAAAGTGAAAATTGTGTATTATATAAATAAACAAATGATATAAAATGAATAAAAATGATAGGTTGATAAAGTTGTAACTATGAGTATATGATAATGCACACCCAACAAAGAATAAACAATCTCACATATATATAAAAATTACACATTTTTTTACATATATTTTTATCTTTGATAATATTTGAACTTTTCGCCTAGAACTACACAGCAACCCTAATGTATGAAATTCTCCGGAATAGAGGGGTTAAAACAGAATTGGAGGGTAGAAGTTAATAATTACAAAAAATCAATATAATAATTAATAAATGTGTAGCACAACTAAAATTGCAAAAAGAATTTTTTTGATCGGAACGGATGGGGTATTAAAATACGTGAAAGTATTAAAACATGTTAATTTGAAGTTTGATGTTATGCCAAAGTAAAAAAGCTGTCAGATTTTTGAGCTTGGAGTAGAGGTTGCTTTTATATGATACTGGGTTTTTGGTTTATTCTTGATTTCAATAAGTGTTATTGTGCACAATTTCTCATATAAAAAAGTGAAGATTGCATGTAATTATAAATAAGGAAAAAAATCATAATATATTATCGTGATTAGTCCTTTATAATTTATAATAATGGTTGTAGAGAAATTACAACCAAAAAAAAAAAGATGGAGCATCACTCTATAACTTATTTTGACGGGATTAGTCCGGTATAGTTTTGAAGGAATGTTGCATTCAACGTGATTATCTTATTCGATGTGAATATCTTACACATAATATGTGGAAACAATAAAGAAAACATAAAAATTTCACATTATACCAGAAGAGGTATCAACTTCTGAATATGTGTTCAAGATATAATTTGTATTATATTGGCGGGTTCGATTTTGCTTTTATGATCCCTATAATGAATAATTGGGTGATAATTAAGTTAAACACGCTGTAAACTTGCATGGGTCTCGACCATACTCTACTATTTTTCAACCCGTACCCACACCCTACACTAAAATGTTAATTTTGGGTCCATGTCTTAAGTTGGTCCTAAACGGGTCCGATGTGGATGCGGACCCATACAAGTATCCATGCATTAAAATATGGGTCAAAACAAGTCAGTGGAGGATTTTAAATAGGTCTGAGTATGATCCGGTTCCGGTTCAACTAATTAATTCATGTCGGGTCTCTTACTGGTGTGCATAGGATCGGGCCCAGGTCCTATATTTGAGATCCTATTAAGGTCTAGGTTTGGATAAGACCTTAGCCAATAATTGAGATAAGTTGGCTGTAATTTCACTTCATCCGTTTGATCGATGGAGAGCGTTATTACTTTGCACATTTGTCAATTAGGTGACTTTCCTTTCAGTGAAGGCTAGCAAATTATTGATGCCAGAGTAATTTGTTAATTTTTGCATTACCCAATTGTATAATCCAAGTTATGTCAATCCATGTTTTTTACTTCCAAATTATCATTTATTTCAATCTTATTGTTTGAGGAAAAAATGTTGAATTTGATTTAATTTATGTACTTCAATCCTCAATAATGAACTCATTATTTTTATTTGATTTAATAACATCAAGTTAGATTATTTACAACGAGAAAAAATCACGAGAAGTATTTTGTATGACATGTTTGCTTGGTGTCAATTCATATTTTTTTATTTCTAAAATTATATTTTATTGCTATCTTTTGTTTGAAATAAGAAAATGAGAGAATTATATATATATGCCCCCTCTCCAGATGCCCTTCGCACATTTGGATACCAATTAGTTGAACAATTACATTTAGGTCCATTTAGTTGTTTTTGGGTTGACCAGCTTATAAGTTACACCATCTTATTTACAAACCAAACAGGTCCTTACCAATTGTTTCTAAATACACCATTTTAATTAAAAGTAAAACAATAAGTATGTACTTAATATATAAACAATATCTTCAATATCCCGGAAGATGGTGTAACCAATATCAAAAAGCAACAAACAAACCCAGAAACTTAGCAATCGAAGCAACAAACAACCGAGAAACATGAAGAATTTGAAACATAGCAATCGAAGAACAGATCTTCAATATCCCGGAAAACATCAACCGGAAGTTCAACATCAAGAATCGAAGCCCAGAAACGCCAAAAATTGAAGCCCATAAATGTCAAGAATCGAAGCCCAGACCTAAAGAATTCAAAAATTGAAGAATCGAATCGATGCCCAGACTTAAAAATTTTAAATTGATGAACCGAAGCCCAGAAACGTCAAGAATTCGAATATTGATGAACCGAGTCGAAATCAATTGGGGATCAAACTTGAAGAATTCGAAATTTGGAATCTTTTTCAAATTTTAAGATCCAAATTTAGAGTCTTATTTCGAATAATTGATTGTCATGTGATCGATTATATGTTCGTGAAGACTAGAATTTGATTTTGGTTGAAATTGGTTGTTTATTGAATTCAATTTTGAAAAACCAGGGACTTAATTGAATATTTTAGAAACTTGAAACCTGTGCTTTTGAGAATTAGAGTTGTACCAGGGATTTGGATTGCAAAATGAATTTTGTTGGCACTTCTGATATCTTTCAATTTGGCCCAGGAATAGTTTTTTCTTTATTTGCATTAAGTCCGAAAATTCATGGACTTTAATGTAATTGGTTTTTATCGAACAGGATTAGGATGTTATTGTTGAGCTAATGGGTAGCCATCTGCAACATTTGAATCTAACAGGGGTTCCAGATGTAATTTAACCTAAAAATGTTAAATTTGTAAAATTACTTTTTTCTTAGTTTCATAACTTTAATTTCGGTTTTAATATACATTTTGAACATATGTCACTATGATTTTTACTGATATCAACGAGTTCGACTATAGTTTTATGATGCCCACAATGAAGAATGAGATGATTATCGAGTTAAATTTGTAAAAAACTTTCATGGGTCTCGACACATTCACTATTTTGCTTGGACCCCAATCCATACTCTACACTAAATATTAATTATGAGCATGTATCTTAAGTTGGCCCTATATGGGTCCGAGGTTTATCCAAATTCTGATCCATACGAGAACCCATGAAAATGTCCAAATTAATCCACGAGGATTCTTTCTGTTATTCTCTCATTCCTACTTTGGTCTTCTTTCTATTATTCTCTCTTTCCTATCCCTAAGGGGCGTGACTATGTTGCTATTATGTTTTACTACGTTTTCACCATACCCGTCGAGTATCAATGGGTCAGAAACTAGTTTAATTTAGTGAAATAGGGTTTGTTGATTCTCTGTTTTTTTTTCAAAACCCTTGAATTCAATATTTTTTCGCTAAAAACCGTGAAAATCGTCAGTTCGGCGGTTCCCTCTGATTTTTTGTCGAGTCTAGCAGTTTTGAGGTGTCCGATTTTTTGACGGCTTTATGCCATGTTTTCAGCCGGTGTGCACCGGTATCACGGTCTGATCGGTCCTTCGGCCGGCCCGATCCGACTTTTAAAACATAGGTTTACTGTATTAACTAAATGATAAGCTACTTCATTTGTTAAATATCGTATTATAAAAACAAATCAGCTAGGGCATCTACAGAAATATTTATTTGAAAAAGAACTCACACCCAATCGTGTGTTTAGTATAATAAGCTACTTCATTTGTTAAATGAGTAACTTTTGTGAAAGACCATCTCTCGGAGAAACCAAATCAAACATCACATATTTTATCACAAACATCGCATCGCATGTTAAACTATAAACATCACATGTTAAGAAATGCATATAATACAACTATAAATCAGGTTTATTATACACGACGTTTGAAGTTAATATATGATATTTGTACGTAAATATATGATGTTCAATTCACTTTTCCGAGAGACGGTCTCTCGCAAAAGTTTGTATTGTTAAATATCGTATTATAAAAACAAATCAACTAGGACATTTACGTAACATACTGATTTGAAAGATAACTCACCCAATCATGTGTTTAGTATATTAACTAACGGATAAGCTAATTCATTTGTTAAATATAGTATTATATAAGCATGCTATCCCTTGGAATTGACGGAATTACTACTTTTGAGAAGTTGTGTCATTGAAGGATGTGTGGAGATGTTTTGGGTATGGTTTTGGTTAAGGGGTGACATTTATATTTGTTTATGAGCAGGTAGAAGATGAGGAGTTAGTTCGAGGAGTTTGTACGATTCGGAAAGGAGGTTTTGGCATTTATTTATATTTATATTAATGTATTGTACTTTTCTTGTGCTAGTGTAAAACGTTTTAATTAATGAATTTGTTTTGCCTTTTTAAAAAAAAAAAACTCACCCAACTTATAATCTAGCTCACAAACAAGGCATAGGCTAAGCCATCATAGCTCAGTGCTAGATAGTTTATTTTTGTTTATTTTTATGCAACTGTTTAACAAGTTAACCAGCTGAATCTAACTTATTTGCTAATTATATACTCTCTCCCCGTTCCGGTTTCATCTTCCTGCGGGCCCGACACATAATTTAAGAAAAAAATGAATAAAGTAAAAGAAAGTGAATAAAGTAGAAGATATAGTGTATAAAGTAAGTGAGAGATTTTCCATTTACAGGATGAGAAAATGAAATTGGGACGGATCAAAATAAAATACGGGAGATGAAACTGGGACGGAGGAAGTAATACATAAAAACTAGTCAGCTTAACATTTTGAATAACCTAGCCAAGTATCTTTTCAAATCAGCCCGCTTATCAACTGTAGCTTATCTGATTCATGCTCGCAAAGGCTTAAAATTTGCAGTTCGAGCTTGAACTCACCATGCTTGTGAATATAGTTCATCAAGTCTCTCTCATTGATGCTCGAAACTCGTTCGACAAACGTAACTCTGAGCCTGCTCTTTCTTTTATTCTAGACCTCACACTGAAGGGTGACAGAGTTTTTTTTTTCGCCGAGTAGTTTGCGAGCAGTTTGGTTGGTTAAGACCTCTACTTGAATCGAATGGAAGTGTTGATGTTTTGGACTAACTAAAATAGTTAGAAAATATTTGGAAGCTTATCCACAATGTAATCAGTTTGAATGAGCTCTGAGCCTCTGATTCTGAACTCTATGATAAAGTTATTTCTGGGAAAACAAAAGATGAAAAGGTTGATCAAATTCAAATGTCATAATTTCATTTGGCCTATTATGGTAGTAACTAGTAACAACTTCAACAGGTCAAGTAACAACATGACTCGATCCGCCCAAGATAATGACGGTCATAATTTTCAAGAAGATTATGAGAATGCTCCACAAAAAGGGGTCATTGGGAGCATCAAGGGTGGACCAGCTGGAGGTGAAAGCCGGAATGCTCGAGAGTGGACAGCAAAGAATATCCGAAAATCCGATGAAACCATGGTGAACGCAGTTCAAAAAGGGTTCAACCGTATCTCCTTTGATGACTCCGAAGTTCCTCCTGTCTGCATAGGACAAGGCAAATTCAATAATCCCAACCTACCTCTAGTTATCACACTAGACATTGCCAACTACGGTGTGAAGAAAGTATTAGTTGATAATGGAAGTTCCGCCAATATCATCTTTTCAGAAACTTTGACCAAAATGGAACTAAAATCCGAAGGACTTAGGAGTGTTATTGCAGCCTTGCAAGGTTTCGGAGGAGGAGAAGTAAGGCCTCTTGGAAGTGTGTATCTAGCCGTCTCAATGGGCCAAATGCCTTGTCGAGTGACAAAGGAGTTATAATTCATCGTGGTAGACTGTCCCTTTGACTATACTGTACTCTTGGGCCGACCTGGAATTAACACTTTTAGGGCAATTCCATCAACACTCCATCTCAAAATAAAGTTTCCAACTCCTTTCGGAGTGGGAGAAGTTAGAGGAAACCGGAGAGAAGCCTGGGAGTGTTACACTCTATCCGCCAAAAGAATGTCGCAACCCATTCTGAAAGGAGGCTCGCATCCCGACCTCGACCCAAACCAAGGAACCAAGAGAATGTGCTTTCCAATCACTTCAATGGGAAGCATAGAAGATTACAATGTCATTCTCGAGCAACGTGCCGGACAGACACCGAAGAAGAGATTTTTTTGGTGAGAATCGGATAGAACCACAATGCGAAACCAAAGAAATCCAATTAGTTGTAGGAAATCCGAAGAAGGTCACCAAGATAGGGACCGGAATGACATCAGAGTCCGAGCTCAAACTAACCACCTTCCTACGAGCAAATACCGACGTATTTGCATGGGGGACCGAAGATTTAATGGGAATTGATCCAAGGATAATGGTGCACCACTTGAATGTTGATCTAAGTATCAAACCAGTTCGCCAAAAGAAGAGGGATCATGGAAAAGAACAAGATAAGATCATAGCCGCGAAAGTGGAACGATTACTACAGGCGGGACACATCGTAGAAGCCCACTATTCTGAATGGTTATGCAATGTCGTTCTGGTTCAAAAATCACCAGGAAAATGGCGCATGTGCAATGATTTTACAACCTTGAATCAGTTTTGCCCTAGAGATCCATATCCACTTCCGAGGATTGATACCTTATAGTTGATTCCACCGTTGGCTGCGCTTTGCTTAGCTTAATGGATGCTTTCCAGGGATTTTATCAGATAAAAATGGCCAAAGAAGACATTGCAAAGACTACATTTGTTACATCGGGGGGAGTATACTGCTTTAATGTGATGCCCTTTGGACTCAGAAATGCTGAAACAACCTATCAGAGATTGGTTAGCCAGATATTCAAAGAATAAATTGGAAAAATCATGGAAGTTTATGTTGATGATATGCTAGTAAAAAGCAAGGAGGAAAATTAACATGTTTCACACATCTCAAAATGTTTTTCAATACTCAGAAAGTACGGTATGAAACTAAATCCGGAGAAATGCACTTTTGGAGTGAAGGGCGGAAAATTCCTAGGCTACATGGTGACAGAAAGGGGAATCGAAGCCAATCCCGACAAAATCAAAGCTATCCTGGATCTTCCGCAACCAAAGAATATCAATGAAGTCCAAAAACTCGTAGGCAAGATAATTTCCTTGAGCAGATTCATTTCCCGGTCAGCTGAAAAAAGTCTGCCATTCTTCAAGGCACTCCGGAAAACTACCAACTTTGAGTGGACTGAATCTTGTCAAGAAGCCTTTGAGGAATTGAAGAAGTATCTGGTCAGTCCGCCACTTCTAGCTATACCAGTTCCTGGAGAACCCTTGTATTTGTACGTGGCAATCAGTCTCGAGGCGATGACCTCGGTAATGGTTAGAATCGCTGAAAATGAACACTTACCGATCTACCACTTGAGCAAGGCCCTGACTAGTACTGAGAAGAACTACTCGGAAATCGAGAAGCATGCCTTTTAAATAAATGAACGCAAGACTTAAACCCTATTTCATATCTTATGATACCATAGTTCTTACTCATTAGCCTCTCAAGCAAGTATTGGGGAAGCCCGAGAAATCCGGACGATTAGCCAAGTGGGCCATTCAACTGGGGGAACTAAACATCGAATATCAAGCACCGACTGCAAAGAAAGCACAAGTCTTGGCAGATTTCTTAGCCTCTTGTCCGACAAGGGTGGAAGAAGCAAGCTCTAACTCAAAAGTGGACGATTCTCTGACATTGATAGCTCCAATAGTCGGACAAGACTTAGATATCATTGATGTTGAGAAATGTATCCTACCACCACCCCCAAAAGGAGAAGCACCCAAGGAAACACCAGTGATCATAGAGAAAGTGAAAACGCAAGAGCAAACTGAAGAAATTTGGCAACTCTTTGTTGATGGCTCGGCGAGCCTAGGTTCTGGAGGGGCCGGTTTGCTCCTGATCAGTCCCGAAGGAGGTGAACTCGAGTATGCCATTAAGTTGGATTTCAGTGTTACCAATAATGAAGCCGAGTACGAAGCTCTATTCTCAGGTTTGAAATTGGCTAAATCAGTAATGGCCAAGAAGATACGAGCTCACACCGACTCTCAATTGGTCGAATCACAATTCTCGGGAGAATTTTCTACGTGTTGAGGGTATAACTCCCCAACTACTTAGATTTATTTAACTCTTCTAATTGGTGCCAAGGTAAGAGGCTCCTTGCTAGGTGCGGACCAAGGCGTAAGAACCAGCGACCAACTACTCCGGTAAGGACCTGCACACTTGGGGGGGGGGGGGGGGTTAGTGCCCGGTTTGCTAAGTGTCAAACCGGGATGAGACTTTACTCGAGAGTGACTGAGGATCGACTCTGTATAGTACTTGGGATTGGGGTCGTGATGTGACTAGCGAGATGACTTGTTCGAAGTCCAAAAAGTGACTTACTTGTTGGGATGTGTGCCTTATTTATAGGCTATCATCAAAATGGAAGGCCTTGCTAGGATCGCGCCATGTGTACGGCCAGGATAGAGCCACCAATGCTAACATGAGGCCCATAGCCCAACAATGAGGCTTTAGCCCATGCCATCTTGGGCTTTAGGGGTAGTTTGGTCATTATTGGGAGAGTTCTTGAGGCTGTGACCGATTACGCCGAGTTCCTGTGTTCGAGAGGTTGGTGGGATGCACGATCCGGACTGCACTGGTTGTCAGATGAGGAAGTTCTCCTGCCTGTCCAACTCTTCCGATTCGGAGCTCCTGGGTTCGGAGACCTCACTCTTTGGTGCCCATTTGCTTGGTTGCTTTAAGAGATGGTCATGCTGGATCCGAGTCGACATCCGTATCGGAGTCCTTGGGTCGCGGAGGGTACTGACTTAGCACTATGCTCCTTTCCCAGAGAGGCTCGGACCAAGGTGGGTCGGACCTATGGTTCCGGGTCGGGCCTTGTATGTCCAAATCCTTTGTCCCTTTCTTTTAGGGTGGGTCGGACCATGGTTAGTCTGCCCGGATCGGACCGTTGGCTCAGACCAAAGTGCCTCGGATCCATTGGATGACTTGGGATGCCTTAGGACTCGCTCCTAGGTCCTTTATGACGGATTGGACATATTTCCGTATCAACATATGTCCCCCTAGTTTCCAAGTATCTTAGTAGAAGATAGTTGTGGAACTATTGGTTTGGGAAGCTGTTTTGAGGAAAAATTCCGTTCTTCAGTCCAATCCGTAAAAGAGGTACTCCGTACTTCGTGTGGCCATTGACTTAGTCTCTCTCCCCCCCCCCCCCCTTTTTCTTTTTCTAAAACATCGTCGCCATCCGAGGGACTGGGTCCGAAGGGCAACGAAGTGAAGAAAAAAGAAAAAAGGGTATTTGTAATGGAGACTAAGTTTAGGCTCCGAACATCGGTAGTGTACCTTTGATGAGCTACGGTGGCGGACCGTAGGTGCGTGTACCGTCCGAACCAACCTCTGTGGTCGCGGGAAGGTTCAAAGGATAATTGCTCGAGCATACGAGGTTCCTTGTGTGGACCAGTTATCCTGGACTGATAAGCCGCTAGGCGTCCGAGAAGATGATAACCTGGAGCTCTCGTGCTGTCTGCTGCCCGAGAGTGGGATAGTTGTTGTATTCGTCTATCCGTGAGATAAAGTCGTTGTACCAATTCGTCATTTCACTTGGTATAATTGTACTATGCCGTTGGATGATTTCTGATCTACGATTGAGATTTAATCCAGAAAAATCGCGACGGTTGGAGTTCCCAATATGGCCCTCTATAAATAGAGGGGTTGGCCGGTTCATTTCTCACCGTTTAGAGAGAGAATTGTTGCATTCTAAGTATATCCGAAGCAACTACCAAAGCAAGCGAGCAACGAAGCGGTTCAAGCGTGATCTGTCTGCATAAAGTCAAATCACTTCTATCTAATCATCCGAGTCCAAGTAAGTTTACTTGTCTCGTCTTCTGATTAAATTATCTCTGTTGTCTTTTATCTTCAAGTTACTCGGATGCATGCTCATGATGTGTAGTATAGTTGGTAACCATTACGTACTTTGATGTTGACTAACCCCGAATAAGCGTAGTACTGACTCGGGACTAACTTCGTCGAGTAAAGCCGCTAGTTTTGGCTTTGAACTGACCACTTTAATATACATAAACGACCTCTCGGACTGCCATCTTAAAGCTTACGAAATTGCTTTCTCCTTTCCCTAGGATGTCCGAGAGTGATAGCCAAAACCGATCCGAGGCTGAGGGATATGACTCCGAGGCGATATCCTTAACCGATAGCTCCGAGGAGATTGAGATCGTGGATGACGACGAAGTACTGGAGGTGGAACAAGCATCCCATCCGAGTCGGGAAGAGCCCGAGGTAAGTTCCTTACTTCGGTTAGTTGTTCCGGATCCAGGTCCTCCGAGTCGTCAGGATTACCTGCAAGTTCGCGAGTTGTAGGAACTCGTCGCCCGGGTCGGGCTGGCCAAGAATCCGAACTTCCGGTAGAGATCCGATCTTTAATTCGCAACCTTGGTTATTTTTTTAGGAGTAATCCTAATCGAGTCCCGTTCATTTCGGATCCGCAGGCGCCAATTATTGAGGAAGTTCATGATACCTCGGAAGCACCTCCCAATTTGAGCATCTTCGAAGAGGGTGAGGAGGATCGTGTGCATGTCGCTGCGCCTCTTCGGACTGTCGTAGAGTTAGCGTCCTCATCTGAGGAAGATGAGGCAGAAGAAGGTGTCTTGAGGGCCAAGATTACAGTTCGAGGAGGAAGAAGGTGCAGAGCCATCCGCTAATGTGCTCCGTGTGGAAACTTCTGGGCAAGCGGGGCCGAGTCGGCAGGTGGCTGAGGAAGAGCGTCCGGAGAGGCTGAGAAAGGGTGAGGACGTATTCCAAGTGAAGTTCCCTCGGTCTAGAGACGAGGTCACTCACCCCGATCCGGAGGGCGAGTTGAATGAAGACGGTACTCTGCCTACTTGTGCCTCAACCATCCGAGCCGATGAAGTGGATGAGCTCCGGAGAAGATATGAGATCCCGGAGTGTGTGGAGATTCTCATCCCAGACGAATCTCATGCTTTTTATAATCCGCCTCCGGGCTACATGTCTGTCTATGAGATAAGTCTCCATTGCGGGTGGCGGCTACCCGTATCGTCCGAGTTTCTGTAGATTTTGAACAGCATGGGTTTGAGTCTGCACCAGATCATCCCCAACTCCCTCGAAAATCTGATGTGCTTCGGAGTCTTATGTAAATATAAAGGCATTCCGCTCACCTTCGATAATTTCCGCAAATTATTTAACATAAGTGTAAGTAGTAGGAACACATGGTTCTATACGTTCGTATGTCGCCAGGCGTACACGTTTTTTGTTGATCCCTTGTCCTCATTAGGAATCCAATGGTTCAAGAGGTACATTTTTGTCCGTCTGGCTTTGAAGCCCGGGCAATCCGAAGCGGAGAGGCCAACGTGGCATTTCGAGAAGAAGATCTTCCGAGGCAAACTGCCAGATTGGAAGCCACCGGCACGAAACATCCCCTTGTGGATGCAAGCGTTCCATCGGAGTCAAGAGCCGGAGAAGTACTTCTTCCGAGGTCTGATATGTCAGCCTCTGCCTTTCTTGGCCGGCTTGTCCGAGCCAAGTTTTTGTGACAATATGGAGGATTTGAGTAAGTGGTTTCTCTCTACCTCTGGTTAGTTGTCCGAGTCGGTTGTCTGTTTGTGGACTATATGATTACTATTTGTAGATTCTTTTGTATCTTGCAACTCATTGTGATTCGGATGTGCAGCTTTTTGGTTCGAGTATACGATGTCGACCATGCGGGAGTTGAAGCGTCAGCAAAACGCTGCGCAGCGGAAGGAGTTGGCAGAGGGTTCTCGGACCCAGATTATCATGACTTCCACCGTACTCCCGATGAACGAGCCAAGAAATGCTGCTGTGTTCCGTGTGGAGGAGTCTCGGAGAGCTACTGCGGGCGAAGAGGCCCAAACTATCCCTACTCCGGACAAGGGTAAGGTGGTCGGCTCTAAGGGCTCGAAAAAGCCTCCAAGATCCATGTCCCGAGATCCTCCTGCAAGCGGATCGAGCGCCGCGGCTGCGAAAAAGCGCTCCTCCGAAGGTCCGAATCCTCCCGCCAAGAAAGGCAAGGGAAAGGTGAGCGAGATGCCCGAGCTGGATTCGGATGCTGAAGTTGCTCGGTTGGTTGCTGCCTCGGAGTTGGAGCGGATTTCGGAGTTAACTGCCGCTCAGCGCAAAGTGAGTTTATGTTTTCCGTTAGTTTTACATCTTCTTGTGGTTCGGAGGTATCTAACACTTCCGATGTTTCCTTTTTGTTTTTAGCTTGCTGCTGCTGTTGAAGCATGCTCCTTGGTAGCTGCTCGGAGGGCTACCCTGGAAGAGGATTTAGCCAAGGCTGAGGCTGCCCGGGCGATTGAAGCGTCCCGGTTGAACAGCACTTCGGAGCGCCTGAAGAAGGCCATAGCTGCTAAACAAGAGGCCGAGTCGGAGACGGCCAAGATGAAAAGTGCCATTCGATCTTTGGAGGCTGACTTGAAAGTGCACCAAGATAGTTTGGACGATTTCGTGGCCGTCTCTAGGACTTTCAAGGATAAGATGCTAAAGGAGCTTCGGAGAGTCCGGACAAGGGCTGTCCAAGATTTCCTTGATTCGGACTCCTGCAAGTTTTTGCTCGAGTCAAAGTATGATGAGGCCCGTCAAGATGGGTTTGATGCAGCTGTGGAGCAGTGCCGGAGGAAGGGTTGGATACCGAATGACTGCAACTTGGAGGCTGAGGGGGTGTCCGCCTTTTAAAATGGAGATGGCTCGGACTTTCCTCCGGAGGGTGTCTTGGACGAAGACCTGCTTAAATGTGAATTTGTGGAGCTGGTCTGCGACGAGTCGGAGGGCAAGAAGTACAACCATGGCGGTCCGTATCTCCCATCCTTCGTCCCTCGGGTGCTTATGTCCAGTGTTTTCGTTCCTTTGGAGGATCACTTGGAGTACAACCGAGACTGGCTGACTCTGCTCGGGGCCTGTCCAAGGCTTTGATCGCAACCTTGACTTGATGGAGGAGTGTCCGGCCTTCCTGAAAGAGGTTGAGGCTCGGAGAGAACGGAGGTTAGCCCAAGCAGCCCAACAGCAAGGTCAAGCGCCTCCGGAGAAGGATACGGGGGGCCCCTCTCGGTCTCAACCTAGTTCGTCTGAGCGGCGTGGCAAAGGAAGACGGGGTATGCCCCGGGTTTTTTGTAGTAGGGTGCCTCCGGGCCTAAAAACAATGTTGTTTTTTCTTTTGCTCATCATCTTTTGTTGGATAAATATATACTTTGTTTTGATGAACGTTTGTTGGTTCGGGCCCCTTGGTGGCTCGGAACTATTTTTGTCACAAGAATGCTAATGTTGCTGTGTTCATCCTTGCGCGTTTTAATTTCGTATTTGCGTAGTAACTCATCAACTCTCGTAGACTCGGATAGTGGGTTTGGACCCTGGTGATTCATACCGCCAGGACATTAATTTGCTGGTGCAAATTCTCCTTTGCGGGTCTTGGGGGACGATCAACCGTTGTTCCCATCCGAATCGGAATCTTTAATAGAAATAAACTGAATCACGAATGGTTTGGAGCCACGTCTTAGAGTGATCAGACTTGCGAGAAAGAGAATCTCCTTGTATCGTGATCAGTAGTGGCAATTCGGAAGTTGACTTGGTGTGTTATCCCGAGTCATGCAGACTTGTGAGATAGTGAAAAGATGATCAACATTAAGTACAGGGTGACTCTATACGAATCACCGTTGCTTCGGATGTTGTTATGTCAGCCCCGAGCTTGACACGTCCGAATGAGTAGCTTAGTCGATATGCTCGACCGTATGGATGGATTGTTGGGTTGGGCCAATGGAAGGCGAAGAGCCAGGCCCATGTTCGGCCCAAGCCCATTTCCGGTAAATATGGGACACGTGCCCGCTTCTAATTGGTCTTCTCTTTCTATATATACTCCTGCTTTGTACGGATTTTCATTAGGACCTCGCCCTTTTATAGTAATCAAAGGTCCGGAGCTCGAGTCCGAGCGGCTGGAGAGCATGTTTATACCATCACTCTTGTCCGTGATCTTATCCCAAGGGTTTCTCCGATGCTTCGGAAGTCTACCCGGGTTGGTTCTCGGCGAGAGTTTTGGAAATTAGATTGCTCGGAAAGCCAGCCTCGGATCTTCGAGGATACAGTCCGTGCCGAGTGAGGCCTGAAATTTTTGCCAATCAATTCCTCTGATCGTCAGGCTAATCTTCTTTCTCCGGGGCTGTGGTCTATATTCGTGACTTTTAGCCCCGGAGAGGTAGATTAGCTGGATGGTTCGGGGATCTTCAAATAGTTGTTTTTGAACCTCCATGCATCCGAGGCAATCCGCTTCTAGGTATGTGCCCGGGGGGCGACAAGTTGGCATAATTGGTTTGGTAGAATCTCTTCCAGTATTTCGTGGTTCGGTCGTGAAAAACCGCCCGAGATGTTGGAAGGCTTTCTACCAATCCTGTTGTGTCTAGTTGTTCGTTCCTCGGATGGAGGGAGATGTATCCCTTTTAGTAGGACTTTTAGCTCGTCCTTGAAGATATGTGTCCAAGTAGTTTGGTTCTGTCGGTGACTTTGTCTCCAGGATTGAAGGCTCGAGGGAGCTACTTGCAATTTTGGAAAGGAGTCCACCAACAGTGCTGAGCTTGTTTGGAGTCGGATTATTGGGGACTTCCGGAAGTAACCTTTCTGGTGACTCGTTTGTCTTGCCCCTAAGGTCTTTCGTCCGAGCAGCTCGGTTTTGTTGGTGGCTGCGTTCCAGAATTGAAGGCTCGAGGGAGCGACTTACAATTCTGGAACGGAGTCCCTGACAATGCCGGTCTTGTTGGGACTCGGACCAACGGGAGCCTCCGGAGTGACTTGGGTTGATCCGAGTATCCGGGTTGGTCGCTTTCCAAATATTCTGAATCTGGGGTGTATTTATAGTATTTGATATGAGGCGATCTGGATTGTCAGTGTGCTTCTTGCTTACTTCGGAGCTTTCTTTCGTTCAGAAGTGATGAAGTATCCTTTCTGGAAGCATTGAATGGCCTTAGTTATATCGTCCGGCTACTGTTAGACTTTGGATCGTCCGAAGGGGCTTCGAAACCTTTGTCAGTAAGCAATCAAAGTTGGGATGGTGGAGTTCCTTCTTCTTTCGGAGCGCCTACAGATGCAGCTAACAGTGTTCGGACGGGGTTTGGTTCGGTAGACCGGGGTTAATTAGGAAGCTTCGCTGTAGAAGTAGAAAAGAGATAGAGTAGGAGCTTATTTTTGTAAGCCTGATTAGGGCTCTTCGGACTCTGACTTTGCAAGTCTGTACTCCTGTTTTAATAAAAGCGTATTTGCCTTTGTGAAGGTCGGACACTGTTTGATTGTGTTAGTCCGATCCGGATCAATGTATGATCTAGATTCGGATCGAGTAGTTAAATATCTTCGAGGATATGATTATCAACAATGTTTATGAAATCACAGCTGTATTGATTTGACGGAAATCGGATTACAACCTGAGGGCTTCGAGGCCTTTTTCAAAAAACAGACACAAAAAACAGGTCGACAGGATAGAGGAAGGTGACAGTCGTTGCCATACTTCTCTAAGTGTAAAACTTTTGGAGATTCTTGGCATTCCAAGTTCTCCTCAAGGCCCGCCCTTGTTCATCTTCTAGTTCAAAGCTTCCATTAACTCTTGCCCCAGTAACCTTGTACGGTCCTTCCCACTTGGGCTTAAGTTTCCCCACATGACTTAGTATATCGGCTCTTCTGAGGACTAAGTCTCCAACTTGTATGTCCTTGTGAAGGACACGTTTATTGTAGGCTCGAGCGGTCATGGCTTGGTACCGAAGGATGTTGGCCAATGCCTTATTGCGCTTGTCTTCAAGGAGCTCGAGGTCATAGATCCGTGCGAGCTCATTATCTACTGGGTTGTATTGCTGGATTCTCTGGGTTGCCACCACCGTCTCCGAAGGGATGACCGCCTCGGATCCATAGACCAAGGAGAAAGGTGTTTCTTGTGTGGCGGTTCGGGCTGTCGTTCGATGAGCCCAAAGGACTGCGTCGAGATCATCCGCCCAACTGTCTCGGGAAGTTCTTAACCTTTTCTCCAAAATTTTGACTATGGTCTTGTTGGTGGCTTCCACCTGACCATTGGCTTGGGGTGCAATGAAGTAAAGCGTTGTTCTATTTTGAAGGACTGAAGCCACTCCTTCAGCCTTGACCCAGAAAATTGTGCTCCATTGTCCGAAACTAGCACTCGTGGGAGTCCAAACCGGCAGATAATGTTCTTCCAGATGAACGTCCTCACCCTGCTTTCTGTGATGGTCGACACTGCTTCAGCTTCGACCCACTTAGTGAAGTACTCTACTGCCACTATCAAGAACTTCTTCTGATGCGTTCCTCGCGGAAAGGGACCAACTATGTCTATGCCCCATTGATCAAATGGGCATGCTATGATTGACGGAATCATAGGGTTGGTCGGGCGGTGTGGTATGTTGGCATAGTATTGGCAGTCTTCACAGGCGCGGGCGATGTTGGCAGCATCCATGTCGATAGTTGGCCAATAGTATCCTTGCCTTATGATCTTTTGCGCCAAAGTTCTTCCCCCAGAATGACTTCCACAGCTTCCGGCGTGGATCTCTTCCATCGCAGTTTTCGCCTCTTGAGGATCTAGACACCTCAAGTGAGTTCCACTGTAAGATCTCTTGTAGAGATATTCTCCCAGAATAAAGTATCTGTTAGCTCGACATTGAATCTTCCTGGCCTCTCTAGGATCCATAGGTAAAGTACCATCCTTGAGGTAACGGAATATATCAGTCATCCAGTTTCTTTCTGTGCTCAAGAGAAACATCTTTCCGTTGGGGTTTGCCAGGGAAGATTCCGCGCGGGTCATTAGGATGACACTTCTTGTGTCCAAAGCTCCTAGGGTCGAGGCGTACTTGGAGAGGGCATTGGCCTTTTCATTCCATTCTCTGTGAAATTGGTCAAGAGTAAATTCTTCAAATTGCTCAACCTCTTTCTTGAGGAGTTCCAAGTATTTGATCATGTTAGGTCCTTTGGTGGTGAAAAACCCGGAGAACTGGGATTGTCAAATGGGAGTCTGTGTAGGCTTTGATCCTTTTTACCTGAAGGGCTTTCGCCATTCTTAGGCCGGTGATAAGTGCTTCGTACTCGGCCTCGTTGTTTGTCACCTTAAAATTGAGGGTGATGGCGTACTCTAGCTTGGCTCCTTCAGGACTTTCAAGGAAAATTCCTATTCCTCCCAATCGTCCAGTTGATGATCCGTCTACTTGTAATGTCCAACATTCTTTGTTTCCTTCCTTTCCTCCTAAAGTGGGAGTGAGTGCTTTCTCAACCTCCTGCTTCTTGTCGAAAGATGCAGTTGTCGAGGTATCGAGTTCTTCATCCAAGAGAAACATGTGCCTCACTCTCAGTGAATCATCCATATGTTGGTAGTATTCAGTCATAGGCTGGATGCTACCTCTTTGTGCCTCTTCTGCTTCTTTCTCTCCGCTTGATTCCTTGATCTGGGCTATCACCACATGACTAGCCTTTTCCTGTGAATTTTCGTTCTCTTCTTCTGCTTTCTCTGGATAGTCTACCAGGAAGTCGACCAGAACTTGCGCTTTCTTGGCAGATGGGGCTTGATACCCAATATCATATTCACTTAGCTCAATAGCCCATTTGGACAGGCGTCCTGACTGATCCGGTTTTTCCAAGACATGTTTGAGTGGCTCATTTGTAAAGACCACAATCCGATGCGACTTGAAGTAAGGCTTTAGTCGTCGTGCAGTGTAAACCAGTGCGAAGGCGAGCTTCTCAACTTTGACATATCTGGCCTCAGAGCCTACAAGAGCTTTGCTCAAATAGTAAATTGGTAAATGCTCATTGTCTTGTAGCCGTACCAGTACAGAACTCATTGCTTCATCAGTGGTGGCCAAATAGAGGTAAAGAGTTTCATCCTCCATGGGTTTAGACAGAAGGGGCGGCGAGAGGAGATACTTTTTCAAGTTTTCCAGGGCCTCTTCGCACTCCTTTGTCCACTCGAACATATTTCCTTTTCGTAAGATCTTAAAGAAGGGAAGGTTCTTCTCGGCGGACCTTGAGATAAAACGGCTCAACGCCATCACCTTTCCTAGAAGCTTCTGAACTTCATTGACGGTCTTGGGCTATGGCAGATCTATGATTGCCTTTATTTTCTCTGGGTTAGCACTGATGCCTCTTTCTGAGACCATGTAGCCGAGGAATTTTCCTCCTTTCACCCCGAAAGTGCACTTTTCAGGGTTCAGCTTCATTCCATATTTCCGGAGAATAGAAAAGCAATTGTTGAGGTGTTCGATGTGCTCCTCTTCAGTCTTGCTTTTCACAAGCATTTCATCCACATAGACTTCCATGGTTTTTCCCAATTCTTCCTTGAACATCTTGTTTAACAGCCGTTGGTAAGTAGCTCCTGCATTCTTGAGGCCAAAGGGCATGACCTTGAAGCAATAGACTCCTCCGGCCGCAAAGAATGCCATTTTCTTAATGTCTTCTTGAGCCATCCTGATTTGGTAGAAGTCCTGGTATGCATCCATGAAGCTTAGAAGTGCACATCCTGCAGTGGAATCAACCAGCTGGTCTATGCGTGGTAATGGATAGGGATCCTTTGGACAAAACTTGTTGAGTCTAGTGAAGTCATTGTACATTCTCCATTTCCTGGAGCTTTTTCGATGAGGACCACGTTGCAGACCCAATCGGAGTATCTGACTTCTTCGATATGACCTGCTTTCATCAACTTGTCAACCTCCCCTGCTATGATAGCATCCTCAACTGGTCCGAAGTCTTTCCTCTTTTGCCGGATGTGCTTGACCGTAGGATCCATGTTCAGACGGTGAACTACAATCCTTGGGTCTATCCCCTTAAGATCATCTGTGCTCCAAGCAAAGATGTCGCGATTGTCACGAAGGAAAGTGATGAGCTTCCGCTCTACTTCCGTACTCATCTCCGTTCCAATCCGAGTTGTTCTTTCCGGATTTCCTTCGACCAGTTGGACTTCTTTCAAGGCTTCATGGGATTCTATTCTAGCTGTCTTGGGGAACCTTTCTCTGAGCGATCCAATACCGATTTCTTCCTTTGGTGGCGTTAGAGTAATGGGAGAATGGCTAAGAGGGCCCTTAGTGACCGAAAGGACAGGTTCTGTGGCCCCTCTGGTTGACATGATGTAGCACTCCCAGGCTTCTCTAATGTTGCCCATTTCTTCCCCCACGCCGTTTGGGGTCGGAAACTTTACCCTGTTGTGTAGGGGAGAAGCAATTGCTCTGAATTGGTTAAGTCCCGGGCGGCCCAAAATCACGTTATAGTCAAAGGTGCTATCTACTACCACAAAGAGGATACTCTGGGTCACTCTTGTCGGAAAAGTGCCCATTGAGACTTGCAGTGGTATACTTCCAATGGGGCGTACTACAGACCCTCCAAAACCTACTAATGAGGTGTATACTCGTCCATATTGTATTTGCCCCAGATGCATTTGCTCAACAGTCCTTTTGGATAGGACATTGGAGGAGTTTCCTGTGTCGATTAGTACCTTGTTGACCTTGTAAGTGGCAATCACTAGAGAAACGACCAAAGGGACATCGGGGTCCTTGAGATCTCCTCCGCCAGACGTTGGTGGGGGGATCTCGCTATCGTCAAAGGTGATTGCATTTGTGCTTTTCAAGGCTGGTGGACCGTAAGCCCTGTCGTTGTTTCTTAAGTGTTGCGCGGTCCTTTCCCTTGCATTTATGCTATCTCCCCCTGTTGGTCCTCCTCCAATGGCATTGATAACTCCACTGTAAGGGAGGTTCTCCATTTCTGTCTCTTCGTGGTACCCTTGATATCTTTGGGCCTGCCGAGGTGGGATTTCCGCTGGAGGTGGTGGTAAAGATCCTGTCGGAGGTTCAGAACCACGCTCCTCTCTTCTTTGCTCATTCCTTCTATGCCTGGAGGGCTCTTCTTCGCCTGTTGGTTCTTTCAACTTCCCACTTCTCACTAGTCTTTCAATTTCTGTCTTTAATTGGATGCAATCCTCAGTCGGATGACCTTTACGCCAGGAACCTACAGTAGTCTTTAGAGAATTTACTCTTCTTGCTGCTCTTGACAGGTTTAGGCCATTGTATATCTAAGTCCTTCTCAACAATAGAAGCCAAGATGTCGGATCTTGATCTGTTGAGGCGAGTATACTCGGCGTATCTCCTGGGTGGAGTTCTTTCTCTGTGGAATTCTTTTCTGTCTCTGAGATCTCTTTTTTGCTCGAACTTCCCTTGACGAGGAGGGAGTTCCTGTCGTACTTGTTCTTTTCCCTTCTTGATCCCTGCTCTTATCGGGACATTCCTTCGGTAATCTTCTCCATACAAGACTCCTTCGCAGATATCTTCCAAGTACTTTTCAGTGGTGATTTCTTCGTTGGAAAGCTTCCTTCTAAGCTCATCATTATAAGTGTTGGCATATAGGTGTCAGACCCGCTCTTTGATGCTATGAGGCTCTACCTGTCGTACTTCAGCGTTGAAGCGATCAAGGAAGGTTCTGAGGTCCTCATGCTCTTTCTGGATTATGCCTGCCAGGTGCTCAACTAACCTCTTCCTTCTTTTTGTTTTCTCAAACCTTTTCAAGAAAAGGGAGGCGACATGCATCTGTATAGGATTTGATGGAACCATTAGGTAGAGAGGTCCACCAATCCATTGCTTCTCCAAAGAGTGTGGTGGAAAAGTTGAGAGCTTTCATGTTGTCGTTGAGTCCATTGCTTTCCATCTTACTTTCGTATCTAGTAAGATGCCCTACAGGGCAAGTATCTCCATAGTAATGTTCAAGGTTTGGGATAACACAGTCGGGGCGCTTTCTTTCTCTTCTGATCTCATCGCACAGAGGGTTGGGAGTTTTAACTACCACCTTCTCATGTGCTTTGACCATCCTGCTCAAGGTGGCAATTTGTGTTTCCAAGGCCTTCTGTTGGAGATAGATCTGTTCGGCTGTCAGTCTTTCACCAGTTCTGGGGTTGATAGCTACATCTGGAGGAAGATCACCGATTGGAACTATCGGAGTGCTTTCCGCCATTTGATCTATGGGCACTTGTTGTTGAGCTTCTCACCGACTGGTTCCCACTCATCTACTCGTGGCGCTTCTGGACTTCTCCCTCGTTGTTCATGAGAAGCAGCGGCTCTTCTATTGAGAAGATGTCTCAGATCTTCTGGTTGGGCTTGTTCCCCCAGCCTTTGTTGGATCGGACGGTGCTCATTTCTTGACTGAGCGGGTTCAGCTTGCCTTGGGATCGGCGTAGGCGGGGTGGGCTGAGGAGGCTGGAGGTTGTTTGATCCAAAGCACCCTTGAATAGTGGTGAGTAAGAGGCCAAACTGATTCTCATTCATCCCGAACTCACTAGGATGGATGATCTGTCCATTTGGGAGGGTAAAGTTTCTTCCTGGGGGAGGACCATGTGTTCCTGACGGAGGAACCTGTCCTTCTTCCCCAAGTGTCTGGATCCTTACTGGTGGATCAGTGGCTCTTTCCTCGCCAGAAGAAAGACTAGCGGTATGGCCATCACTTGGATCATCTACTACTTCTCTTGTTGAGACTCTTATTACTCCACCTCTTCTAGTGGGAGGTCTCCCCCTTTGTCTTGGAGAAGGCGTACCAATGGCAGTGGCGTTGGTTCTTGCGGACCTTCTTGTTCTTGCCATTACTGAAGAGAACGGGACTTTTTGTAAAGTTTCCCACAGACGGCGCCAAAATGTTGAGGGTATAACTCCCCAACTAAGATTTATTTAACTCTTCTAATGGGTGCCAAGGTAAGAGGCTCCTTGCTAGGTGCGGACCAAGGCGTAAGAACCAGCGACCAACTACTCCGGTAAGGACCTGCACACTTGAGGGGGGGGGGGGTTAGTGCCCGGTTTGCTAAGTGTCAAACCGGGATGAGACTTTACTCGAGAGTGACTGAGGATCGACTCTGTATAGTACTTGTGATTGGGGTCGTGATGTGACTAGCGAGATGACTTGTTCGAAGTCCAAAAAGTGACTTACTTGTTGGGATGTGTGCCTTATTTATAGGCTATCATCAAAATGGAAGGCCTTGCTAGGATCGCGCCATGTGTACGGCCAGGATAGAGCCACCAATGCTAACATGAGGCCCATAGCCCAACAATGAGGCTTTAGCCCATGCCATCTTGGGCTTTAGGGGTAGTTTGGTCATTATTGGGAGAGTTCTTGAGGCTGTGACCAGTTCTGCCGAGTTCCCAAGTTCGGAGAGGTTGGTCCGGATGCCTGATCCAGACCGTACCTGGTTGTTAGATGAGGAAGTTCTCCTGCCTGTCCAACTCTTCCGATTCGGAGCTCCTGGGTTCGGAGACCTCACTCTTTGGTGCCCATTTGCTTGGTTGCTTTAAGAGATGGTCATGCTGGATCCGAGTCGACATCCGTATCGGAGTCCTTGGGTCGGGGAGGGTACTGACTTAGCACTATGCTCCTTTCCCATAGAGGCTCGGACCAAGGTGGGTCGGACCTATGGTTCCGGGTCGGGCCTTGTAGGTCCAAATCCTTTGTCCCTTTCTTTTAGGGTGGGTCGGACCATGGTTAGTCTGCCCGAATCGGACCGTTGGCTCGGACCAAAGTGCCTTGGATCCATTGGATGACTTGGGATGCCTTAGGACTCGCTCCTAGGTCCTTTATGACGGATTGGACATATTTCCGTATCAACACTACGAAAGGACTGACCTTGATCAAATACTTAGAAATCCTCAAGAAAACAGTCAAGAGTTTCACCGAGTTTTCTCTGTCTCGGATACCCCGAGCTATGAATGAACGAGCTGATGTCCTACCCAAATTAGCATCAGCCTCAGGATCAATCGACACTCGCTCGGTCGTTCTCATGACTTCTAAGAAGCCAAGTATCTCATGAGACTTGATCACAACCAGGGTTCTTGCTATAAATGCAAACTATGATTGGAGATCCGACCTATTGAACTACCTCACCGATGACATAGTTCCGACTGATAAACTTGAAGCGAGACGACTAAGGAACAAAGCATTGAGGTACTTCATGATTGATTTAGATCTCGATAAAAGATCATATGGCGGAACTCTCATGAGATGTCTAGACAAGGACGAATCATTCTCGGTGATGGCCGAAATTCATCAAGGAAGCTGTGGAAATCATTCCGGGGGTCGGGCTTTGGCTCAAAAGATTGCCCGACAAGGCTACTTTTGGCCCACTATGTTGAATGACTCGTTCCAATTTTCAAGAGGATGTAATGAATGTCAACGATTTGCAAACATCCCTCACCGACCCACTTTGCCCATGATACCTACAAGTATCACTTGACCCTTCGATCAATGGGGAATTGACATTGTCGGACAATTACCTGTTGGGACAGTACAAAAGAAGTTTATCATCGTGGCAGTGGAATACTTTACCAAGTGGATCGAAGCTGAAGCCATGTCAATCATCACCGAGAAGAAAGTGATCGACTTCGTCTGGAAAAACATTATCTGTCGGTTTGGACTTCGGAGGATAATAGTAGCGGATAATGGGAGACAATTTTCAGGAATTCAGATGAAGGAATGGTGCCGAGAATTGAAAATTGAGCAAAGGTTCACCTCGGTCGGATATCCTCAAGCTAATGGAGACCGAGGCAACCAACAAAACAATTGTGGCTAACTTGCAAAAAAGGCTCTAAGAGTTGAACGGGGATTGGGTTGAAGAGTTAAATGGAGTTCTATGGGCATATAGAACTACTGTTCGGACCTCTACGCAAGAAACTCCATTCGAACTAGTATATGGATCCGAGTTCGTAATCCCAGCCGAAATAGCAGTAGAGACCATCTGTATCCAAGGATATTCTCCAGCCGATAACCACTTCTCGCGAGTTTTCGACCTAGACATGATGGAGACAGTCCGAAGTGACGCCTTAGCCCGAACTATGAATTATCAATCCATTATGGCTCAATCCATGCTAGGTATCTACAAGTCGGTGACTTGGTCCTCCGACGAGCAGACATTTTGGGCAAAGTCGGAAAATTACAACCAATCTGGGAGGGACCTTACAAGATAACTCGAGTCCACAAAAATGGAAGCTATGATCTAACTGACCCAGAAGGCAGAGAGCTCCAACGAACTTAGAGCGAGAAGAATCTCCAGAAATTCTATCCCTAGAAGGCGGCCTTGAGGCTCGGATGTCATTAGTTTAACCTATCATATTTTGTACCTTGTCTTTATCTTATGTTGAAGTCCGAGTGAGTGAAACCTCGGCATTTTTCCCACCTGGTTTTGATTACAATTCGGGAAAAAACACTCGTACAAAGAACGACCTTTTAAGGTATCTCCCCAACCGAAACTACCACGGGGCCCTCAGCTTACGTGATCCCCCCTCAGTCATAGAAAGGGTCGTGTAGACCGACTCACGATGTGACTAAGAGGTAAATTTTGTAGGGTAATAACCGGAGGAGTATGCCGCAGAGATGATGCAAAACTATCGTGATCAAGTAACTTTTGTTGTTCTTTAGTGTCCAACTTTCCAGTTGGCCTAATACTATTCAACTAATGAGTCGCTATATCAGAATCTCGGTGACTTGTTTTCACTTATCTAAAACAAATTCCGACGAAAAATGAAAAACAAGTCAATGAAAAGGTAACAACTTCATCAATGGAGGTCGGTTCAAATTTCATTAGAAAATTGAGGTATGGAAAGTACAAGTTTTTTAAGGTCCGAGGACCATACATATGCCTACGGGGCATACCCCGCCTTCTCCCTTCACTAAATTCCCGAGGTCGAGCCTTGATATTCCGAGCCACCATCTCGAGCCCGACGAGATTGCTGCTGTATTCGGATCCTTCTACGAATCATCTTCAGCATCCACTCTCTCTCTCTTCCTCAGCCCGCCTCTTGATGACCACCGGACACAAAGGGGGATCATCTTCTGGATCAAGAATGATTGAGTCATCCACTGTGCCTTTACCAGAATAGGTTGGAGGGTGCTTGTTCCCGCAGGTACAGTTTATCCAGTGTCGACAGCAATCGTACTTGGGATCATCTGGGTCTCCAAAGTCGAAGTTCTCCAAGTCGGGTAGCGCTGCGCTCGCATTAAGTTGAAGTTGCCTAGCTAAACGGCTTATCTGCGACTTCCAACATCCTATAGGAATCTGACAAAAACTATATTGGCTTAGAGAAAAATTGGTAAAAAAGGAAAGAAAGAAGAAAGGAAGGTAAAAAAGTGAGGAAGAAAGAGTTACCATACCCCTATTTATAGGAATGAAGAATCCCTACGATCACGCCACGTGTCCACCATCTGACGGCTCGGAAGATGAAAGGACGCAATAATAATGGCGACTTTACTGCTTCACCTCTTCCTTTCTAGAACATTACACATCATTACAGTGTAAGTCGGTATTACAATACTAACCTTTAGAGAAATAAGGGTGACTCCCGAAGTTCCAACATTCTTCCAGTATATCGGGATTTCTAGTCTCGATGAGGCCCCCAAACATTTCTCTCCCAAAACCGACCTATGAAGTATAGAACACCGAGCAATGGCCTCACCCACCGCGCTCGGACAGGATAAAAAATCCCATTTAAGTGTGGTGAGGAAGGACATTGCCCCGAATCTAACACTGACTATACTGGCTCGCAGAAAAATTGCTAAAAAAGGAAAGAAAGAAGAAAGGAAGGTAAAAAAGTGAGGAAGAAAGAGTTACCATACCCCTATTTATAGGAATGAAGAATTGTTGCGATCATGCCACGTCTCCATCATCTGACGGCCCGAAAGATGAGAGGACGCAGTAATATCGGCGACTTTACCACTTCACCTTCCCCTTCAAGAAAATTACGCGTCGCCACAAAGTGAGTCGGTATCTTAATACCGACCCTAAAGAAAATATCTTAATATTTTCCAGGTTCTACTTGAAAATCAAGATTAAACTTCTTGATAAGTCGGTATCTCAATACCGACCCTAAAGGAAATGTCTTAATATTTTCCAGGTTCTACTTGAAAATCAAGATTAAACTTCTTGATAAGTCGGTATCTTAATACCGACCCTAATGGAAATATTTTGATATTTTCCAGGTTCTACTTGAAAATGAAGATTAAACTTCTTGATAAGTCGGTATCTTAATACCGACCCTAAAGGAAATATCTTAATATTTTCCAAAGTTCTATGAAGATGAAAGATAACTTAAGTTATATATATATACCGACAAAAGAATTAAGATTCCGACCCATCACCCAGACCACCAAAATAAAGTATAAAGGTCAAAGGTGACTAAGTCGGAATCTACAGACTGATTATGAAAAAAATTACTCCCTCACAGACCGAGGGAGATAGTCTTCATCAAAAATAAATATTGTTCAAAAGGAAAAGAGCTTAAAGAAAACAACATGTTTGAAGAAAAAACCGGACTAACAGGTGACCGGCCTTCAATCAATCTTGACCACAAGGCTCCTATCATTTCCTTCTAGGGTCGGATCAACTGTGGCTCTGGTTGGTTGTTCTAGACCGGGGCTCTCATCCCCTTCATTCACTGGATCCTCCATTCCCTTATCTACTGCCGGCGTCACTACAGGTTGAACCACGGGGAGAGTGGGCACGTTATCATCATCGGCTCGGATGTGACCGACGATGGGACCAGGTAGCCTCATCCAAGCGGCATTAGCAGCACTCCAATCGGCTTCAGGTTTCAGACACCCGGCATTAATCACCGTGGGCAACCAAAATGGATAAAAAGCCACAGTAGGAGCATTCATTTGGCTCGGAGCAACCATTGGCCAGAATTCATTAGCAAATAAGGCCTGGCTGTCGAAATCCACCGGAAGGGACTCAAAGGTCGGCCCAAACTTAGGATTGAGCTGATCTTCAGACGCCTGGAAGTTAGCTGGAAGTACATTAGCCAGCTTGAGTTGGTCAATGCAATCTGAGAAAGCAGCCATCCGAGCCTTCCCCACCACATCCATCTTGGCGAAGCCAAAAGCTGGAGACTGCAGGAAGTCGGCCACCGCTGCAAGCCGAGTAGACTTACACTTAGCTAAGAGCATTTCTCTCAGTCGAGCCTCCGAGAACGAGTCGGCATGAGCTTTGAATAAATCGGCCTGCAACCGAGCGCTAGCCAACTCTGACTCTTTAGAGCCTAAGGCCTGCTTCAGCTCCGCGATCTCCTGTTGGAGGGCATGTTCCTTGGCCTCCTTGGCCCTGTTGAACTCGGTCAGAGCATCCTCGGCCACCTTGGCCCAAGCTTCGAACTCCTCCCGACCCCTGTCATCCTTTTCCACCCCAGCTTCTTCAACTCCTCATACCGACGGACATGCCTTTGAGCCCGGATTACACTCCCCCGAGCCAGCTTCATCAACTGTAAAAAAAAAAAAAAAAATTACAAAGATTGCAAGTGTTATAATGCTAGCTTATCCTATGAAACTCTCGGCTCTGATCACAGAGAGCCTGGGAAAACTCTTCCTCCGACATTCCCATCACTACAAAAAAAATCGGGTTTAGGGACGGATTTATCCGTCCCTAAACCGTTAGGGACGGATAGAGACGCCTGTCCTTAAAACGGGCGTCTCTAACCAAATAGGGACGGATAAAATATCCGTCCCCATTTAGGGACGGATAATATCCATCCCTAATGGTCAAAGGCCATTAGGGACGGATAATATCCGTCCCTAATTGTCGAAGGCCATTAGGGACGGATATTATCCGTCCCTAACTGCATTTTTTTGACTTTTTATTTTTTTATATTATTTTCCTGTTTTTCACATTTCACCTGTTTTACACTAAATATAGTCGTAGATAATATACCCAAAAGTGATAAATATATATTAGTTGAAGAAAGGCTAGTTTCTGTTATATATCCAACACATACAAACTGGATCACGAAAGATAGATAATAAAGTGTTCAATCACCAATTTCACTTGCTATTACAATATATAATTGGAGAAAGCTACTAAGAACTTTGACCCTCTGCCACATATTTCGTAAAGATCAACATTTTGCAAGAAACATAGCTCTGGGGCAGATTGTTCGACTTAGAAGAAAGCGACTACTCCAGAATTATCATGAAGGTTCGGTACCATCATGCAGAGCACAGCAGACAGTTGCTTTTTGATGGCCCTTGTAGACTTTAATTTCTTCTCCGCTGGACATGGACCATAATCTTGCTGTTAAATCAGAAGAAGCTGCAATGCGGAATTTTCAAAGAGTTACAAGTTGATGGTCACAAGTGACATACACGGCCTTACTATAAGCACGACTTTGGCAAGAAATTAGTTGATCAGAATGTTACAACAAAAAAATAAACATTCTTTTGTGGTTCAATATCGTCTGTGTCAGAAGTCTTTAACAAAAACTGTAAGGATATCCTGAGAAAGATGCTTTACGGCTTTTAGTTATTCGCCTTGCTAAAATACAAGTCAAAGCCAAAAATCATATTTACAAACACTGCAAAAGTAACTTACAACCAGTGAAAAGTCACATTTTTTTTTCAGGCTCCGATGAAATATAATACAACGGTAATTGCTTATATTGATTAACACTGGTGCAACTATAAAATCTGAAGGAGTACTCCTCATGTTCCTATAGACCCAAATCTAAAAATTCAACTATCACCAAAACCTCGGAATTATAAAGACACAAAATTCGGAACATATCCTGAATTTATGTAAGCTGAAGCAATAGGTACTTGATAAGTGCACGCAGCCACTAAGTCGATTTCTCTCAGTTGGGTTTATTGACAAACAAATATTTTCTCTGTAATTTAGTTTAAAGCAATTATGCCAAACAAAATATTTGTGTGAACTATTTGAATACTAAATTTTAACATCATACCTGTGATCAGGAAGGCACCATCAACTGAGAAGATACAGTCCCACACCCAACGACTATGTCCTGGAAAATCATTACCCACAAATTGTATATGGGTGATAAAGTATGAGAATCAGTGAATAAAGTACTGATAAAGTAATAGACTAATAGAGATAATGGATAAAGAATTCATAAGTTGGATAGAGAAACTCATTTTCGAATTAGGAAGCTTGTAATGGTATGCCAAAACTAGAATTCTAGGAAGCTTGTAAAGTAACAGAGGGAGTTAAAAAGGAAAACATTCCTACATACCATTTACTTGAAGGTGAAACTTCAGTTGATGATCCAATCATAGAACAGAATAAACCTTAAATAACCACATTAACTGAACACAGAAAAATAATAAAGAAGCTGATTTACTTGCAAAGTTGAGGGAACTGTAGTTTTTGAGAAGAACCATCTCTCCATGAATTGAAACGAAGTCCTTGCGTATGTCCATCATCTCTTCACTGAACTCAACCTCATAAGTAAATACACCATTCCTATTAATTTTCTCCTTCACTCGGTCTATTCTTTCCTTTAGTGCCTGAGACAGCAACATCAGGTAACAAAAAAAAAAAAAAAAGAAGAAGAGGCTCAGCACAGTATGTTTGTCTCTACAAAATGATGTAGTAGACACAAATACATAATATAGCTAAGAAAATCCATGAATAGATAAGTTGTACAGTCAAAACAATGATCATAGGCATGGTCTTAATACCTCATTACTCAATTTACAAATTAGTGGTCACTACATCGAGCTGATGATACAATCTCTTAATTTAAAGTTCGTAGTTTTACAGTTTTACTGGTTTCATTATAAGGTAAGGCATTTAGGCGGATTATAATGGTGCATTTACAATGCGGAGGAGCTAGTGAGCCTACTACCAATAGTTTCTCCATTACGAGTTCATCTTTCATGAACAACACAAGGAATTCAAAAAATTAGTGTGTTATTGCCAATGGGAGTGCAGATATTAACAATATAGCGATATTAAATGTTTGATGCTCAACCAGAGATCCCAAATCATTGGCTTCAGTAAAAGAGGAACCCCTGTAAATTATATTCGGGACCAGCTACACATATTCGAGTGATGGTATAGTTCTTCCTAATTCTCATTGACCATAAGTGATCAACAGCATGAAACCAACCATTACTAACAGTTCTATCAGTCAAAGCTTAATCTCAACTCTCAAGTCCAAGTCATGCATTAAGACTGTGAAAGCTAAATAACTTCTTCACAGAACCATAAACACATTACAATGAAGCAACTTATATTGAGAAAGTTTTTTCTTCTATATTAGCAGTGATAATAATATATCTTTCCCATAATCACGCTAATTAACACCTTAATGGGACATGAAACCTAGTTACGCATAAGTGTGCATTAGAAAAATCCAAAGAAGATCAAATAAATAAATCCCATGCACTATTGGAATATGCCATCACATATTCTTTTACACCATATTCACAAAGACCAATGTCCACTTACATTTTTAGAGTAGTATAAGTTTCTATTTTCACGTAGCAGTTCTGTCAACATTCTGTGGACATCAACACCGCACAAAATCTATCCAACAAATTTCCTCATCCTCACACCAAATTAAGAATCATGGATTACTCGCTATATAAAGCACCTGAGCTTCATCTCCATTCTTCAGACTGAGTGAGCCGAAGATGAAAAAGAAGGCATAAGTTACACACACACTACTACTTCCTGTTATCATATAAGCATTCATTTTGCAGGTCAATTTCTTGGTTCCAAAAAGCTAGACGGTTTCTACGTTGTGAAGGATAGCTTCATCAGGTGCTATATAGTTATTATTAGAAACCATAAAAGTTCTAAATTCTACTTCACCTCATCCACACTAGTATGCAAATGAATGAATGATACACTATCATGAGCCAGGTAACAAAATTAAGCTATATCTGGAAAGTTTTCGTAATTTCGTTCATAAAACAAATTGACAACGAATACTGCATAGATTATTCCCAATTCCACTTCACTCACAAAACACAAACTATGAATCCTCAAAACAATCTCAGTTTTTAAACATAAATGAGTAAACAACTTAACCATCAAACACTACTACCTCTCACAATCAAATCAATTGCACAATAAACGGAACCGTTCTTCTAAAGTAAGGGTTTAGCCAAAATACCTTCAATTTCGGAGAAAATAGCGGATGAAAGTTGAAATTGATGCACAACCCTAGTTCCTTGTCCGACGAGCTTCGAAACGAGTCCAAGATTGGCCGGAATCGTCGAGATTTGGCCGGAAATGAAAAGGGGCAAATTTGAGAAGAGAGGAAGAAAGAAAGAAAGCAGAAGGAAAATGAGGAAGAAAGGGCAAGGCTGCCCGCTGTATAGGGTTTTTAGGGACGGATAGCTATCCGTCCCTGCTATCTGTCCCTAAAAACATTTTTTTTTAGTCAACTGTTTTAGGGACGGATAATCCCTAAAGTCACCGATTCGTCCCTAATTTAGGGACGGATAATATCCGTCCCTAAATTCGATTATTATTGTAGTGCATCACCTGACCTTCCTCGGCCGTGGTGAACTCCCAGGCTACCGACGGATCAAACGTCCGTCGGATGTTTCGACCAGCAGGCTGTGGCTCCTCCAAAGGCCTCTTCTCTCGACTACGGTCGGTCGCAGCAGTTGGAGGTCGCATCCTGGAAGATGAACTCCCACACCTCGGCAGATCTTGACCTCCCCGACGGGCCAATGACTGTGCGACTTGGCGAGGAATGCGATCCCCCCGGTAATGTTACCCTTCCCGACCCCTGGACCATGTCGGACGGGTTGACTCCCGGACCCTTGCACCTAGCCCTGATGCTGGGAAACCCGACCCACCGGCCCCTTAAGTGTTTGGCTCCAAGTGACTCGCTATGTTTACGGGGGCCAAGATGTTCATCTTCACCACCTGCTTACTCTTCGGCTGGGTCTCAGGGAAGATCATGTCCCAGAGAGCTTCATTCCCGGTAGACATCCAGTAACCTGAAAACAGGACAAGGGTCGGTTAGTTTTATGAAAACCGACAAACAAAGACTTACCTAAGTACTTGTTGTTACTTTCCAACATATCAGAGACTTACCTAAGGACTTGTTATTACAATAAACCTCCTCGGAAGTTATACCGGCCAAGTAAGGGAGAGGCTGGTTAACCAAGACATATGGAAAATACATACGCTCAGGAGTCATATTAAAAAAATTGGACAACCAGGCCGGGCAACTGCTCTTGGTTCCGAGCTTAACTGACCGGGGGTCCTTCCTCTTGAAAAAATGTAGGGGCACATTTGTTGTGCCCCGGGTATCTCTGATGTAAAAATACTTCGTCCACCATTCTATGCCAGTGGACGAAGTCATGTTGTGCAATAATTTAAAATACCTACGAGCCGAGAAATAGAAGAAGTATGGATTTCCCGGACTCTTGGCTATTTTGAAAAGGTGAAGAAAATTTGTGACGTTGAGAGGAATGTTGGAGTGCTTCATCACCACCGCCCAACAGATAAGGGTCGCCAACCCATTAGCTGTGATTTGAGTCGGGCACATCTTAATCTCTCGGAGGAGTTTTTGAAGGTCGGTATTGATGGGGAGCTGCCACCCATTCTCTATTTGTACCGAGAAGACTGAGGCATATCCCTCGGGTGGATTGTACAAAGTTTGATCCGCAAAAGGGATCCGAAGATCGACGTACGAAGGGATGCTGTAGTTGAATCTCAACTTGGTCAACTCCTCAGTGGTAACCGTGGAGGCACAGGTCGGAATAAACCCATCCGCATTTTGCTCGGCACCGTGAAACAAAGGACCGATGTCCACTTCTCTACGGACTTTGATGTTAGTGGCCGAGGTATCGCGGACTTCTCCTGCCTTGTTGAATTTTGTCTCCTCCTCAACCACTCTCCTCCTTTTTTGTCTAGGCTCGGTCTCTTCTTCCTCGACCTCATCTTCTTCTTCCGCCCCAACCTCTTGATTTTCGTTCTCAAGCTGAGGGTTATCATTCCCAACCGCATCATCCCCCACTCCATCCAACATCTCATCTATTTCAGCATCATCGGTATCTTCACCATCCAAACCAAGGCGTGCTCTCACCACCGCAGAAGACTCCGCCACCGATCCTTGCATTAGCACAAGTTTCTCCCTCTCGGTCACCCGACCACTAAGATTAAGTCTATCCCTCACCAATTCATCTCGCACTTCGGAGATGATGGGCTCATTCCTAATGGAGCACCTATAGGATCCGCCCAGACTTGCAGATAACCCCGGAGGAAGCTGTCTCGAGCTAGAACCGACCACAAGGTTCGAGCTCGAAACGACCACAAAAGACCGACCCCTAGGCTGGTTAACCATCTGACCCTCCTCAATGGAGTCGTCCGATGCGGTGAAGGAATCTTACTCACCATTGTGGTCGTACAACCGACCCTCCGACTGATGCTGACTATCCTCACTCTGACTTGCCATGATTCTACGTGATAAGATTTTATATAAGAAACTACCGAAGAAGAGACTGACCCTAAGATCAGTCGGAGGACGATCCTACCTGACCCCATGTTACGAAAATATGAAAGACAACAACAGAGAAATTAAAGATGAAGATCGGAATTCGAGACACTTACAGTTTTTGAAAAACGGTGTTGGACCTGAAGCACGGCAATTCGAGATTGCGGAAGCTCGGTGCGAAAAAGAAAATCGCCTTGAGAAAAGAGAGTTTGAGAGTTGTAGTGTGGTGAAGCAAATGAAAAGGAGCCTCCTATTTATATTCCTCCGACAACTTCTACCTGCTCCCGCCCAATCATCATTACTGCCGACCTAGGAACTTGTGCCGCATTTAATGCTACACAGTTATCCATTTGACACGTGTCCCACTCAACCGGTCTACAAAACGGATCAAATATTTACCTCTCTATTGTCTCGGTATATCCAACTTACGAGACTCGGCGAAACCGAGACTAATGGGGGAATAGTTAATATATATCCATTTTTCGATTTGATTAATCCCTCATCCGACACACAGAAACTTGGGGAACAATTGATACAATTTACCCTTCGTTGTCACAAACCCTAGGTAGAATTGAAGAACCTGAATCGAATCGATGCAAAGAGTATGTAGATTGCGCTCCCAATCAATGGTAATCGTCGGATTACAAGGAGAAAATCAGTTCAATTACCTCAAAATGGGTAATTGCCTTGAAAAACCAGGTCTAGCTTGAGAGCAAAGTTCAATACATGACAATAGAATTAATTATGAAAGTAATAATGTTGTTTCTATCTATATAAAGGAATAAAAACTAAGTCCGAACGAATTAGGAAAGAATCGGGAAAATCCGAGCAGAAACAGAAGACGTTGGCGTCCGCCAACTTTCTAGATGGCGTCCGCCATGGAAGAAAGTTGGCGGACGCCAAGATATAACTTGGCGGACGCCAAAATCCATCCATGGCGTCCGCCAATTCCGACTTTGGTATCCGCCAATTCTTTCTGGATTGAATTGGCGGATGCCAATCTCATAATTGGCGTTCGCTGATCCTTTGGCAAATGACAATTTTGCCCTTCTTGTCCTTCTTGCTCGATTTTGCTTCTTTTAAATTCGATTCTTGGTATTTTGGCATCTCCGCTCCAATTCTAGCAACCATATGAAGCATTGGAACTCCATATCTTCCAGATGCATGTAAAATACACCCTTTTTTACCTTCAATTAGCGCGATTTAACCAAATACCTGCAAAACTCACAAAGAACAAAACAAGTAAAAAGACTCTAGGAAAACTACTAAAACTGTACTTGAGGACAACAAAAAGACGGAAAAAAGACCAGATGAGATGATGTAAAACCGACTCATCATGCTATAAGAGCAATGTGAGGCTCATCGGAGTATAACTTACCAACCAAAGTGTAAGAAAAAGGAGCTGCTAACAGGGGCGGAGCCAGGATTTAAAAGTGGGGGTGGTGGAGTATTATAACACGGGTATAATATGTTATTTAGTTGTGCCGGATTAAGATGGGCCGTACCGGGTCGGATCAATATTTTTTACACAAAATTCATCATACGTTTTTAAATATGAATATCCAAGTAAAATGTAAGGAAAGAAAGAACCATATCACGATAAAGGCAAACCAAAAATGGATAAACGACCCACTTATGTGAAAATCGTACTCTATGTCTCTTCATCTTCCCAAAATCGCCAGTGATTGAATTAATGTCAAAGCCCTCGACAATTCCTTTGTCAATATACATTATCAAATTGCTAGACAAGAAGTCATCCTCCATCAAACTCCGTGGTCTTATCTATGTAATTTTCATTACTGAAAATGCACGCTTAGAACGTGCTCCAAAAGTACAAAAACCATCCGTATAACCCTCTTAAATTAATTAATTAATAAAATATCTCTTTAATCACAATGTCTTTGAATAGACGTGTATTAGTGAGAGACGATTGATGTTCTTAAGTATATGTATAATGTTTTATGAGTACGTCTGCATTTTATATCATTTTTTTATGTATATGTGTTGATACGGATATGTGTCCAATCCGTTAAGGGCGCCATAGAGCGTGTCCTAGAGCGCATCAAGGCTGAGATAGCCATTCAAAGCTAGTCCGACCTTCGAGTGGTCCGTCGTAAAGGAAACCATCTCAGGTCAACTTGTACTCACAAGTCAGCACGCCATTTCAGCTAGGTCCGACCAAGCTAGATGGATGACTTCCGAACCTGACAAAAGGTTACCTGGTCCTCCCAAGTACCGCAAACTGTCAGTCCTAAGATGCTAAACGGACCGGACGAGAGAATCTCGGACGCCACCAGTACAGTAAGACCAAACGTATTTGACAGAACCACTGAGATGCTTCCGTGGAACTCTAAGGTCCGGACACCTTGAGTTACCCAGGACAGAGTCAACCAATCATGCGGATCTGTCCGAGGGACTTACACGGACCCGACAAGCGGAACAGTACTCTCAGAGGAAAAGGTCCAAACTACCCTCCCAGGCTCATTAACTAGTATTGGATTACTGTTCACCAAGGGGCCATGGGCCAAAGGTAGCATTGGTGTCCAATTCTGAGGCATACACTTGGCATCATCTTATGGGCCACTCCATAAGCATGATATAACTATAAATATAACACAAGGTCCAAGACCTTAAGGTAAGTAAAATTCCCTAGGAAATTGTGCTGTCCACAAGTCATAAGCACCCTTGATTTCATAACCTTTCCCACTACTATTGCATTGAGAGCTTTCAATTCTCCTTTGAGTAAAGCCTCCTTCCGGATTGACTTAGGCAATCCGGGTAACCCATTCTAACCCCCCCCCCACTTAGTCCTTTCAGGTACTCTTGCTCGGACGAGCCTTTGCTCGGACTTCAAGTTGGAGGAGGATCCTAGACTAGGTTACTGGTAGTAGTAGTAGTGTTGGTGTTTGAGGTTTTATCCCTCAACATTTTGGCGCCGTCTGTGGGAAACTTACAAAAAGGTCTGTGTTTGTGTTGTGCTAATGGCTAGAACGAGACTAACAAATCGGATTGGTACCGCTGGCGTAGGAACTCCACCACCACGCCCGCGAGGACGTCCGCCCACTCGGGGACGAAGGGCCACTGTGGCTGGAAGGAACGCCGGAAGGAGATATCCGAGCGACGGGCGAATCGCCAGCCCATCGTCGGATGAGGGAAGAGACGCCTCGCTTAGGGGAGGCCAAAGTGTCCTTGTGAATGTCATGCCTACGGACCATGGAGAAGGAGTAGCGCGAGTTTCTCCGGTAGAAGCTCAAGGCCCTACCACAGGACAACAGTTTACAATGCCCGATGGTCGCGTTGTCCGCACAAGCGACCTCGGACTAAGTGAAACTCAGTTTGATAGATTGCTCACGATTATCCAAGGATGCCTAGGGTCTAACAATGCCCATCCTCATCAAGCCACTCCGCCAGTGGCTACTCCGGTTCAAGCGGAGCCCGCATTGTCAAGAAACAGACAGCGTCCGATCCAACAGTGGTTGGGAGATCAGCCGCCCCATGAGGATTTGCGAAACCTTCTAGACCGACGGGTCTCTGCTTCGCAAGTTCGGGGTGAGGGAAGCCCGAATGGGAGGAGAGAGTACCACGAAAGGGGTAACAGGCATCCAGGCAGTCCGCGACAAGCCCCCCTGAGAGACAGAGATCATGTAGCGGAGACCATTCCAGTGGTCCGGCTAGACGAACTCCCCGCTGATGTCGCAGTCCATCCACGGACAAAAGAGGTCATGACAGCGGACGAAATCTACGCCCAGCAAAAAGCTTTAGAAACCCAAATTCTGAACCTCGGACGCCTGGTAAAGGACCACGAACAGATCACTACAAGCGCACCAAATCCTCTGTGTGATGATATCATGAGGGAAAAAGAAAGAAATAGAAACTCGGACCAAGTGATTCCGAACTTGGAATACTATTACGGGGATACTTGTCCCGTGGGTCACCTGACAAGGTACAATAGCAAGATGGATTCCAATGGGCTGATTGACAATACTAAAGCTCTCACATTCTCATCTACCCTCTTCGGAACTGCTATGGATTGGTACACCGCTTTGCCAAACAAGTCAATAAGGTCGTATGCAGATTTATCTACTAAGTTCTTAGCACGGTTCGGAAAATCAAAACGAAGAAAACGTACCGTGGAGCACCTAGCCGAAGATATCCAAAGGGAGCAGGATCTTCGAACTTTTCTAGATCGCTTCAATACGGAAGTACTCCGAGTTGAGCCCTATAGTATTAAAGAACGGGTCCGTCACCTGTACGCTAATACTTACAACTCCGAGCTGCGGAGGAAGCTCTCTAGTCAGGAAGTGAGGAGCGAAAAACACTTGGATGACATCTGTGAGGAGGTGATGTACGGAGAAGAATACCGAAGGAACGTTCCAGTCCGAGCAGGATCGAAGAAGGGGAAGGAACTGCAAAGACAAGAACAACGCCAGGGGAAGTTTGACCCAAAGAGAGATCACAGAGACAAGGGCATTTACAGAGAGAGGAGTCCGTCCAGGAGATTCGCGGACTATACGCGCCTCAACAAGCCGAGATCCGACATCTTGGCCACCATTGTTGAGAAAAAGGTGGACATCCAGTGGCCCAAGCCATCCCATAATCGCAGAAACAGAAATGCGAAAGGATACTGCAAATTTCACAAGAGCCGAGGTCATGCGACCGACGACTGTATCCAGTTAAAAATAGAGGTCGAACACCTGGTGAGAGAGGGCAAGTTGAAGGAGCACATATATGCGGACGAGCCCTCCAGGCATTATAGAACGGAGCGGAGAAGGGAGGATAACGCTATTGACCCGCCACCTCGCCCCCTATCTTTGCCACCTCCGCCAGTAAGCTATCCGCCACGCACGGAAGGATATCCGTACAGATACGGAGATGAGATGGAGATGGAGAACCCTCCGTACAGCGGAGTGATCAACACTATCGCAGGCGGACCCTCTGCAGGTGATAGCAGGAATGCAAGAGAGCGGACCGCCCAAAATCATCGGAACAATGATAGGGCGTACGGTGCCCCCGCGATTCGAGGAAAAAATGCAATATCCTTCGACGATAGCGAAATCCCCCCTCCTATGGCAGGAGGCGAGGAGATTGACAACCCGGATGTTCCTCTTGTGGTTTCATTGACCATCGCGACTTATCGAGTGAATAAAATTCTGGTGGATACCGGGAGTTCCTCGAATATCATTTCTAAGAGGACCCTAGTTCAGATGGAGTTGGGAAGAATCCGCTACGACAGAGTTCACACCTCTATACTAGGGTTTGGAGGAGGAACTGTTCGACCACTAGGAAGTGTTATGTTACACGTTTCACTCGGCACCTTCCCGGCCAGGGTCACACAGTCGGTCCGATTTGTTGTGGTTGACCAGACATTCGACTACAGCGCCATCTTTGGGCGCCCAGGACTCAATCAATTTCGGGCTATTTCATCCACCTTACACAACAGAATGAAATTCCCAACTCCCTTCGGAGTAGGAGAAGAGGTGGGAAATATCCGAGAAGCTTGGGAGTGTTACATTATGTCCACAAGAAGGGCATCTGCCCCCATTATGGCAGTCACTGTGACCTCCGATCCGAAAGCTGTTCTCCCGCCCAAACAGGAGAATCCGCAGATAGGAGTAGGAAGCCAGGAGGAGAAGTTCCCTAGAACTGCACGGATCCAGCCTCACGAAACTCTCAAGGAAATCGAGATTGTTGTTGGGAGCCCGGAAAAGAAGACTAGAATCGGAACAGAGATGAGCGCAGAAGTAGAAATGAAACTTATTGCTTGTCTCCGAGACAACAGGGATGTATTTGCTTGGAGCACCGATGATCTGAAGGGAATAGATCCAAGAATCACTGTTCACCGTTTGAACATGGATCCCTCGATCAAATATATCCGACAGAAGAGGAAAGACTTTGGCCCAGTCAAGGACGCAATCATATCCGCTGAGGTTGATCGGCTCCTGAAAGCAGGGCACATTGAAGAAGTTAGGTACTCGGACTGGGTCTGTAATGTGGTACATGTCGAGAAGGCCCCAGGAAAGTGGAGGATGTGTATTGACTTCACTAGGCTCAACAAGTTTTGTCCGAAGGATCCTTATCCACTACCTCGCATAGACCAGTTGGTAGATTCTACTGCGGGATGTGCACTCCTATGCTTCATGGACGCATATCAGAGCTTCTATCAAATCCGTATGGCCAAGGACGACATCAAGAAAATAGCCTTCTTCGCGGCAGGAGGAGTGTACTGCTTCAAGGTGATGCCATTCGGGTTAAAAAATGCGGGAGCTACATACCAACGGTTGGTAAATAAGATGTTCAAGGAGGAGTTGGGCAAAACTATGGAAGTCTACATGGACGATATGCTTGTTAAAAGTAAGACTGAAGAAGAGCATATTGAGCATCTCAACAATTGCTTTTCCATTCTTCGGAAATATGGAATGAAGTTCAACCCCGAAAAGTGTACGTTTGGGGTGAAAGGAGGAAAGTTTCTAGGGTAAATGGTCACAGAAAGAGGGATAAGCGCAAACCCTGAGAAGATCAAGGCAATCCTAGATCTGCCCCATCCGAAGAACCTCAACGAGGTACAACAGCTTATTGGGCGTCTAATGTCCTTAAGTCGTTTCATTTCCCGATCCGCAGAAAAGAACCTTCCGTTCTTCAAAATCCTCCGGAAAGGAGAGAGCTTTGAGTGGACCACGGAATGTTCTGAGGCTTTCGAAAATTTGAAAAAGTACCTCCATTCCCCTCCGCTGCTCTCCAAACCCGTGGAAGGAGAACCACTCTACCTCTACCTAGCAATCACGGAAGAGGCAATGAGTTCCGTACTAGTACGGATTCAAGCTAATGATCATTTGCCAATCTACTATCTTAGTAAAGCCCTTGCTGGGGCGGAGACAAGATATGTGAAGATTGAGAAATTTGCGTACGCTCTGGTTTACACCGCCCGACGGTTGAAACCATATTTTAAGTCTCACAAAATAGTGGTACTAACTAAGGAACCGTTGAAACAGGTCCTAGGAAAGCCCGATCAATCAGGACGACTCTCTAGGTGGGCGATCGAGCTGAGTGAGTACGACATTTGGTACCAGGCTCCGTCAGCCAAAAAGTCTCAAGCCCTCGCCGACTTCCTAGCGGAATATCCAGAGGAGGATTCAGATAAAGTCCTTGACAAGCAGGTGCTCGAATGCCTAGTCACCAAGCATATAGTCCGAAAGCCAGTTCCGCCAAAGTTCAATCAGGAAAACCTCGAGGAGGCTCAGTTCATCAATCGGCCCTTTCCTTTGTCAGATGAGGAAACTCAGGTCAACCAAATGTTCCTTTTTGATGATGTTCCTAGAAGCTCCGGTGCTGACAACATCAGAACGGAAATCACGGAAAGGGAGAAACCAAGATCGGAACCTCAGCAGCTCACAGGAGATCTCCAAACCCAAAAACATCCTTCTGATATCTGGACATTGGAAGTGGATGGTTCTTCTACTGGAAGAGTAGGAGGAATTGGAATCTACCTTAAGAGCCCAGATGGCGCGGAACTCGACTATGCGATTTCTTTGGAGTTCAAAGTTACCAATAATGAGGCACTCCAAGCCCGGAAGCTCAAAGCATACACGGACTCACAGCTCGTCGAAGCCCAATTTTCAGGGACTTTTGCCACAAAAGGTCCTTCGATGATCAAGTATCTTGAGTTACTCAAGAATGAGGCCAGCCACTTCGAGGAATTCACCTTGGAAAAATTTGATAGAGCCTGGAATGAAAGAGCTGATGCCTTGGCGAAATACGCGTCTGCCATAAATGACTCTGAACACGAGGAGAGTAATCCTACTCACCATTCTTGACTCATCCGTCATGAGTCCCAATTAAAGGTCATGATAGTTGACACGGGAAGAAACTGGATGACTGACATTTTTAACTATCTCAAGGACGGGTCTTTGCCAGTCGATCCGAAAGAATCAAGGAGCGTGCAATGCCGAGCAAATAGATACTTTATACTGGGTGACGACTTGTACAAGAGATCTTTTGCCGAGACTCACCTGAGATGTTTGAACCCACAGGAAGCACAAACCGTGCTGAGAGAGATACACAACGGAAGCTGTGGGAGTCATTCCGGGGGAAGGACTCTTGCCCAGAAAATCATACGACAAGGCTACTATTGGCCTACCATCGATAAAGATTCCGCCGACCACGCCCGGAGATGTCATGATTGCCAATATTACGCAAACATCCCACATCGTCCGACGAACCCTATGATTCCGTCAATCATAGCGTGTCCGTTCGATCAGTGGGGTATCGATATTGTCGGACCATTTCCGAGGGGTACCCAACAGAAGAAATTTCTCATTGTGGCGGTGGAATATTTTACCAAGTGGGTAGAAGCGGAGGCTGTAGCGACTATCATGGAAAGTCGAGTGCAGACCTTCATTTGGAAGAACATCATTTGCCGCTTCGGCCTACCAAGAGTTCTAGTCTCGAATGACGGCGCCGCCTCGTGCAAGAGCTCAAGGAATGGCTTGCCTCCTTCAAAATCGAACAACGTTTCACATCCGTCGGATACCCACAAGCCAATGGTCAGGCTGAATCCACAAACAAGACAATAGTCAAAATCCTGGAGAAGCGTTTGAGAACTTCCCAAGAAAGCTGGGCAGACGACCTGGAAGGCGTGCTATGGGCTCATCGCACATCGCTTTGATGCGACCAAAGAAACTCCATTCTCCTTGGTATATGGTTCGGAGGCAGTCATACCGTCTGAGATTGCCGTTAAGACTTTGAGGATCCAAGAGTTCGAAGGCAATGCAAACCGAGAAGCTCGGATATTTGACCTAGACATGCTTGAACACAAAAGGTCTGAGGCACTGGCGAATATCCATAGGTATCAGGCAACTGCTGCCCGAACCTACAACAGGAACGTTCGAGCGGATAACTTGCAAATCGGAGACCTGGTGCTTCGACGAGCCGACATTTTGAACAATATTGGAAAACTCAAGCCCAAGTGGGAAGGACCCTACAAGATTATCGGCGCAAGAGTGAATGGCAGTTATGAATTAGAAGATGAGAACGGACATCCCCTCAAGCGTCCGTGGAATGCTAGGAACCTTCAGAAGTTCTATGCATAGAGATAACTGTGCGGATCGCCTTCAGATCGATTGGTCATCTCAGTTTCAACAATTTACTACACGGAACTCCGCCAGTTCTGTTTTTCGATCCTTTTGTCGTTGGCCTTAGAGCCCGCAAGTTGTAATTGAATTTCCGGCAAATCAATACAACCTCTATCTTTAACGTTCGTTTAATGACAAGGAAAGCAAGAGATTTCATTCATACAAAGACAAATTATACATAATCTTGTCTGTACAATTTACAATCTCGGATCGATATCCGGACTTACGGACGCAATATGAAAAAGGCAGAAAACGTCTCTGGAGATACGTCATCTCCCAGCAAAGATCGTTCCCCCGTCGGAAAAAGCTTCTTCCATGTCGAGCGGCAAGTCTGGTTTCCGCGGAGACCAGGAACTCGATCTACCTGCACACAGGAAAATTGTTAAATGTGGTGGAATCCCTCATGATACCACCAAAACGTGGCATTGCAAATCCTGTGCCCGGGGAAAAGAAAGTACGGGTAGGAAGAGATTTCCGCCTCATCGGCTTTAGAGACTCAAACTCTCTTGAAATTCGGAAACCATTTCCAATATAAGAGAGAATTGAACCACTAAAGTGGGGTTGGAAGAAATCAGAGGAGACGGACAGATATACATTCAAACCGAGATCTATGCTTTCTATGACTGATCTTCAACAATCTTCCTCTCTAGACCCACGCCACTCTCAAGCTCAGGATGAACGCCGACTTGAGAGTGGACGGGAGTCAAGAGGGGGGAACTATTCAAGAAATCATCTTCTTGCTATTGAATAGATATGGAAATTGGAAATTGGATTTGCACGACCAAGGCCAAGAGGGATCTGGAGTATTTATAGAAGTGACGAACCAATAGGCGTCCGACACGTCAGAACTTCGACGTTGACAATGGGCTTAAACTATTCATTTGAGTTGAACAGTGTTGGGCCACACGGGTTTATCCAATCAAGCCTAAACAAGCCCATCAACCACGCCCGAGTTTCTTGGTCATTTTACAAAGATATGTGCGTCAATATAATCCGACGAAGCTTGCACAAGAAAAAGATGGCGATCTCATCCGAGGAAAAATAGTTCGAATTTTATAGACAAAATTATCCGAACATTTACATAACAGAAGTACAATCTGAAAAGGTCCAAGGATAAGTACATACTTCCATGGGGCATACCCCGCCTTGTTCCTTTACCAGATTCCGGAAGTCGAGCCTTGGGACTCCGAGCCACCACCTCGACCCTGACGAGCCTGCTGCTGCATTCGGATCCTCCTACGGATCAACTTCAGCGTCCGCTCCCTCTCTTCCTCGGCTCGCCTCCTAGCTATTCCCGGACATTGAGGGGGATCTCCCTCAAAATCAAGGATGATTGGGTCATCCGCGGTCCCCGTACCCGGGTAAATTGGAGGATGCATGTGCCCACAAGCACAGTTTACCCAATGCTGATATTCCTCGTCGTCAGATTCCGACATCCTGGAAAACTCCGGCTTTTGTGGAAGGTTCTCGATGAAACAAAGGACAGAATGGAGAAGGGTACAGCGGTGAAAAAAGGAAGAATTACCACACCCTTATTTATAGTCACAACAGGTCCGTAAGATCTCGCCACTTGTCGATCATTTGACGAATGGGGAGATGAAAAGACGTAGTCATAATGACTATTTCACTGTTTCACCTTCCTCCTCCTAGAAGAATTACACATCCCAAGGGGCGAACAGTCCGAGGATCGGAAAGATGATGGTTTAGACTTCTACGTCGGATGCCATCTACTGCGATCCGTGTCCTTTACAGATGTGTGGTTTATGATAGTTAAGCATACGAACGATGGACGGAAGCAAATAAAGCAGAAAGCAGGCAATAACTCGAAATTACAGGAAATATAATTTTACAGACATTTAGTACGGATAAAAAAATAAAGCAGCATTGTTCAAGGCAACGTTCCGTGCCACAAAGAGATGCAGATCCAAGACATTACATAAGTTTCACGGGGCATACCCCGGATTCTTCACTGAGGATTGGGTTGGCTCGGACCCAATTCTCCAATGCGAGGCGGATCGGCAGTAGACGCGTTGGCAGTAGCTTGGGCAGCAAGGGCTTCCGCGAGCTCGAACAGGTTGAAATCCTCAGCAAGGCCAACTACCCGGGAAGGCATATAATACCAGTCCTTGAGGAACGCCCGGTAATTCTCGAACGGGACGGAGCACACCTTTTGTAAGGCATCCGGCACACACTTCGGGAGGAAGGGTCCACCGTTCTTGATCTCCAGTTCACCTTCCTCAGTGACAAGATCCGCAAACTCACAAGCGGCCAATCGATCGTCCGAGACAACATCCACGGGAACTTCCACGCCGTTAGCATCCGCAGAAGGGTTTAACCCTTCCGCCTTCCAATTGAAATCTTGAGGAAGTAACCCCTTGGACTGTAGCTGACCAATGGCAGCGGAGAACCCATTCATTCGAGATTCGTCGGACTTGTCCGCCATGAAAAACTTGAAAGAATCCGACTTCATAAAATCTCGGCCCGACTCAAGACGAGCGTATTGGAGGTCTTCCAGCAGGTAATCCTTCATTTCTCGGAAGGCTCTCATTGATTTTCTAGGTGAAACCCTCCTGCCAATCCAAGTCCGCCTTGATTGCCTCCCAGTTGGTCTTCAGCTTATGGAACTTCACCTCGTGCTCCTTCAGCTGCATCTCCAACTGCTTCACTTTTTCGGCCTCATCCGCGGAACTGGCCATGGCCTTGAACAACTCGTGCTCAATGGTAGCCCGCTCACTAGCTTTCCATTGCATGGCTCGGATGAAGCATCCAAGCTGCAAAGAATCCATATAGACATAAGTTGTATGCTTGTCATAAGGACATAATGAAAAAACCATTAGAAGATCACGAACCTGCTGATATAGCACATTGAGGCCACCGACCCGCTCAACCTCGGGAAGTCCGCAGGCACGCTCATACTCCTTGTCGAGAGCGGCCTGGTCAGTCGGTAGAACAGCGGCCAACTGCTGCCTCTTGCTTGCTTGGGATGTCTCCGTGGGAGCTCTCCTATTCCGCCCAGACGTTATGGCATCCCGCATAAACACTTCTTGCTGAGGCGTGGATCTAGCAACGGTTGGTGGCCTGGAGGCAGCGGTGCTCCGAGTAACAGGGGCTTTGCCCTTGTCAGGCACCCCCATGACTTGCGGGTCTTCTCCCGCCTTGTTCCGCCTCTCCTCCTCTGCGGCGAACACTGCCGCATTCTTGGGATCTCCCATAGGAAGACCAGCGGACGTATTGATAATCTTGGTCCTATGACCAGCGGCGACCTCCAGAGATTGTTGCTTTCTCTGCTGCCTCTTCTTTTCGGCGAGCGTCGACATGATATAGTCGAACCAGTGAGCTACATAGCAATGTAAACATTTCAAAACACGGACGAATAACAGAAAAACAACAAGAATATCGGAGATGAGAAAATTCATAACGAGACATTCAAAACACGGAGTCGCACAAATCATAAGTTAGACTCATCGAATCATCTTTCCTCCGACTTCCACGCAGACGGCCATTCGCATAGATATGGCAAGGTGACAAATTAGTCCGTGGAACGGTAGGTAGGCGGATCATTCTTCTTGTGGATCTCCGCCAACCGTGGAGCAACGTTCTTGAAGTGGGGCCAATCAGGATACTCTCCTTAGGAACTTTGGGTAGCCCCATCGCCCTCTCCTCTCTCGGACATCACCGGCTTTAAAGCCATCCGCATAAAATGTATTTATCAACCATTTCGACCCCAACGACGAGATGGAGTCTGAAATGAAGTTATAGGGTTTCCTACTCATAAAGGTGTAAAAAAGGGGATTCCCCGGACTAAAAGAAACATGGAAGAGCTGCCTAAGTTCTCAAAATTCACTGTCTGCCCCTTCTTCTTACAAAAAATTACAAAACAAATAAGGTTACCCAGGGACTTGGGGATAACCTGACTCGGACCTATACCAATATGGTTCAGAATGTTCTTCAGTTCTGTGGCAATGGGGATCTTCCATCCGCAGGAGAAGGCCACCTCGTGCACGCACATATATCCAGCGGGAGGGTTATAGAATGCATGCCCGGGATCAGGGATCATTATTTCTACGGACTCGGGGATCTCCCATTTTCGCCTCCATTCCGGAATCTCCTCAGGTTTAACCCTCGATGGACAGGTAGGATGAAGCCCGTCCGCGTTTTGCTCTCCAAATTCATCTGCTATCACCACTGCGGACGCAGGACGAGGAAATTTATCCTCGCCGCCTTGGCACCACGGCCTTCAACTAAAGGAAGGCTGGATTGAGCGGAAGCGACAGAGTGCAATACAACCCGACGACCGGCACCTCTCCGGGGACGAACATCTGGAGAACTTTCCTCTTCTTCCTCCCCATCTTCACCTTCTTCCTCTCCGGCTTCTTCCTCCTCTTTACCATCATCAGGTCTCCCAGATGTACCAGGGTTGGACGGACCTGTCTCCACCACAACACGGTCCTCCACTCCAGCCTCAAACATCTCCAAATCATCAGCTTCATGCCCGTTGTCGCCCTCACGTTCAATCTGAGGCTTATTCGGATCTACAGGCTCACCCACACCGCCTATAGTCCGAGATTGGACTAACGATCTCGCCTCATTAACATCTTCTTTGACCACTGGTCCGTCCGTCGGAGGATCGACTACATCATGGGTTCCATTCCGGGCGTCAGAATCTCTGGAAGATAAGACATCCACGAGATAATCTTCTACGGACACGCTCACGCCCGCGGATTCACCGCCCGAATCTACTCCATCATGGTAATCCCGCGCCTCGTGAACGTTTTGACTATCGCTCCCGGACATGCTAGGGCAGAAGGAAACGGATCAGAAACGATGATTGTTATTGTCCGAGAGTTCATTTAGATGTCTTATTAAGTCCACAGAAGGACAGGGGCCCCAAAGACCTGGCACACAAAGCTGTGCCAATGGCACCACGATCTACCCCTTATGGCACGGCAATAAAAGAGACAATTTACGGGCGTACGCCACAACCCATATCAATTTATCATCAAGTAAGCATGCATTGTCAAGAAGGGTTGTGTCGGACATGACGTACCAAACAAAAATACAAGGTATCAGTGAGGAAAATGGGCATATTATAAGCATGCAGGAGAAACACATCAACTAGCATCTCGACCGAATGTATCGCAAAGAGCCTATTACTAAAGACAAGCGCAATTACGGAAGCAGCAAGGGAAGGATACACTAGACATGCAAAGGGCGTGTAGCAAGTACAAGCAACTTTAACAAAAAAGGAGGGGTACTGACTTGTTAATATTCAAACTGGAAAGTTCAGCAGACTCTAGAGTTGGGATTGTGCTTCGAGGTTACAGATCTCAGCTGGATAGCCCAAAGTCTTACAAGTTCCGATTGATCGGATCGATCTGGCGTTGTTTGAATTGCTTGAAGATTGCTCAAAGTTTCAATTTAGCTAAAGTGTGAAAGCGACCGATTGCCTAACTATTTATAGGGGCAAATTGGGAAGGTCAAGCGTCACATCACTTAGGTTTAAATCGCAACCGTCGATCTGTTTAATCCAACCGTCATGCCGATTCACGAATAAATGGCTAACAGCACATTGCGTCTGATGCTCGACAGAGGAGTCACATCACTTGATCTCAACCGTTGAGGCTTTCCAATCCAATGGTCGTACCGTTTCCCTCGGGATCTTACCCCATGGGCTGGACAAGCTACTTGTTGGACCCCTTTGATTTACTGTTCGGAGGTCCATCAGGACCATTACACATATTTGGCCCAACGGATAACCTCCTACTTGATCTTCCTCGGAAGGCTTCGTCAGATCCTAACCGTACTCGGACCTACATATCTCGGATACAAATACCTTTTCCATCTACAGTCCCAGTTATGTGATAACTCGGACTGTAGACGGAAAAGGGAGGGGAAAGAGATATATTGAACTCTTGAGGACACGGACGACGGATCCCGACAAAAAGGATTTTTTCCTTTTTCTTTTAGCTAACGATTCGGACACACTCCACAAACACGATTGTTCCCTCATAGTTACCAACTATCTTCTACTAAGATACTTGGAAACTGGGGGGACATATGTTGATACGGATATGTGTCCAATCCGTTAAGGGCACCATAGAGCGTGTCCTAGAGCGCATCAAGGCTGAGATAACCATTCAAAGATAGTCCGACCTTCGAGTGGTCCGTCCTAAAGGAAACCATCTCAGGTCAACTAGTACTCACAAGTCAGCACGCCATTTCAGCTAGGTCCGACCAAGCTAGATGGATGACTTCCAAACCTGACAAAAGGTTACCTGGTCCTCCCAAGTACCGCAAACTGTCAGTCCTAAGATGCTAAACGGACCGGACGAGAGAATCTCGGACGCCACCAGTACAGTAAGACCAAACGTATTTGACAGAACCACTGAGATGCTTCCGTGGAACTCTAAGGTCCGGACACCTTGAGTTACCCCAGGACAGAGTCAACCAATCATGCGGATCTGTCCGAGGGACTTACACGGACCCGACATGCGGAACAGTACTCTCAGAGATAAAGGTCCAAACTACCCTCCCAGGCCCATTAACTAGTATTGGATTACTGTTCACCAAGGGGCCATGGTCCAAAGGTAGCATTGGTGTCCAAATCTGAGGCATACACTTGGCATCATCTTATGGGCCACTCCATAAGCATGATATAACTATAAATATAACACAAGGTCCAAGACCTTAAGGTAAGTGAAATTCCCTAGGAAATTGTGCTGTCCACAAGTCATAAGCACCCTTGATTTCATAACCTTTCCCACTACTATTGCATTGAGAGCTTTCAATTCTCCTTTGAGTAAAGCCTCCTTCCGGATTGACTTAGGCGATTCGGGTAACCCATTCTAACCCCCCCCCCCCCCACTTAGTCCTTTCAAGTACTCTTGCTCGGACTTCAAGTTGGAGGCGGATCCTAGACTAGGTTACTAGTAGTAGTAGTGTTGGTGTTTGAGGTTTTATCCCTCAACAATACTCACTCCGTTCTTTGTAAATTTTTACTTTTTACCATTTCAGAAGATTTTTTAAAAGATTAACACTTCCTTTTTGAAAACCCACTATCTTTACTTGTTCATTTTTTATCATTCTCTTCATACTTTATATATTCTCTATCTTACTTTTCTATCATCTCTCTTACTTTTTACCATCCACCTACATATTTCTTAAAATTCACACAAAATCAAAATGTAAACCTTGTAAATTGACGAAGGGAGTAACAACCAACCTTAAACAATCAAATAATTCTTAAACATTTTACACATATCACTTCACTTTTAGGTACGCTATAGAACATCCCTAAAACCTATAAAATTTTAACTCTATCCCAAGCAAATATTTTCAAAACTCAATTAAAATTTAGTTACTATTCATTTGTTGAAACTCTATTAAAATCTGATCAATTAAAGTTGCGAGCAAGACAATCTACACATTCTTAGATTTTTTTTTTTCGCTTTTGAATTAGTTAAGTTGTTAACAACACACTTTTATATATACAACTAATATATGCATCTACTCGTTTAATCTTTTTTCTTTTATTATCTTTTTTTTCCTTTTCAACAATGAGGGTCTTTCATTTTTACTCTTCTTCTTTATTAATTATTAGAGTTATAGTATATATGTACGTCAAATAGAGGTATCATCAAACTAACTCATTCTTAGAGTTAAGCTTAACATTCAAATTGAGCTTTTGAGTTTGAAAAATCTCATTCTTAAAGTTGTTTTGACAATTCTCTAGTGGGAAATTGTCCAATTCTTTTAGTTCATTTACCATTGGAATTGAGTTTCCGAGTTAGACTGATTCCAATTTTATAATTGAGCTTACCATTCGAATTGAATTTTGAAGTTTGAATTATTCCTTTATTAAAAAGCTTGTAGAGTTCCCAAATTAAAATTATCTTATTCTTATACTTCATGTAACACAACTGAATAAATAGGTTACTTGTAACTGGCTACTCCCTCCGTCCCGGAGAACTTCATACATTAGGGTTAGCGCGCAGTTTTATGCGAAAAGTTAAAGTAATGATAGAATATAGAAAAGGTGGGAAAAAGTGTACTTTTAGTGGCAAAAGATATAATTTGAGTGTAAAGTTGAGATTGTTTATTATTTGTTGGGTGTGGGGTACCTTTCTTTCTTGGTAATGTATGAAGTTCTGTGGGACGGCTAAAAATGGGAAATGTATGAAGTTCTGCGGGACGGAGGGAGTACTTCTTTTCGGTCCAATTTTTGGTGTAGATAATCAACTTCATCTTTGTAGTTGTCAGCATTTAGACTCGATTGACCTGCTCCCAATAATAATACAAATACTATCGAAGAAAAATGTATTTATATCAAATAAAATTATATAAAGTACTTAAACAATGCAAAAATTGTGTTTGTTGAAAATTAAAGAAAAGATTTGGGTTTCTCAATTGTATAAAATTAAAGAAAATAGGTAGGTATGGTAATTGGACACCAAATCGTGTATGTAATTTTTTCCCCCTATTGGTTAATTTAAGTTCAAACACATATTATAGCTTTAGAACATAAATAGGAAGGCAGCAAGTAGCGTTACTTGGTGTGAGGGAGTATAAAATTAGTTGCCAAATTGACAATAAATTTTATGATTTTGATATATATATATATATATATATATATATATATATATATATATATATATATATATATATATATATATATATATATATAGTTGACTAAAAATAGAGAAAGAGGCATAAGATTATGGAGATAATTTGTTGGCAAAATCACAAATTTACTATTAATAGTAAATACTCCCTAGTCTATTTCATTCAACTTTGAATTACTCATATAATACTTGTAATGTATTTAAAAAAAATATATAGTGAAAATTTAAATATTAATATTTAATAATATGAATTTTAAAAAAATTTACCAACATTATTTATATGTAATTCACAAACCAAATTTGTAAGTGTTGATCAGAAAAAGTTAAACGGGCAATTAAAAGTGGGACAGAGGGAAGGGAGTATAATTTTCTTCTAATCCTATACGTAAATTCCCAATTCACTATTAATAGTATAATTTTATTATCTAATCCTATAATTTCGATTCGATTCGATTCTCCATAACTTCCATGGGTTTATTGTATTTTGTATTAGATTGATATAAATTTTAAAAGTAAAATTACATAAAAATAGTAAACGTAAGAGACTGTTTATGTACATTTAGTTGAATTTTTTGGATTACTACTCCATCCACCCCACAAATCTTCATACATTACTAACAAATGAAGTTATCACAAACCCAACAAACTATTAAAATCTTATATCTACACTAAACTTACTCATTTAACCATTAAAAGTGCTTCACACATTTTTATATTTTATCATACGATATTAATTTTTCACATAAAACTACGCATCGACCTTAAAATATTTCGGGACATTGTGAGTACAACAGAAACAAAAGTATCACAAATCCACTTCATTCTTTCCTTATAAAGAAGACCAGCTAAAGAATAGCAAAATTTACATGGACTAAGTGCATATATTACATTTTAATTTGATCACCTTCAATGATGATAGGTGTTATTATAATAACACTCATTGGCCAGTAGAACAACATGTCATTATCTATCAATGCATATGTATACACAAATTTTGTCTTTTGAAAATCAAAGTGATACATCAATCCAAACGCCTCTAAAACTAATACATGAAAAATTGAAAATAAACAACTATTTGATATTGTAACTCAGCAAAATCTATTAGTTAACAGCATGTGCCACTAACTCCTTTGTACTATTTTCCTTGATAATGTTTAGACTATACGGCAACATTCATTAAAGCAAATCCGTCGTCTTCATTTCCGTAAACACAAAATTTCTCCTGCAAAAGATTAAATAAATGTTAATAATAAATATTGGTACATGCAAAAGGGAGTAAATACTTTTGTATTTACCAACCAAAGATTTGCGTAGTACAGCTTCGGGATTTCGTGAAACATAAACAACGTCAATTAAGAACTGCTTCTGAAATTATATTGGATGCACCGATACAAATCTCTTAAGTACGTGTTTGTTCATCCACAGACAACTAATAGCATCAAATAAAAGCAATTATATAATATTTGATAAGTAATACAATTTAGAAGATGATATAAAAATACAGATTAAATACCTGACAACATAATTTGCCCAATCAAGTAGTGAATGAGTTGCAACTTCACCAAATATATGAAATAACGACTTCATTTGGGAATTCTGGACACGAAAGATGATGATTCTTAATTGGTTGTTGCATACTTGATAGTTTGACGGTATTCACGATTCATCTATGTTTACAGGTTTGTTAATTGGTGTTAAATAGTTTGATAATAAATGAGGTGAATTCAGGACATTTATAATAAAGTTTACATTCATCGTTGGTATTAACAACTTGATAACCAATTGCCACATAAATAGGAAACAAACTAAATTGTTTTTTTTTTAGAACAAACTAAATTATTACATACGGTATAAAAATTGCACAGGAATTTTATAGTTAAATCTGTTGGCTCTTGATGCATGAGTAGCTGATTTCAGGGATGATTTATGATGATTTTTTGGATTAGTTCGTGGTGAACACGTAACATATGAACAACATGAATCGGTGGGCATAATAATAGGAAAATGTAACAATTAAATATCTCTTTAGTCGAATTAGGTGTGCTGGAAAACAAAAATTCTGAAGATTGATAATTCATTTTTTGTTGCTTCAATTTTCCATCATCACTTATATATATTTTTATCATATAAGTATATAGATATAGACAATATGTTTTAACCTTCAAGCCACGTTAATTAACTAATTACCTAAACAATAGAACTTAACAACCACTTAGTCTGACTTTGGTTAATAAGCATTAGATTTCGGATATAATTTAGCATAACTGAGCCATGAAACTAGGGGAGTTTAACAACTGGTGCGTAGAGAAAAAATTAATGCATCAAATATTGGTGAATTAAAATTTATTTAATTTTGGAGGGAATTTGCCACATCAGCTTTTTGCATATGTTGCACAGCTCTCCTTTCAATTAGACCATCACTTTTATTATATATATAGATATAGATTGCAGATCAATCTATTTAAAAAAAGAATTATAATTATAGATAGGTCTAAAGGTCAACTTTTCCCCCTATTTTATATTTTCTTTATAATAGGTATTATATAACCAAAAAATTGGTACGTGGAACGAAAATTAAACTTTATTTCTTTCCAACCAATAAGTACAAGCCGATCGAAAGATCCAGGCATATGAGTATCCAAAAGAATCAAATCGACTAGGTGATTCAACAGCTAAAAATGCTACTCTATCATGCTAACATTAATTTTGCGCAGTGTGCTCGCAAACGAGGATCTACCCAAGCTCTATTAATCAATACATCAATAATTTTGTCTTCTAGGTACTGATTCGCCGGTTTCTGCTGGAAACATATCGTGTTGCGCTCGATCCAAATGGCATAAATTGTTTCAGCAAAAGCACTCTTGAGTATCTTCGCCTTTCAACTCTTTCCCCCAAATCGACGACACATCCAATCAAGCTCTTCATTCCATCCCAGCAGAGCTCTAGTAATTTGCAACCATCTCAGGACCCGTAGCCAGATGCGATTAGTGTAAGCGCACTCAAAGAGGAGATGCTGTTGTGTTTCCTCATGCGTACAGAAGAGGCAGGAAGGGTCAAGGGAAGTGTGCCATCGACGAACTCTGTCCTTTGTTGCTAATCGATCATTTAAAGCCATCCAAGTACAAAATAGTGCCCGAGGTCTTGCTTTATTCCCAAACCAGAATTTTTTCCACTGCACCTCTTGCTTTGCTCCTCGTAATTCCTTATATAAAGCCCTTGTGGGAAACTGTTGAGAAGTTAGTGCCATCATCCAGGTGTTGGAAGAGTGCACCAGCATGCGAGTCTTCATTATGGCTTTTACAATCCAAGAGTTGTTCGCTGTTAATTGTACATCAATGACCACACGATCTTTTATATAATAGCAATGAATCCACTTGACCCAAAGTTTATCAGCTTTAACACATACGTTCCATAGTAGCTTAGCAATGGTGCATTTATTCCAGTCAGCAAGGGTGGTCAAATTTAGGCCCCCAGCATTCTTTTCATCACAGAGTTTTGCCCAGGCAACAGGTGATTTTCGGGTAATCTCATCAGTTCCACTCCAAAGAAAAGAACGACAAATGGATTCAATGTGTTTTATAACAGTGGTAGGCATAGGAAAAACCTGTATCCAGTAGCTTGATATAGCATAAAGTACACTACGGATGAGCTGGAATTTCCCCGCGTAGCTTAAGAGTTTGGAGGTCCAATGTCAAATTCGAGAGGTGATTCTGTTGACCAGGGGCTGGCAGTCGCGGATGGACAACTTGCGTGTGGAGAGAGGCACTCCTAGGTATTTTATAGGGAGTTTCCCCGCCTTAAATCCCGTCTCGTGATGAATCGCCTCTTTAACAGCTCTATCAACGCCACCAAGGAAGATCTGGCATTTGCTTGGGTTCGCCGAGAGGCCTGTAGATGCTGAGAAAATACGGAATTGATCCATGAGTAGTGTAATAGAGCGCACATCACCTCTGGCAAAGAGGAGAAGGTCATCAGCAAAACAGAGGTTAGTTATGCTCAAAGCTTCACAACGGGGATGGTAATTAAAATCCGACACTCTCTTTAGTAGACCCAGAACTCGATGCAAGTACTCCATCATGATAACAAACAATAGAGGTGGGATAGGATCACCTTGCCGGAGACCTCACGTAGCCTTGAGGAGCTGAGATGGAGTGCCATTTATAACATATCGATACGAAACAGTCGTTACGCATCGCATTATCCAAGCCACAAACTGTGCCGGGAAGCCCAACTCCTCCAAGATCGATTGTAATGCTGACTATTCAACAGTATCAAAGGCCTTCTGCAGATCCATCTGTATCATACAACGTGGCGAGATGTTTTTCCGTTCATAACCCTGGACTAATTCACTAGCCAGCAGAATATTATCGTGAATAACCTTTCCAGGAAGGAATGCAGATTGGCTTTCGTCCACAACTGAGTTAATTACACGACTCAGTCTCTTGGTTAAGATCTTCAAGATTATCTTATAAATGGTAGAGCAACATGAAATAGGCCTCATTTCCTTCATTGTACAAGCACTAGCCGATTTTGGGATTAATGTGACCAAGGTGCAGTTTGCCATGGCATATAGGCTGCCCGACTGGAAGAAATCCATGACTACCCTGATGACGTCCGTTTTGATTATACTCCAAGCGGCTTTGAAGAACTTTGCATTGTACCCATCCATTCCCGGTGCTTTGTTGTCATCGATATCACTAAGGGCCTCCCAGATTTCCTTGTCCGTAATTGGAGTTATCAAGGTCAGCCTCTCCTCTCGACTAAGCTGTCTACCCGAGCGAAGAGCATCAATATCGACTCCTAGTAGGTGAGACGCAGCAGTACCGACCAGGTCTGTATAAAAGTGCATGATTTCTTGCTCCAGCTCTTGTGGTGTAGTTAAAATACGCCCAGCATGCATTACAAGCTTCGAGATGCCAATGTCATGGAAGTACGCATTATTACCATCACCAGTGCGAAGCCAATGGATTTTAGCTTTTTGTGCCATGATTATCTCAGCCATGTCATTCCATTTAATCACATCTTCCGTACATTGTTTAACTTGGTGGATTAACCCGACGTTGAAACGGTCCTGCAAAAGAGCTTGTTGAGCACGGGAGAGGTCCACTCTTGCTTCCTCAAGTTTCCGTGAGGTACCCAAATGCAGTCTGGTGAGTGGCTTTAGCCGTTTCTGTAGTAATTGAAGCTTTCTCCATAGGATATACATGGGCTGTCCCCGAATATCTAGAGTCCAAGCAGACTGTACCGTGGCTAGGAATTCGTCATGATTAGTCATACAATTCATAAATTGGAATTGCTTGGGTCGGGTGCAAGATGCAGTAGTGGATGCTACCACATGCAACGGCGAATGATCAGAAACTCCAGCTTCCAGAATATGAATCTTACAGGTGGGGAATTTAAGGAACCAGTCCGGATTACATAATGCCATGTCAATACGTGAATAGATAATGGTCTGCTCTTGCTGATTTGACCAAGTAAAGTAATCCCCCTCCGTTCCTTTTTCAACTAAATTGGCTATCCCCATCATCTCCTCTAAATCAAAAACTCAGTTGCGGTTACAGGGTTTCCACCTACTCTATCCATTAACCGAAGAACATTATTCATGTCGCCAATTACCATCCAGGGTCCTGTCTGTTGGTCCAGATAACGGCAAAGTAAAAGACTAGGGGGGGGGGGGTGAATAGTCTTTTAAAAAAACTTTTGTCGATAACAACTATTTCTCAGATATCTGAATAGATATCTGATACTTAGAATCAGAGTGCGGAAGACTTAATAAAGATAAGTGCAGAAACAGTTAATATGTGTGTGTGTTGCTGAAATGTAAATACGTAAAGGTAAATAACAGAAGTATAGTGGTATCTGGAGGTGGCGTAATCCTCCAACTATTCCACTTCGGTCTGTCAGAGACCTAGAATTCACTAGAACAGATAATTGAGTTCTCCTTACAATAATCCTATTCTAAGATTCTTAACAATTGGTTCCCAACCAAATGTTCCCCCTGAGTTGTTCCCCGGCTTTCACAGCCAAGTACTTCCTGCATCGTAAACCTTTGAGTTATTCCTAGCTTCCCAAGCTAAGTACTTCCTATACTCAATAACGTTGAATTATTCCTTAGTTTCCCAAATCAAGTACTTCCTATACTCCTAACCTTGGAGTTATTCCCGATTTTTCAAACTAAGTACTTCTGCACTCCACGCTTATGGTGTTGGTTTTGGTTTGAGTTGTCGATGAGCTTCTTAATAACTTTTCGTTATTCGAGAGCTCGTGAATCAAGGTACTTAATACACTTTGCGGCAGATGGTATCTTGTTCGATTTTATGACCTAAGTCTTATGATATCTGCTCAAGAGAATGAATCTTTATAGTTGATCTTTTGATTCAACTCCTTCACAGATAGCTTTGCTTGTTTAGGATCAGGACACTTAGAACTTCAGTGTTACTCAAGATCAAAAGCTTTGGTCGCAACAGAAAGCTTTGTGAGTAAGTAAGTTGCTTTGAGAGAGTAAGACGTTCGGCAGCTTGTATGCAGTTCAAGGTGTGTCTAAGGTGTCTTCTCAATCAGTCTAAGTGTTGATATTTATAGATAAATTTGAGTGCCGTTTGAATAGTATCCGTTAGGCTCAAATTCAAACTATCGATATCTGTGTATAGTACTGTAGCAGGTTTTTTCTTCTTCTCAGAAGCTGCCGTTGCTTTTATTCAGACATCTCTGTCCGTGCACAAGAAATTTCCCAACAAATTTCCCCCTTTTTGATTAGTCAACGATGACTATCTTCCCTATTACAAATCTGGATGAGGAAACAATCCACCACTTAATCATTTCTTATGATCTTTCAATTCATATAATTAAGTGCAGAAAGTAAACATCAACCAAATCACAAGGTGTGATCTTTGCTGACAAGTTATCTTTTATAGAATACTATCTGAGAGTAAGTTCTTCAGATAAGTTACAAATAAAGATTACAGATAACTTCAATACATGATACAATTAAGCTCAGTTAGCAAAAATACAAAAACTACATAGTAAATTAGGACAACAGGAGTAACCAAGCTCCAAGTAAACATCCTAATAGACTAGTCTTCAAGTCTTCAATCTTCAAGTCTTCAACAGTATTTCTATGGATCAGTCTACAAATTTCCTATCTCCAAACCTTTTGATGTCATCAGAATAATCATAGAGAAGAGTTCTGACGAGCATCTCTGTGTCTTTGGCAAATCCACAGACCTCTTTGTAGGTTTTGGTAGGATTTTTCTTGACAAAATGCTTGACCCATAGGTACTTTCCCCACTTCGGGCATGCTCTATTCGATATCCGAAAGCTTGAAGTATTCAGAGATAATCTTCATATATCCGATGTCACCCTTGTATTGATCTTACGCCGATAGACGACTCATGTGGTTCCACAACAAGTCTTGGTCTTGTGCCTGTTCCTGTGATATTCAGAATTTTGTGCACATCATCTGGCTTTCCATATGGACAATCATCAGAGAGGTCCTTCTTCATGGCTTCAGTTCTCTTGACAACTTCAAAATCCAACCATGCTTTGATGTGATTGGTGTTGATCAAGATAGGTTTATCCTTTCTCCATGCCATAAGTTGTTTATGGATTGGTTCTGGAAATCTTGAATTTACCAGTAGATGCTTAAGTTCCAGAATCCAATAGCCTTTCTTTTGATTGATGCACCTGTAGACAGAGGAATCATTGTCATACTTCACATACTCTATTTTGGCTTCTTCTGGCCTGAGTGGAAGTTGACTTTGTCTTTGCTCAGCTCTCAGTCTGTTCCTTCTCTGTCTTGAATTTTCTTTGGGGTTGTTGCTTGAAGAACCACCACCCTGGATAGACTTGGTATTTCCAGAGGGTGTTTTAGCTGCTAGTGGCTTTTCAGCTATGGGCTCAGTTAGGCTTTCAATTTTCCTTTTTCTGTGAAGAGGAGCTTCATCTTCATCAGTTTCCTCATCATCATCAAGACTAGATCTTGTGAGAGTTTTACAGCCTTCTTCATTGCCCTGGGACTTGATTTGACCTTCTTCTTCTTCTTCAGAAGATTCATCAATCCCTCTAACTTGTCTTCTCCTTGGAGCCTTGGTACTCCTTGGAGGTTTCTGTGCCATGGCCCTTGTTACCATTTTGGTTGCTTCAGTGGGTTTCTGGGAAGCAGCTACTATTTGCACAACGGCTTGGCTTGAGGAGGGTTCGTTGATTCTGAGTGGTGGCTGGGAAGTTTTTCTTCTTCCTTTCTGAGCCGCACCAGCTCCAGATCTCTTTTTGTTTGCTTCTCCTTCTTCCCATTCCCCCTGACTTTGAGGTCCAGATTTGTACTTTCTTTCCCCCTTAGTCATTGTTGGCTGACTCAGTCTCATAAAGGAATCTGAGAGAGAGTCAAAATGCCCTTGTAAATAGTTATAGCGGTGACCAACTTCAAGTTACGCTTTGAGCTCGATTTTGCTTGATAAGTCCATTGTCCTTATCGTGAGCTCTTGATGGGCCTAGGATGGCATCTGCTTTTCCAAGGTGTAACTTGCCTCTTGAAGAGCTTTTTCACTAAAACGCATCATCCCTTATCATTCCCACATCTTTACGAGCAATGACTATGCTAGTTGTTCTCGAGTGATGAGTTCGATGAACTTTCTCATTTCGGAGGGACGAGGCAATTACTTCCTTGTTCGTGAAGACATCTCCTTTTAAGTTGTGTCGATTTCGACTGTTCATGTATTCATGGGAGTGGACGTTTGGCAGTTTGCTGAATATTGTAGGAGAAATCAGCTTCCTTTTCAAGTGAGAAACCGCTAAATGTTCATTGCGGTGTTCTGCCAAAGTCTTGTCTTCTTCATCATCTGAGTGATCAGCCCAGTGATCTTCATCCTCTTGGACATTTTCATCGATTGTATCGAGTCCAGCACCATCTCAGAGATTGGTTTCTTTCCATTCTGGGAGGAGGATGGTACTTCTTTCGAAGATGATGCAGCCTTAGCATCATGCTTGACTTCAGATACTTCTTCAGTATCGAGTTCTTTAGTGATCTCTTGCACAGCATCCTGTAGCTCTTTAACTTCAGAGTAAGCAATCTTTTCTTCTAAGTATAGATCTTGTAGTTGATCAATCTTATCTCTGGATTTAGCTATTTGGTCTTCCAGTTGAAGATGGAGCTGTTGTTCTTCTTCCAACAGTTGTCTGAGTTGAGCAGATCTGGTTTGAGTGTTTAGTATTTTCTGATTTGTTTCTTCAGAAAGCTCAACTACTTGTTCAATGGTAACTGCGTGTTGGTTAGAAGATGGATGAGTAGATTTCTGAGGTGATGAAGACAGAGATTTCTGTGAAGTCTTCTCAGTTTGCTTTTCAGCAGCTGAGGCATTGTTTCTCTGTGAAATTCCTCCGGTCCCTGGTGCAGGGGCATCATCATCATCCTTTTTGTCATTATCATCCTTTTGGTGATGATCAGTGGGAGGTTCATCAAAGTAATTTTCATTCATTTCTTCCTCCTCATCATCTTCAGATACAAGATTGATCACTTCCGGGATAGTGATCTTCTGCCCATTAACTTCTTCTTGTTCAGAAGGTATAAACTGCAGATGCAGGCGGGGCGGCTTGAATGCCATCGTAATCTTGTCGACCATCCGCTGCTCAAAGGCATGTATCAAACTATCGCCACTTCTCCGAAAAGTCCTTATGTAGTAGAGTCAATCGTATATTGTTCTAGGGAACATTGCTTGGACATATGTTTCGTCAAGAGCTCGTTCGTGCTTCGGGTTGGTTGATCGTGATTCTCAATATTTCAGAGAGATCAGAGCACCTTAACTTCTGCCATTTCTTGAAGCATTGAATATGCTTTGGCAGGGTGTGAGCTTTGAAGAAGTGAAGTAGGTCCCTTGTTTCTTTAATGGGAACCTGCTTTGCATCTGTTTGAGCCTAAAAGAAAGAGTTTTGAGTGAGTTTCAAAACTTTTGTAGATATCTGAGTAAAAGTGTAGTTTAGTTTCTGAGTTACCTGAGTATGAACATCAGGCTCAGATACTTGTTCTACTGAGACAATTGGTGTCTCAGATATCTTGTTGTGAGGTTGAGACTTGGAAGTCTGGTCCTCATCAACCTTTCTTTCTTGAACCTGAGAGAAATACAATACTTAGGAAATAGTTTGAAAGAATCTATGCATAAATATGCTTTTAATGAATTATGATTTGAGCTACTTACTTCCTCAAAAGGAAGCTCAGATTCATTTTTCTCAGAAACTTGTGCAGTTTCTGGTGTTCTTTCGAGTGATGCTGCCTTGGGGGCTTCATCAATTTCCATTGATGCAGGGGAAGTCGCAACTTTATCCCCTTTCATTTCTACTTCTGAAATAGCCTGTAAGTAGAAAGTATTGAATATTAGAAGAGATAAGGGATAACCCAAGATGAAGAATACTTGTCACTTGATTGTCGTATACCTTCATGTTTGAAGGCTCAGTGATGTATTCCTCAGAAACCTTGTTGGTCTCTGGATTTGTCGCTGGCATTTCTGCCTTATCTTCTTCCATCTCAGTTGGAGCCTGTTAGAAACATTTAATCAAGAATAAGCACGTAAACATTTTTACTGAAAAATTAGTTCTCTTTAAGAATCATTTACCTGTGGCACAGGCTCAGATTTCTCAAGAGTTGAGGTTGAAGGGACCTCTTTTTCAGTAGTTGAGGCAAGCTTCTCAGCTTCCTCTTGTTTCTGCGTTTCTAACTCAGCCTGTAACAAAGAAATTCTTATGAGGTAACAAGATTTATAAGTATAAAATTTTTCACAAGGTAAGAGTTAAACCAGTCATTTACCTGAGCAGTTTCAGGCTGATTGGTCTCTGGAACTTGTGACCTTTCTATACATTGGTCGTCTTGTCCTAGTGCAGTTTCTTTGTTTGAAGTTTACTACTTCACACCTTTCACAGTATGCAACTCAGTTGCCTCCCCTGGTTGATCATTCTGAGTAGATGTCTCAGTTTGATCCCTCTCAGTGAGTTGGGGAACCTGCTCATTTGCAGGACTTTCTTCAGCATACTGTATTGCTGGTAATTTGAAATGGAGTTCATTTACCATTTAATCAACCACTTGTGGCTGTTGTGGTTGTTGTGGTTGTCTGGAAGCAGAAGATTGATCAGTAGAATGTTCTTCCAGATTTTTAGATGTGGCATTTCCATCAGCATCTGCCAGCACTAAAATACCACTCATCAGGGCTTTGTGAAGTTGTTCAAGAGAAGCATTCCCTGATGATGTGTTTGCACCAACAACCTTTGCTATAGTCTCGAGAACTTTGTAGTGCGAGTTCTTTTTCAGATACCTTATCACCAGTTACTTTTTCAGTAACCTTAGCCCTCTTTGTTCTTTCTAGGACTTGAGAGATGACTAGTTCATCATCTTGATCATCAGAGCTCTCATCAGCATTGGGAACTGATTGGTCCATTATTCCTGCGGTTTCTGCAGATGGGGCTTGGTGCTTTTCACCACTCTTGGCAGCATTTATGAGTTCATCAGCAAGGCTTTCTGCATTAGTCGCAACATTTCTGAAAGCACTTTCTCTTGCTGAGTCTACTTGTTCAGTAGTTGATAACTCTTTTGCAGCATTGATGAGTTCATCTGCCATTATCAGTTCATCTAATGCCCGCAGATATCCGAGAATTGACAACCTCTTTGGGTGTGTCATCCGATTTGACGAGACTTCTTTCTTGAACGTCTGGCTTCTTGGTATAACCTTTTCTTGAATATCTTTTCGGACTTTCGCTTCTTAGGACCTTTACGAGACCCGGTAACCTTTTCATCGATTTGTATACTCATATTTGTAGAGTAAATTCTTTTGGCTATTTGCCGTCTCTCGAGCTCAATGCCAAGCTTTTCCAAAGAAGTAGCATATCTTGACCATAACCTCATGGCCTTTGGCTCACTAGTCCTTTGACAATCTTAGGATCGAAGCTTGAATCTTCTTCACGAATTTCATGAAGGCGTACTTTCCCCGATTAAAGGGTTTTCCACCTTTTGTCTTGTTGATTCAGCAAGAACATCATGATCCATCGTTCTTGGCTTATCCGGTCAAGACCTCCTTGTAAACCATCAAAGCATCATGAAGAATGCAAGCCAAGACATCCCGGTGAACCAACAGATGTCCGGTTCGGATGTCGACAAGCTTGAACTCGGTGGGTGTATCGATTTTCAAGATCACACGCCATCATAAAGTTCTTTAACACCTTCAAGGAGTTCCTCATCCTTGGTGTTTATTTCAAAATCCTTTCCAAGATTTTGAACCTCAAACAACTTACAGAAGGTTGTTAAGTCCAGAAGGATTTCCTTTCCTTGGACTGAGGTTTTGATAGACACTATTTCAGTGCCTTGATACACAGAAATAATCACAGTTGTTGTAAAATTCCAACACATCGAGTGATGAAATTCCACTTGGGCGAGCAGATCGAAAACCCTTGATTTGTGCCTTTTCAAGCATGTCAAGAATCAATTTTCTATCAGTTTGGTTCTCTATTGCAGCAGTGAGGTATTCCTCAACCATGGCACCACCCCAAATCATTCTGTGACTTGAAGTCCAATGGTCAGGATTAAAAACTCCTACCAGTCGATTGTTTACAATAACCAACCCTGGTGCTTGCTTTTCAGAAGTACCAGTGGAGGATTGGGATTTCTGTGTTGAAGTGTTCTTGGAGGCCATCTCTTTATATAGTGTAGGGATTTGAAATTGGTGTTTGAAAGAGATTTGATTCAGTAATTCTTTACAGAAAAACTTAATCTTGATTTGCAGAGATTGTAGAGGGTTTGTAGAGAATCAAGAGAAGGATTTGCTATTTTTGTGCAAGATGAAATTTCGGATTAGGCAAAAGTGATTTCATTTGCCAAAATCCTATATATATAGCAGTTGAATCCCAACAGACAAATACATACAAATCGATTTTGTGTGTACGTATCTGTGATTTGCAAACAGGCGTGAGCAAAAGCTAGTTCGGCATTAAATGCTTAGTGGGCCATGTCTGAATTTCAACAGTCCACTATTTACTGTGAATTAATTTCCACCGTACAGATCAATCGCTTAACTTCATCGAGGGTCACCATTGCTTTTTCAGCAATGTTCACAATCAGCAAGTGTAATTGTGCCCATTTAATGAGTTTTGGCGACTTGCTATCTGAATCACAATTCTGTATGACCAAGGACACTGTTCGCATCTGAATTTGTCTTATACTTAGGATTTTTCCAAGTTTTTCATCAAGATAGAAATAATGCGAGTTTCAAGAGAGTAGTTGACTGCAGATAGTTATACTATTCTCTTTTGTGTTCCCCGTTTATCGAGTGATTCAGATATCTGAGTTCCCGTCTCAGAGATCTTAAGCTATCTTTTTGCTCTTTAGCCTTTTTGACTTCTGGATACCCGTTCCAGATTTCTCTTTTCTCTTTTCTGGATACCCGTTCCAGATTTCTCTTTTCTCTTTTCTGGATACCCGTTCCAGATATCTCTTCTCTGGTTGCCCGTTCCAGATACCTCTTCTCTTTCAGTTCATTGGTAGTTCCATTAGTCCAAGACTATGTCTTAAGGCTAAGAATCTACTTTCTTGTAGTGGCTTAGTGAAGATATCTGCAAGTTGGTCTTCAGTGCCAATCTTGAGTATCTCTATATTGCCCTTTTCAACATGGTCTCTGATCAAGTTGAAAGTGCAGTATCCACTTATATTTTGATAATCTTGTCTTTCAATAATCAGTTCCAAGTTTGTGTTTGTTGTTGTTTGTGAAGCTGCAGGATTATCAATGTTGTATAAATTGTGACAGGATAGAATTCAATGCTGACATAACATTGAAGATATAGCATTGCAGTAGACATCGAAGACAAAGCACATTGGACAGGAAACTTGGACTGGAAGTATTGACAAATCGAACAAGAAATGATTTAAGGAAAAAGAACAGATTGTGGTGAAAGCAAGAAGGAATATATTTTATGAAGAATCGATATTTGGAAATTTCCTTCTATGTGCATATTGAAGAAAACAAGTAAAAGGAAAATTGCCTTTGCTGAGATCCTATTGCCTTTCGACATAGATGGAAGAGGTCGACATCTCAAGTATATATATGCAAGGATTCAGCAAAGCAAGGTTGAGCTTTTTGAAAAGATCAATTAAGATTTAAAGAGTTTAGGCTTCTTGTTTTCTGCTAGCTTTAGAGTTTGTCTAAGAGTATTCATTGTTGGAATAACTCTTTCAAACATCGACCTAGAATAGCTTTTACTGTTGGTTCTTCTAGGGCTAGTTTTGGTTGTTTAATCAATCGTTTGTGATTGTATTAAACCTAGTTGATTAGATCTACTTTTCACGGTCAAGATATTTTGCCTAAAGGCGTTGCGATATATATTTCTATATATTGGCTTGGTAATAAGTTTTAATATTATTATTCATCCGCTATCGGTTCTTGTAGACATTGTTGAACAACATTGTTGGCAACATTGTCTGTTGATCTAGTTCCAAGTACCAATCCGGGATCATAAGTTCTAACAAGTGGCATCAGAGCTAGCCACCTAACTACAGGTGTCTGGATTTGGTACTACTACAATGGATGCAAACTACAATAGACCTCTTGTGCTTGATGGGTCCAACTACCATTACTGGCAAATCCGGATGAGGACATACATCAAGTCCCTTGATGGCCGTTCTTGGAGATCCATTCTGGAAGGATACACCTGGCCAACTGAAGGACCTGATGCTGATGGTGACATTGTCCCCATCCCTGAAGAACGCTTCTCTGCAGGTGACATACTTCTTAGCTCTTATAATGAAAAAGCATTAAATGCTATCTTTGGTCAAGTAGATTCTCATATGTTTAAAATCATTCAAAACTGCACTACTGCAAAACAAGCTTGGGAATTACTTCAGAGTCATTGTGAAGGGGATGCTAGTGTCAAACAAACAAAACTTAGAATGCTTTGGTCTCAATTTGAAAATCTAAGAATGGCGGAGGAAGAAACCATTGACTCCTATTTCGAAAAACTTTTGACTCTCTCAAATGAAGTCCAAAGACTGGGAGAAGCTATTTCTAATAGGCAACTTGTTTCCAAAGCTGTTCGATCTCTTTCCTCAAGATTTAATACCAAAGTCACTATTTTGGAAGACACTCATAACTTGGCAACTATGGATTTTCATACCCTGTTGAACAATTTGAAAAACTTTGAACTAAATGAAAATGAGAGACAAGGTATGAAAACTCATAGTATCTCCCTTCACTCTGTTTCTAAAGCTAAATCTTCAAAGCCTGATAGTAGTAGTGATGAGTCTGACAATATGACTGAGGAAGCTTTCAACAATCTTGTGAGGAAGTTCAACAAACTTAGATTCAGGAAAAACTCTGGTCAAGGATCCTCAAGTGGAACTAAAACTTTTAAAAAGAAAACCAATACTTTCAAAACTGGTTCTGCTTCCAAAACTAGCTCTGAATCTGATTTCGATCGCACTCCTCTTAGTAAGATTAGATGTTTTGAATGCCAAGGGTGGGGTCATTATCAAAATGAATGTGCTAAAAATCTCAGAAAAGAGAAAAAGAATCTTCTTGCTTGTCTCAGTGATGACTCAGATGAAGAACAGGAAGATGAAGAAAAAGAAGTTGATTCAACTACCAATGCCAGAGCTCTCCGCTCATCCACTTACAATGTTGATGACCAATGTTGGGACAACAATGTCGAGACAACATCAGGAATAGAAATCTTCTTTGACTATGATGACTCTGAGAACTGTGAAATTTTGGCACTAACCAAACCTGAGAAGTCAGGAATCTCTGATGTTTTATGTCTACATGGTTCTGTGGATTTTGATATAGACAGTCCTTCAGAAGAGGAAGTTAATGCAGATCAAATGGTGAAGGATCTGCAACAGATGTATGAGAAACTCTTCAGTGAATGGAAGACTCTCAGGAAACTCCTCAAGAAAACTGAGAAGGAGAACTACAATCTGAAAGACACCATTGTCAAACTAGAAGCTGAATTAACAAAGAAGAACACTGAACTGTTCAAAGTAATCTCTGAACTAGAAAATGAAAAGAAGGTAATTGCAAAATGGAACTCTTCTACTTCTAGACTTAATGATATGCTTGATGTAAACAATGATAGGACCACTGGTTTAGGGTACACCAGTAGTTATGATGAACTTGGGGGCAACATGAAATGCACTGCTAACACTGATACCCCAAAAGTTGTCAAACCTTTTTCTGAGCTCATAAAAGGTCCTACGTTTGTCAAAGAAAAAGCTTTGTTTGTGCACTTGTCATAATCTGGTCACAAAAGCCTTCTCGCTTCCAGATTGCGAAAAGGACTTAAAAAGGGAACATGTTGAGACCTCCAACCTCAGTAATCTCTCCACAATTCCCTCCCATCCAGTTTCCAGCAAACAAAACAGTGATGCTAGCTGCAATGTTGTGACAACATCCACTTCAACAGAGACTGAAAGATGTAATCTTAAGACTCTGAAGTACTTTCCTAGTTCTCCTAAACAAGGCAAATCTCCAGGACAGATAAGAAAACACAAGAGTGTTTCAAAACATGTGTGGGTAGCTAAAGAAAAACATACTTGCAATGTTGCTTTTTCTGTTGCTACTTCCCCTAACAATGCTGGAAAATGGTACTTCGACAGTGGTTGCTCTAGGCACATGACCGGTAACCCGTCAAATTTGTCAAATTTTGTAGCTCAAAAGACAGGTACGGTAACATATGGAGGAGGATACCAAAGCAAAATACTTGGAAAGGGAACACTATGCCTTAAAGGATATCCGAAACTCTCAAATGTTCTTCTTGTTGAAGGGTTAACGGCTAATCTTGTTAGTATAAGCCACCTGTGTGATGATGATCTGAAAGTCAAGTTTGATAAACATTCTTGCAAAGTTTATACTTGTGTGGACAAATTAACTGTAATGACAGGTGTGAGATCACAGGACAACTGCTATGTGATGGACATTCCTCTCAAATGCAATGTTGCTCAACATGATGATGCAACATTGTGGCATAAGAATGGGACATGTCAATTACGAAATGGAGAAGATCATCAAAAACAATGTGGTGACAGAGTGCCAAAGCTTACCAATGTAGGGAAACATGTGTGTGTATGTCTTATGGGAAAACAAACCAAAGTGACACATCACCACTGATTGAAGGACAACAAAGAGGTACTTTTAAGCGCTTTGAACTCCGCATATGGATCTCATGGGTCCTATAGAAGCTAAAAGTTTAGGAGGAGCCTGGTATATCTATGTTATAGTTGATGATTTTTCTAGATACACTTGGGTCAATTTTGAAAGAAAAATCAGAAACTTTTGAATCCTTCAAAAACTGGCATACAAAATGTTGTAATCAGTACTCTACTCTTGTTCAAAGAATTCGATCTGACCATGGTAAAGAATTAGAATCAATTCTTTGATAATCTTGTGAAAAGAAAGGAATCATGCATGAATACTCAGCTCCTAAGACACCACAACAAAATGGTGTTCTTTGAAGGAAAACAGGACTCTTCAAGAAATGGCGGAGTGATGTTGAGTTCAATGAACCTATCAAAAGGTTGTGGGTGAAAGTCGTGAACACCGCTTGTCACATAATCAATCGTGTCTATCTTCGTCCGTGTTCTCTGACCACTCCTATGAGATGTTGAAAGGTAGAAAACCCAATCTTAAGTACTTTCATGTATTTGGATGTGTGTTACATACTCAATGATAGAGAACATCTAGGAAGTTTGATGCTAAAAGTGACAAAGGAATCTTTGTAGGATACTCTCAAAATAGTCAAGCGTATAGAATATACAATCCTAGATTGCGGACTATACAAGAGTCTCGAATGTTTCCTTTGATGACTCTGAGCCCTATGCCCGTAAGAAGATCTCTGCAGTCTTTGAACAGGTTATTGACTCAACCTCTGACTCTTCTACACGTGAGAACGTACCAGAAACTGTGACTCCTGCTGTTGATCAAAATGAATGAACCCATGATGTGGGCAATGTTGTGCCAACATCCCCTCTGTGCAATGATGACTCAACATTAAATTCAACATCCCAGATTTACACTCATGATGAAGAACAAGCTGATCCTCATAATGAGGCGAAATTTGAATCTGACAATCCATCCGGCATTAATACTGCACCTATGTCTCCTGACTCACGAAAGGATCCTCCTCCTAGAATTCGCAAAGATCATCCCAGTTCCCAAGTAATTGGAAATCCAGGAGGAAGGACATTGAGGGGAAACACGCGCAAAAACTACAAGGAAACACTCAGACTTGCTGAAATATGTCACTCTGTAAGTTCCTCGTGCTTTGTTTCGTTAATTGAACCTAAAAATGTGAAAGAAGCTCTTGCTAATGATTTTTGGATAGAAGCAATGCAAGATGAACTTCGTCAGTTCCAAACAAATGAAGTCTAGACTCTTGTTCCCCGCCCCTATAATATAAATGTCATAGGCACCAAGTGGATTTTCAAAAATAAGAGTGATGAAAAGGGGATAGTTGTAAAAAACAAAGCCAGATTGGTTGCTCAAGGTTACACTCAAGTGGAAGGCATTGATTTTGATGAGACCTTCGCTCCTGTTGCTAGATTAGAGTCCATTCGCTTGCTCCTAGCCTTAGCATGTTGTCTTAACATAAAACTCAACCAAATGGATGTTAAAGGAGCTTTCTTGAATGGTTACATTGACAAAGAAGTGTATGTTGAACAACTAGAGGTTTGAAGATCCTTTTACCACGACCATGTTTTTAAACTAAGAAAAGCCTTGTATGGTTTGAAACAAGCCCCACGCGCTTGGTATGCTAGGTTGACAGAATTCCTAGTTGGGTTAGGATTTAAAAGAGGTGAGGGAGATCAAACTCTGTTTATTCTCAGGAAAGGAAGAGACATCTGCATTGCTCAAATCTATGTTGATGATATTGTATTTGGTGCTAGTAACCTCTCCTTGCTAGATAAGTTTGTTCAAGCCATGACAGGAACCTTTGAGATGAGTATGATTGGTGAACTCAGTTTCTTCTTGGGGCTCCAGATATAGCAGAAACAGGAAGGTCTCTTTATCTCTCAAGAGAAATATGCCAAGAATCTTATCACAAAATTTGGTCTGGAAAATGCCAAACCTTGCAGCACTCCCATGGCTACATCTCTGAAACTCAGCAAAACCGATGTTGGGGACGATGTTGACCCAACATTGTACAGATCAATGATTGGAAGTCTCTTGTATCTTTCAGCCACCAGACCTGACATCATGTTCTCTGTTTGTGTGTGTGCCAGGTATCAATCCAAACCCAAAATATCTCACTTAACTGCTGTCAAAAGAATCATTAGATATATATCAGGAACTGTTAATCTTGGATTATGGTATGCATGTGATTCAAACACTAATCTGTTGGGATTTAGTGATTCTGATTGGGCTGGTGACTTAGATGATCGAAAATCAACTAGTGGAGGTTATTTTTTTCTTGGACCAAATCTTGTGTCATGGTATAGTAAGAAACAAAATTGTGTGTCTCTCTCTCTACTGCTGAATCTGAATATGTAGCGGCTGGGAGTTGTGTGTCTCAACTAATTTGGCTGAACAATATGCTGCATGAATATGGGTTTCAAAGTGACACTCTTTTGATGTTTTGTGATAACTTAAGTGCCATTCACATTTCCAAGAACCCTGTTCAACACTCACGCACCAAGCATATAGACATTCGACATCATTTTCTTAGAGACCTAGTCTCCAAACAAATTATTGACATACAACACATTGATACCACAAATCAGTTAGCTGACATTTTCACAAAGCCCCTTGATAAAGAGAGATTCTTCAGTTTGAGAAGGTCTCTTGGCCTTTGCACTATTTGATAGGATTTGCTGCAAGCAATTTTGACATAACATCCTGGTCAACATTGACTTTTGTGTTTACCTAGTGTTGTCTTTTTTTTTTATTTTTTTTATTTTCTTCTTCTTGTGTGTCAATGTGTTTTTTGTGCTTCTGTGCTGGTCAATGGCTGTTCCTGATTTGTAGCTTACATTGGTGATGCTTAGGGGTTGAAAGACTGTTTGAAACCAAGGTTGAAAGGGATTGAGTCTCCTGTGTGTTTGCTTTATGTAAAACCCACTTTTACTGCTTTTTGGCTATTTTTACTCGTACCTTGACTCACTCTTGATGTTGCCTCCTGTCCTTTATGCTTAATAAATCTAATGAATTATGATTACAAGGGCTCGAAGTGTTTCCGTCGAGGATCGTGTTGGGCAGGTTTCAAATACTATCCAAATATCGACGTGGCCAATGTGTCATATGTCGTGAGGGTTGATGGCCTGTACTGGAAACCGACACGCACAAAAGTGCCGATTCTCGTAATGCTGCTGGTTCACTGTCTGAGTACCAATTCACCCAATGTGGTCAAATCAGTGATCTTTATGCCATGAGACGTGTGTTTGCCTAACTCCGCATAGGCTTCGGCTTTGGAGCGGATTCATACGTGTTCCAATTATTTGACATGGTTCACAGTCTCATGGTCACCCCCACTCACACTTATGTTAATTGTTCAATTTACTTTTTGAGGCAATGTTGGGTGTGTTTCTTTGGTATTCCTTTGTCTTTCTGTTTTTGCCTGCAGCATCAGTGGTGTTAATCGAATCTACACATCTTGAGACTTGGTTTCCTAGCTGACTTACATTAAGAATGGTCTGATTTCCCGATGTTGTCATCAATGTCGAGCCAACATCCTGGTCAACATTGCCTGTGCTTGAAGTACCTTTCTTTGCTGTGTTTTGTGTGCTCCTTCTGTGTTTTTTGGGTTGGGTTTGAGGGGGAGTAATTTTGTGTCTTGGGTAATCTGGTAAGTGTCTTACTCTTATCTGATCTTGATTTGTTTCCTAAACCAAAAACGTACCTCCCTAGGTTGAGTTTTGAGAATCTCCTTCATTTTTGACCTAATTGATACGGTGGTCATTTGCTTTCCTTAATCTCATATTAACAGATGTGTACAGATCTTGGTTTGTGTTTGATATATATGGTTATGATCTTTGAAGCAAACCAACCAAAAACACTCCTTCAACCATATTACCTTCTCTCATTAGCCCACTTCTCCACCACTCACAAAAACTGCCATCTTTCCAAACCACATTCTTAAAAAAAAAAAAAAAAAAAAAAAAAATCATATTACCTTTCTCCTTATTCACTTTTTACTCCCAAACTCTTCACCTTCCTCTCACTTTATTCACTAGTCACTCTCAACCAAAACCACTCTCCCGCTCTTTCTCCTTCAACTCTGCATTCACGATCTGAACAATGTCGTCTCCGACAAAACCCGTCTTGCCCGGAGTTTCGTTGCAAACACCTGAGGGGGAGCAAGCATATCCTCTTCCCATCCGTGCCGAACCTGCCGATTTTGAGATTCCAGTCTATGAGATAAGTGAGGATTCGGAAGATTGTGCTGAAAAACTCCCATCTCCTGTACCAAAACCACCATCTCCATCTTCAAAAACCCAAACAGAGTCGTCACCATCAAACCCCTCTCAGTTTGCTGCAGAAACCCTTGTTAAATTGGGAAACATGCTAGTCGACTTGCCACAAGATCTGAGGGATGATGATGAAAGCCCAATGGGGATAGAGAAAGATGCTCCCATGGAGGATGCTGGGAAAGATGTTGAACACACCGAAATTCAACATGCAGATCTGAGAGAAAAACCCCAAAATCCTTCATCTGTTGAAGAAGATCATGTATAACAACCTGACAAAATAGGGGAAACGGCTACAGATGGCCTGAATGGTGATGAGAATCAGACAAGCATGCACTCTGAAAATGTTGAGAAACCCGCAGATGAGCCTACTATTGAACCAGTTGAGGTGGAAGATTGGCAGTCAGATGACTCAGAGAAAACAGAAAGTGACCCGATGAATATAAATGAGGATGTTGCTGCAACATCAGTTGCTCATGATGATAACAATGATGAAAGCTCTGATGATATGGATGATTATGAGCCAGAAACTAAAGATGACTCTAAGGATGAGTCAATGGTTGATGAAGAAGAACTGAGCAACTCAGATGAAAGCTCAGATGACTCTGAAGATTATGAAGCTGAGACAGAGGAAGAATCTGAAGAAGAATCACTTGATGATGAGGATGTCATTCTTGGAGAAGATCATATTGAAGATCCTGAGGTAAATGATCCATCCTCTGAACCTGTGTTTACAGATGGTTCTGATAGGGATGAAGATGCAGTTTCTCATTTGTTCTATGATAACAAGAATCTAGAAAAATATGAGAAAATCAAAAATAATGCTATAGATGTTGAGAAGATAATTAAAGAGGAATCATTTGAAGAGTATAACTTGGTTGCCTATCTGAAGAAAAGGAATCTCTTTTATGCTGTTACCCAATATGCTGCTTTTGTTCCTGAAATCATCAGAGAATTTTATGCTCATTTATCTGAGAATTTTGGTAGTGAAGGCCATGGTAAGCATCACTGTGTGTATCTTAGGGGTGATGTATTCTTCTTGACTTCTAAGGACATCAATCTGAGGTTGCATAGAAATAGGGATGAGGTTAAGACTCACATGGAGGTGACTATGGATGAGATTGCTAGAGAGCTAAGCTGCAGGAAAATTAAAATCTTGCCTCTTGGGACTCTAGATCTGAAATATTGTTGTTCTCTAGTATCTGTTCTTGCAGATCTGCTTGTACAAGGTCGCCATCTTCCAATAACAACAAGCTCGGTCAGAGGCACCATGTTGCTTCTGAGATTAAAATGGGTTACAATGTCAATGGGAGAAAGGATTCTCAAGCATCTAGAAAATTCCAAGAATAGAGGGATCGGAGGCCATTTGATTCTCCCATCCACTATATTCTTTGTCCTTCGATGCGTGGTATTGAGGTCAAAGCCAATGATGTCTATCATTCCAACTTCAAATCCATCACAGTCACCAAACAACTGCTGGAAACACATGACAGGATATGTGATCTTCCTTGGGTAGATCCTGAAGTTTCTGTGAACATGGATGTGGAGGAGAATATTCGTCTTTCTGCTAACAAAGCTAATGCACCGTAAAGCTCAGAATTCTTTGCTCAACGTTCAATGTTGACCTACATGTTGGTTCAACATTGATCCCTAACATTGAAACTTTATGCAGGTATTTTAACTGAGCAGGACAAGGCGATTACAGCAAATCAAAGGGCTTGATGAGCAAATCTCAAACAATCTGAAGTTTAGAAGTACTCTAGTTTCTTTTCTTTCCTCACAAAAAGGGGGAGAATAGATAACTTGAGTTCATTCTTCTTGATTCTGTGTTGAACAATTATAATTTGTGTGGGTCTGTAATATTTTAAATTCTCTTGAATATTTCTTAAGCTGTCTGGTTAAGGGGGAGAATAGATCTTTAGCAGTTCTTAGTTATGTTTCTATTAATCTCTTGTTTTGTTTTGTGATGAAAGACTAAGATTAAGGGGGAGATTGAAAGTGCAGTATGCACTTATATTTTGATAATCTTGTCTTTCAATAATCAGTTCCAAGTTTGTGTTTGTTGTTGTTTGTGAAGCTGCAGGATTATCAATGTTGTATAACATTGTGATAGGATAGAATTCAATGCTGACATAACATTGAAGATATAGCATTGCAGTAGACATCGAAGACAAAGCACATTGGACAGGAAACTTGGACTGGAAGTATTGACAAATCGAACAAGAAATGATTTAAGGAAAAAGAACAGCTTGTGGTGAAAGCAAGAAGGAATATATTTTATGAAGAATCGAAATATGGAAATTTCCTTCTATGCGCATATTGAAGAAAACAAGTAAAAGGAAAATTGCCTTTGCTGAGATCCTATTGCCTTTCGACATAGATGGAAGAGGTCGACATCTCAAGTATATATATGCAAGGATTCAGCAAAGCAAGGTTGAGCTTTTTGAAAAGATCAATTAAGATTTAAAGAGTTTAGGCTTCTTGCTTTCTGCTAGCTTTAGAGTTTGTCTAAGAATATTCATTGTTGGAATAACTCTTTCAAACATCGACCTAGAATAGCTTTTACTGTTGGTTCTTCTAGGGCTAGTTTTGGTTGTTTAATCAATCGTTTGTGATTGTATTAAACCTAGTTGATTAGATCTACTTTTCCTGTCAGTAGATATTTTGCCTAAGGCGTTGCCAAGACATATTTCTATATATTGGCTTGGTAATAGAAGTTTTAATACTATTCATCCGCTGCTATCAGTTTACTGTAGACATTGTTGAACAACATTGTTGGCAACATTGTCTGTTGATCTAGTTCCAAGTACCAATCCGGGATCATAAGTTCTAACAGAAGTGATGTCTAACATCAATGTGCTTTGTTCTGGCATGAAATTTAGGATTCTGTGTAATCGCAATAGCACTTGTGTTATCACAGAAAATGGGAATCTTCTTCTCATCGAGTCCATAGTCTTTAAGTTGTTGTTGTATCCAAAGAATTTGTGTTGCACAACAACCAGCAGCAATATATTCAGCCTCTGTGGTAGAAGTTGCAATTGAGTTTTGCTTCTTGTTAAACCATGAGATAAGTCTTGAGACTTGGATTGGCAGGAGGGTTTCACCCAGAAATCAATGAGAGCCTTCCGAGAAATGAAGGATTACCTGCTGGAAGACCTCCAATACGCTCGTCTTGAGGCGGGCCGAGATTTGATGAAGTCGGATTCTTTCAAGTTCTTCATGGCGGACAAGTCCGACGAATCTCGACTGAATGGGTTCTCCGCCATCGGTCATTCTGATCCAAGGGGTTACTTCCTCAAGATTTCAATTGGAAGGCGGAAGGGTTAAACCCTTCTGCGGATGCTAACGGCGTGGAAGTTCCCGTGGATGTTGTCTCGGACGATCGATTGGCCGCTTGTGAGTTTGCGAATCTTGTCACTGAGGAAGGTGAACTGGAGATCAAGAACGGTGGACCCTTCCTCCCGAAGTGTGTACCGGATGCCTTACAAAAGGTGTGCTTCATCCCGTTCGAGAATTACCGGGCCTTCATCAAGGACTGGTATTATATGCCTTCCCGGGTAGTTGGTCTTGCTGCCCAAGCTGCTGCCAACGCGTCTACTGCCGATCCGCCTCGCATTGGAGAATTGGGTCCAAGCCAACCCAATCCTCAGTGAAGAATCCGGGGGTATGCCCCGTGAAACTTATGTAATGTCTTGGATCTGCATCTCTTTGTGGCACGGAACGTTGCCTTGAACAATGCTGCTTTATTTTTTTATCCGTACTAATTGTCTGTAAAACAATATTTCCTGTAATTTCGAGTTATTGCCTGCTTTCTGCTTTATTTGCTTCCGTCCATCGTTCGTATGCTTAACTATCATAAAACACACATCTGTAAAGGACACGGATCGCAGTAGATGGCATCCGATGTAGAAATCTAAACCATCATCTTTCCGATCCTCGGACTGTTCGCCCCTTGGGATGTGTAATTCTTCTAGGAGGAGGAAGGTGAAACAGTGAAATAGTCATTATGACTACGTCTTTTCATCTCCCCATTCGTCAGATGATCGACAAGTGGCGAGATCATACGGACCTGTTGTGACTATAAATAAGGGTGTGGTAATTCTTCCTTTTTTCACCGCTGTACCCTTCTCCATTCTGTCCTTTGTTTCATCGAGAACCTTCCACAAAAGCCGGAGTTTTCCAGGATGTCGGAATCTGACGACGAGGAATATCAGCATTGGGTAAACTGTGCTTGTGGGCACATGCATCCTCCAATTTACCGGGTGCGGGACGCGGATGACCCAATCATCCTTGATTTTGAGGAGATCCCCTCAATGTCGGAATAGCTAGGAGGCGAGCCGAGGAAGAGAGGCGAATGGCGAAGTTGATCCGTGGGAGGATCCGAATGCAAGACGAGCTCGTCGGTCGAGGTGGTGGCTCGAGTCAAGGCTCGACTCGAATCGATAAAGGAACAAGGCGGGGTATGCCCCGTGGAAGTATGTACTTATCCTTGGACCTTTTCAGATTGTACTTCTGTTATGTAAATGTTCGGATAATTTTGTCTATAAAATTCGAACTATTTTTCCTCGGATGAGATCGTCATCTTTTTTCTTGTGCAAGCTTCGTCGGATTATATTGACGCACATATCTTTGTAAGATGACCAAGAAACTCGGACGTGGTTGATGGGCTTGTTTAGGCTTGATTGGATAAACCCGTCTGGCCCAACACTGTTCAACCCAAATGAATAGTTTAAGCCCATTGTCAACGTCGAAGTTCTGACGTGTCGGACGCCTATTGGTTCGTTACTTCTATAAATACTATGGATCCCTCTTGGCCTTGGTCGTGCAAATCCAATTTCCAATTTCCATATCTATTCAATAGCAAGAAGATGATTTCTTGAATAGTTCCCCCCTCTTGACTCCCGTCCACTCTCAATTCGGCGTTCAACCTGAGCTTGAGAGTAGCGTGGGTCTAGAGGGGAAGATTGTTGAAGATCAGTCATAGAAAAGCATAGATCTCGGTTTGAATGTATATCTGTCCGTCTCCTCTGCTTCTTCCAACCCCACTTTAGTGGTTCAAATCTCTCTTATATTGGAAATGGTTTCCGAATTTCAAGAGAGTTTGAGTCTCTAAAGTCGGTGAGGCAGAAATCTCTTCCTGCCCGTACTTTGTTTTCCTCGGGCACAGGATTTGTAATGCCACGTTTTGGTGGTATCATAAGGGATTCCACCACGTTCAACAATTTTCCTGTGTGCAGGTAGATCGAGTTCCTGGCCTCCACGGAAACCAGACTTGTCGATCGTCATGGAAGAAGCTTTTTCCGACGGGGGAACGATCTTTGCTGGGAGATGACGTATCTCCGGAGACGTTTTCTGCCTTTTTCATATTGCGTCCGTAAGTCCGGATATCGATCCGAGATTGTAAATTGTACAGACAAGATTATGTATAATTCATCTTTGTATGAATGAAATCTCTTGCTTTCCTTGTCATTAAACGAACGTTAAATCACATATGCATCGATCGAAAAATCACAAATCAAAAGATAGAGGTTGTATTGATTTGCCGGAAATTCAATTACAACTTGCGGGCTCTAAGGCTAATGACAAAAGGATCGAAAAATAGAACTGGCGGAGTTCCGTGTAGTAAATTGTTGAAACTGAGATGACCAATCGATCTGAAGGCGATCTGCACAGTTATCTCTATGCATAGAACTTCTGAAGGTTCCTAGCATTCCACAGACGCTTGAGGGGATGTCCGTTCTCATCTTCTAATTCATAACTGCCATTCACTCTTGCGCCGATAATCTTGTAGGGTCCTTCCCACTTGGGCTTGAGTTTTCCAATATTGTTCAAAATGTCGGCTCATCGAAGCACCAGGTCTCCGATTTGCAAGTTATCCGCTCGAACGTTCCTGTTGTAGGTTCGGGCAGTAGTTGCCTGATACCTATGGATATTCGCCAGTGCCTCAGACCTTTTCTGTTCGAGCATGTCTAGGTTGAATATCCGAGCTTCTCGGTTTGCATTGCCTTCGAACTCTTGGACCCTCAAAGTCTCAACGGCAATCTCAGACGGTATGACTGCCTCCGAACCATATACCAAGGAGAATGGAGTTTCTTTGGTCGCAGTCCGTGCAGTGGTGCGATGAGCCCATAGCACGCCTTCCAGGTCGTCTGCCCAGCTTTCTCAGGAAGTTCTCAAACGCTTCTCCAGGATTTTGACTATTGTCTTTTTTGTGGATTCAACCTGACCATTGGCTTGTGGGTATCCGACGGATGTGAAACGTTGTTCGATTTTGAAGGAGGCAAGCCATTCCTTGAGCCTACTGCCTGAGAACTGAGCGCCGTTATCCGATACTAGAACTCTTGGTAGGCCGAAGCGGAAAATGATGTTCTTCCAAATGAAGGTCCGCACTCGACTTTCCGTGATAGTCGCTACACCCTCCGCTTCTACCCACTTGGTAAAATATTCCACCGCCACAATGAGAAATTTCTACTGTTGGGTACCCCTCGGAAATGGTCCGACAATATCGATACCCCACTGATCGAACGGACACGCTATGATTGACGGAATCATAGGGTTCGTCGGACGATGTGGGATGTTTGCGTAATATTGGCAATCATGACATCTCCAGGCGTGGTCGGCGGAATCTTTATCGATGGTAGGCCAATAGTAGCCTTGTCGTATGATTTTCTAGGCAAGAGTCCTTCCCTCGGAATGACTCCCACTGCTTCCGTTATGTATCTCTCTCAGCACGGTTTGTGCTTCATGTGGGTTCAAACATCTCAGGTGAGTCCCGGCAAAAGATCTCTTGTACAAGTCGTCACCCAGTATAAAGTATCTATTTGCTCGGCATTGCACGCTCCTTGATTCTTTCGGATCGACTGGCAAAGACCCGTCCTTGAGATAGTTAAAAATGTCAGTCATCCAGTTTCTTCCTGTGTCAACTATCATGACCGCCGAATTGGGACTCATGACGGATGAGTCAGTAATGGTGAGTAGGATTACTCTCCTCGTGTCTAGAGCCGCTGTAGCAGACGCGTATTTCGCCAAGGCATCAGCTCTTTCGTTCCAGGCTCTATCAAATTTTTCCAAGGTGAATTCCTCGAAGTGGCTGGCCTCATTCTTGAGTAACTCAAGATACTTGATCATCGAAGGACCTTTTGTGGCAAAAGTCCCTGAAAATTGGGCTTCAACGAGTTGTGAGTCCGTGTATGCATTGAGCTTCCGGGCTTGGAGTGCCTTGGCTAGACGCAGTCCCACTAAAAGTGCTTCATACTCAGCCTCATTATTGGTAACTTTGAACTCCAAAGAAATCGCATAGTCGAGTTCCGCACCATCTGGGCTCTTAAGGTAGATTCCAATTCCTCCTACTCTTCCAGTGGAAGAACCATCCACTTCCAATGTCCAGATATCGGAAGGATGTTTTTGGGTTTGGAGATCTCCTGTGAGCTGCTGAGGTTCCGATCTTGGTTTCTCCCTTTCCATGATTTCCGTTCTGATGTTGTCAGCACCGGAGCTTCTAGGAACATCATCAAAAAGGAACATTTGGTTGACCCGAGTTTCCTCATCTGACAAAGGAAAGGGCCGATTGATGAACTGAGCCTCCTCGAGGTTTTCCTAATTGAACTTTGGCGGAACTGGCTTTCGGACTATATGCTTGGTGACTAGGCATTCGACCACCTGCTTGTCAGGGACTTTCTCTGAATCCTCCTCTGGATATTCCGCTAGGAAGTCGGCGAGGACTTGAGCCTTTTTGGCTGACGGAGCCTGGTAGCAAATGTCGTACTCACTCAGCTCGATCGCCCACCTAGAGAGTCATCCTGATTGATCGGGCTTTCCTAGGACCTGTTTCAAAGGTTCCATAGTTAGTACCACTATTTTGTGAGACTTAAAATATGGTTTCAACCGTCGGGCGGTGTAAACCAGAGCGTACGCAAATTTCTCAATCTTCACATATCTTGTCTCCGCCCCAGCAAGGGCTTTACTAAGATAGTAGATTGGCAAATGATCATTAGCTTGAATCCGCACTTGTACGGAACTCATTGCCTCTTCCGTGATTGCTAGGTAGAGGTAGAGTGGTTCTCCTTCCACGGGTTTGGAGAGCAGCGGAGGGGAATGGAGGTACTTTTTCAAATTTTCGAAAGCCTCAGAACATTCCGCGGTCCACTCAAAGCACTCTCCTTTCCGGAGGATTTTGAAGAACAGAAGGTTCTTTTCTGCAGATCGGGAAATGAAACGACTTAAGGACATTAGACGCCCAATAAGCTGTTGTACCTCGTTGAGGTTCTTCGGATGGGGCAGATCTAGGATTGCCTTGATCTTCTTAGTGTTTGCGCTTATCCCTCTTTCTGTGACCATGTACCCTAGAAACTTTCCTCCTTTCACCCCAAACGTACACTTTTCGGGGTTCAACTTCATTCCATATTTCCGAAGAATGGAAAAGCAATTGTTGAGATGCTCAATATGCTCTTCTTCAGTCTTACTTTTAACAAGCACATTGTCCACGTAGACTTCCATTGTTTTGCCCAACTCCTCCTTGAACATCTTATTTACCAACCGTTGGTATGTAGCTCCCGCATTTTTTAACCCGAATGGCATCACCTTGAAGCAGTACACTCATCCTGCCGCGAAGAAGGCTGTTTTCTTGATGTCGTCCTTGGCCATATGGATTTGATAGAAGCCCTGATATGCGTCCATGAAGCTTAGGAGTGCACATCCCGCAGTAGAATCTACCAACTGGTCTATGCGAGGTAGTGGATAAGGATCCTTCGGACAAAACTTGTTGAGCCTAGTGAAGTCATTACACATCCTCCACTTTCCTGGGGCCTTCTCGAAAAGTACCACATTACAGACCCAGTCCGAGTACCTAACTTCTTCAATGTGCCCTGCTTTCAGGAGCCGATCAACCTCAGCGGATATGATTGCGTCCTTGACTGGGCCAAAGTCTTTCCTCTTCTGTCGGATATATTTGATCGAGGGATCCATGTTCAGACGGTGAACAGTGATTCTTGGATCTATTCCCTTCAGATCGTCGGTGCTCCAAGCAAATACATCCCTGTTGTCTCGGAGACAAGCAATAAGTTTCATTTCTACTTCTGCGCTCATCTCTGTTCCGATTCTAGTCTTCTTTTTCGGGCTCCCAACAACAATCTCGATTTCCTTGAGAGTTTCGTGAGGCTCGATCCGTGCAGTTCTAGGGAACTTCTCCTTCTGGCTTCCTACTCCTATCTGCGGATTCTCCTGTTTGGGCGGGAGAACAGCTTTCGGATCGGAGGTTACAGTGACTGCCATAATGGGGGCAGATGCCCTTCTCGAGGACATAATGTAACACTCCCAAGCTTCTCGGATATTTCCCACCTCTTCTCCTACTCCAAAGGGAGTTGGGAATTTCATTCTGTTGTGTAAGGTGGATGAAATAGCCCGGAATTGATTGAGTCCTGGGCGCCCAAAGATGGCGCTGTAGTCGAATGTCTGGTCAACCACAACAAATTGGACCGACTGTGTGACCCTGGCCGGGAAGGTTCCGAGTGAAACGTGTAACATAACACTTCCTAGTGGTCGAACAGTTCCTCCTCCAAACCCTAGTATAGAGGTGTGAACTTTGTCGTAGCGGATTCTTCCCAACTCCATCTGATCTAGGGTCCTCTTAGAAATGATATTCGAGGAACTCCCGGTATCCACCAGAATTTTATTCACTCGATAAGTCGCGATGGTCAATGAAACCACAAGAGGAACATTCGGGTTTTCAATCTCCTCGCCTCATGCCGTAGGAGGGGGGATTTCGCTATCGTCGAAGGATATTGCATTTGTTCCTCGAATCGCGGGGGCACCGTACGCCCTGTCATTGTTCCGAAGATTTTGGGCGGTCCGCTCTCTTGCATTCCTGCTATCACCTCCAGAGGGTCCGCCTGCGATAGTGTTGATCACTCCGCTGTACGGAGGGTTCTCCATCTCCATCTCATCGCCGTATCTGTACGAATATCCTTCCGTGCGTGGCGGATAGCCTACTGGCGGAGGTGGCGGGTCAATAGCGTTATCCTCCCTTCTCCGCTCCGTTCTATCATGCCTGGAGGGCTCGTCCGCATATACGTGGTCCTTCAAGTTGCCCTCTCTCACCAGGTGTTTGACCTCTGTTTTTTAACTGGATACAGTCGTCGGTCTCATGACCTCGGCTCTTGTGAAATTTGCAGTATCCTTTCGCATTTCTGTTTCTGCGATTATGGGATGGCTTGGGCCACTGGATGTCCAACTTTTTCTCAACAATGGTGGCCAAGATGTCGGATCTCGGCTTGTTGAGGCGCGTATAGTCCGCGAATCTCCTGGGCGGACTCCTCTCTCTGTAAATGCCCTTGTCTCTGTGATCTCTCTTTGGGTCAAACTTCCCCTGGCATTGTTCTTGTCTTTGCGGTTCCTTCCCCTTCTTCGATCCTGCTCGGACTGGAACGTTCCTTCGGTATTCTTCTCCGTACATAACCTCCTCACAGATGTCATCCAAGTGTTTTTCGCTCCTCACTTCCTGACTAGAGAGCTTCCTCCGCAGCTCGGAGTTGTAAGTATTAGCGTACAGGTGACGGACCCGTTCTTTAATACTATAGGGCTCAACTCAGAGTACTTCCGTATTGAAGCGATCTAGAAAAGTTCGAAGATCTTCCTGCTCCCTTTGGATAACTTCGGCTAGGTGCTCCACGGTACGTTTTCTTCTTTTTGATTTTCCGAACCGTGCTAAGAACTTAGAAGATAAATCTGCATACGACCTTATTGACTTGTTTGGCAAAGTGGTGTACCAATCCATAGCCGTTCCGAAGAGGGTAGATGAGAACGTGAGAGCTTTAGTATTGTCACTCAGCTCCTTGGAATCCATCTTGCTGTTGTACCTTGTCAGGTGACCCACGGGACAAGTATCCCCGTAATAGTATTCCAAGTTCGGAATCACTTGGTCCAAGTTTCTATTTCTTTCTTTTTCCCTCATGATGTCATCACACAGAGGATTTGGTGCGCTTGTAGTGATCTGCTCGTGGTCCTTTACCAGGCGTCCGAGGTTCAGAATTTGGGTTTCTAAAGCTTTTTTGCTGGGCGTAGATTTCGTCCGCTGTCATGACCTCTCCTGTCCGTGGATGGACTGCGACATCAGCGGGGAGTTCGTCTAGCCGGACCACTGGAATGGTCTCCGCTACATGATCTCTGTCTCTCAGGGGGGCTTGTCGCGGACCGCCTGGATGCCTGTTACCCCCTTCATGGTACTCTCTCCTCCCATTCGGGCTTCCCTTACCCCGAACATGCGAAGCAGAGGCCCGTCGGTCTAGAAGGTTTCGCAAATCCTCATGGGGCGGCTGATCTCCCAACCTCTGTTGGATCGGAAGCTGTCTGTTTCTTGACAATGCGGGCTCCGCTTGAACCAGAGTAGCCACTGGCGGAGTGGCTTGTTGAGGATGGGCATTGTTAGACCCTAGGCATCCTTGGATAATCGTGAGCAATCTATCAAACTGAGTTTCACTTAGTCCGAGGTCGCTTGTGCGGACAACGCGACCATCGGGCATTGTAAACTGTTGTCCTATGGTAGGGCCTTGAGCTTCTGCCGGAGAAACTCGCGCTACTCCTTCTCCATGGTCCGTAGGCATGACATTCACAGGGACACTTTGGCCTCCCCTAAGCGAGGCGTCTCTTCCCTCATCCGAGGATGGGCTGGCGGTTCACCTGTCGCTTGGATATCTCCTTCCGGCGTTCCTTCCAGCCACAGCGGCCCTTCGTCCCCGGGTGGGCGGACGTCCTCGCGGGCGTGGTGGTGGAGTTCCTACGCCAGTGGTACCAATCCGAGCTGTTCGTCTCATTCTAGCCATTAGCACAACACCAACACAGACCTTTTTGTAAGTTTCCCACAGACAGCGCCAAAATGTTGAGGGATAAAACCTCAAACACCAACACTACTACTACCAGTAACCTAGTCTAGGATCCGCCTCCAACTTGAAGTCCGAGCAAAGGCTCGTCCGAGCAAGAGTACCTGAAAGGACTAAGTGGGGGGGGGGTTAGAATGGGTTACCCGGATTACCTAAGTCAATCCGGAAGGAGGCTTTACTCAAAGGAGAATTGAAAGCTCTCAATGCAATAGTAGTGGGAAAGGTTATGAAATCAAGGGCGCTTATGACTTGTGGACAGCACAATTTCCTAGGGAATTTCACTTACCTTAAGGTCTTGGACCTTGTGTTATATTTATAGTTATATCATGCTTATGGAGTGGCCCATAAGATGATGCCAAGTGTATGCCTCAGATTTGGACACCAATGCTACCTTTGGCCCATGGCCCCTTGGTGAACAGTAATCCAATACTAGTTAATGGGCCTGTTGGTCCAGATAACGGCAAAGTAAAAGACTGGGGGGGGAGGGGGGTGAATAGTCTTTTAGAACTTTTGTCGATAAACACAGTTTCTCAGAAACATGGGGGGTTTCTGATACTTAAATTCAGAGCGCGGAAGACTTTAAGATAGGTAAGTGCAGAAACAAAAAGTATGTGTGTGCTTTCTTTGAAGATAAATGCGAAAGGTAAATAACATGAAGTATAGTGGTATCTGGAGGTGGCGTAATCCTCCAACTAATCCACTTCTTTTCCGAGACCTAAAATTCACTAGAATGATAATTGAATTCACCTTACAATAATCCTATTCTAAGATTCCTAAACAAATGGTTCCCAACCAAATGTTCCCCCGAGTTATTCCTCACTCCTAGAGCTAAGTACTTCCTCTACTTAGATAACCTTGAGTTATTCCCCGATTTCCCAAATCAAGTACTTCCTCTACTCCACGCCTTGATGGTGTTGGTTATAAGGTTTGTCGAGAGGCTTCTTGTATAACTTTTCGCTTATGTTTCGAGAGCCTAATAGAACAAGACTACTTAATACACTTGTTCAGTATGGCAATCATTCTTCTTGACCCAAGTAATTGATGTCCGCTCGAGAATGAGCTTGTAAAGGTTATCCGATAGTTCAACTCTTTCATGAATAACAATCTCTTGTTAAGGTTCAGACAACTTAGAACTACTAGTGATTCTTCAAGCAATGTAAAGCTTTCAAAAGGGTAGTAGAGTGCTTGAGAGAATACTTTGCTAGATTGTAAGTTTGCAAGTTAGATCGTTCTTTAGTCGATTTCAAAGATCTAAGTGTGTGATATTTATAGATGAATTGAGAGTCGTTGGGATGTTATCCGTTAGACACAATTCAAATTCACTATACTTATCTTGAAATGAGTACTCGTAAGTCCTTGTCTCATATCTCGGAGAGGATCGTTTTAGCGGCTTTTTCTGCCGATGCAATTAATGCATATGTACTATTTCTTGTCCTGTAGTCTTCAACGGATACATTAGCCTTTCTGATGGCTTGCATGCTCCATACTCATGATGTCATATGTTCCAGAATCATGTTTCAAAAGTAACTAAATGCACTTAAGAAAGGATTAAGGACATAGTCTTTCCGAGTGAGACTAAACCTTGGTGTCTTCATAAATCTTGTGCAATCTCCGGTCTTGTAATCTTCAGAAAAGCTCCGTTGCTAGGATTGATCTTCATGGTCTTCTTGGAAATAAAAATTACATTCAAAGACCTATAATCCTAAAACAAGATTTACTAGACTAATCATACTCAGTGATTTCCTCTTTTACAATGTTCAAGTGAACTAAGAGTACTTAATCACCTTTCTGGCAAAGATAAGAACATGTGATGAATGATCAAAATACTAACAGATATTCCTAACAGGGCCTGGGAGGGTAGTTTGGACCTTTTCCTCTGAGAGTACTGTTCCGCATGTCGGGTCCGTGTAAGTCCCTCGGACAGATCCGCATGATTGGTTGACTCTGTCCTCGGGTAACTCAAGGTGTCCGGACCTTAGAGTTCCACGGAAGCATCTCAGTGGTTCTGTCAAATACGTTTGGTCTTACTGTACTGGTGGCGTCCGAGATTCTCTCGTCCGGTCCGTTTAGCATCTTAGGACGGCGGTTGCGGTACTTGGGAGGACCAGTAACCATTTGTCGTTGAAGTCATCCATCTAGCTTGGTCGGACCTAGCTGAAATGGCGTGCTGACTTGTGAGTACTAGTTGACCTGAGATGGTTTCCTTTAGGACGGACCACTCGAAGGTCGGACTAGCTTTGAATGGCTATCTCAGCCTTGATGCGCTCTAGGACACGCTCTATGGCGCCCTTAACGGATTGGACACATATCCGTATCAACAAGTATTATATATGAAGGAATATAGTGAGAAAAAAAGAGTAGGTAGAGAGCGAAATTTTAATTGAGTTGTAAATAGAAGTTGGATTAAAAACGTTACTATTTCAACTCGATTAAAAATCGCTTGACAAACAAGATACGAAGGCTTTCTCGATTAAATCGAGTAGGAATTGCATCTGAAACACTCCCTTGAAGATTTTAAATTGAGAATTCAATTCAAATGGCAAACAACTTTAGAAATAGAATAACTGGACTTAGTAACTCAATTACAAGTGCAAACTACACTATTAAGGAAAGCAATATTCTAAAAATTTGATAATTCCAATTTATAAACTATGTTTAATGGGTAAACCAATTATAAGAACATGACATTTCCTACTTGGAAAATTTAATTCGAATTGTAAACCAACTCTTCGAACTTGAGAAATTAATTTGAAATGTAAACCAACTCTAAGAATGAGAAGAATGCAACTTTAATGGGTAACTCAACTCTAAGCTGGAATAATTCCAACTTGAAAATTCAATTCAAAATACAAACTAATTGGAGTATTGTATGGATCAAATATTACAACTTCAGAACTCTAATTGAATAATAAACCACACTATATTGTAAAGTACTCCAAGAGTAGAATGATTACAAATTAGTATATAAATCTGAAGGTAAATGAACTTAAAAAATGAAATAATTCGAACTTGCAAACTCAATATGAGAAAATTCAACTCAATGAATCAGATAGTTTCAACTTAAAAAACATAAACCCAAATCGGTGAGGAATTTGAACTCCAAGGATGGGGTAGTTCCATCGTTGGAACTTACGGTAAACTCAACTTTAAGAACGATATATTTCATTCTTCAAAACTTGATTCGATAGTCAAGTCCACCCACACTACGACTAATATGATCTACACGAAGGTGCTTAACAATGTTTGGGGTAGTATCATTTTGTCTTTATTCAATTATACTCCATACTGCATTTGCTTAATATTTAAAATGATATTAATGAAGTATATATTAATTTATAATAAAACTCATATACTTCATTAACTATGTGTAAGTTAATGACGTATGTGAGTTTTATTATAAATAAAATTTTCACAAAGGTCTCTCAGTATTAAAATGAAATTTGCCATCATAATATACAATTTAGATTATTCCACAATATATTAAAAAAGAAGGAAAATAAAAAAATTTCACCATGCATATATTATCATGAAACAAATTTGACAAAGTTCAAGGATTATTTCGTGTATATTGAAATAATGATTGAGTTTTTTCTGAAACGGAAAATAATGATTGAGTTTAATAGGAATATTTGATAATAATAGGTAAATATTAAAAAATAAATAAAAAGTGCCCATAAAAAAAGAAAAAAAATATTCTAGGCCGAGACACTAATCTTTGAAAATTACTTAACTTATGACGAATAAAGGATCATGCCAGTTTAGGTGAGCAAGATTGGTATAGTCCGATCAGTTTATACTTGATTTATCAACCGTACAATTAGAAACTTCGATACAAACATTGGCCAAAAGAACTTATAAAGCTTGATTGTAACAAGTCTACTAATAACAATCAAAAGTTTATGACCTAAAAAAGTAAAATTTCGAGACTAAGTATAACAACAACTATCCGTTTGCAATATTAAACCTACTTATGTACAAATCATTTATACAAACGATTTGCACTTTGATCATACATTTTCCTTTACCATCAAACATTGGTAGAAAAAATTATATACAATAAGATATTAAATTTCACATCAAATGTGTATAACTGATAAATAATTTCCTATTATAGATTCAAGGGCATATATTTTTCTGTAATGTTTACTAACAAGACTCAGGGACACTATCAAGGTCATCTCGACCTATATTTTACTACACTGGTATTCGTTATTTTACTTTTAAGTGGGTCGGATCTATCCAACTCGAATTCAATTCGGTTCGAAATAATGATGTTTATGTCTGAATCTAGCATATACTCAAATCCGTTCCATAGCTTTATAATAAGATTCGGCCACAACATTTCATGATTAAGTTAGCATGTGATACTATGTTTGTAAAATAATAATTTTTGTGTGTGTGGTACAGTGATCACATACCACCACGGGGTGGTTGTTGGTCCAGATAACGGCAAAGTAAAAGACTCGGGGGGGGGGGGGGGGAATAGTCTTTTAAAACTTTTGTCAATAAAAACTATTTATCAGATATCTAAATAGATATCTAATACTTAGAATCAGAGCGCGGAAGACTTAATAAAGATAAGTGCAGAAACAGTTAAAGTGTGTGTGTGTGTTGCTGAAATGTAAATACAGAAAGGTAAATAACACAGCAAGTATAGTGGTATCTGGAGGTGGCGTAATCCTCCAACTAATCCACTTCGGTCTACCAGAGACCTAGAATTCACTAGAACAGATAATTGAGTTCACCTTACAATAATCCTATTCTAAGATTCTTAAACAATTGGTTCCCAACCAAATGTTCCCCCTGAGTTGTTCCCCGGCTTTCACAGCCAAGTACTTCCTGTACTCAGAAACCTTTGAGTTATTCCCTAGCTTCCCAAGCTAAGTACTTCCTATACTCAATAACCTTGGAGTTATTCCTTAGTTTCCCAAATCAAGTACTTCCTATACTCCGGTAACCTTGAAGTGTTCTTGGAGGCCATCTCTTTATATAGTGTAGGGATTTGAAATTGGTGTTTGAAAGAGATTTGATTCAGTAATTCTTTGCAGAAAAACTTAATCTTGATTTGCAGAGATTGTAGAAGTTTTGCAGAGAGTCAAGAGAAGGATTTGCTATTTTTGTGCAAGATGAGTTTTCGGATTAGGCAAAAGTGATTTCCTATGCCAATCCTATATATATAGCAGTTGAATCCCAACAGACAAATACATACAAATTGATTTTGTGTGTACGTATCTGTGATTTGCAAGCAGGCGTGAGCAAAAGCTAGTTCGGCATAAAATGCTTAGTGGGCCATGTCTGAATTTCAACAGTCCACTATTTACAGTGAATTAATTTCCACCGTACAGATCAATCGCTTAATTTCATCAAGGGTCACCATTGCTTCTTCAGCAATGATCACAATCAACAAGTGTAATTGTGCCCATTTAATGAATTTTGGCGACTTGCTATCTGAATCACAATTCTGTATGACCAAGAACACTGTTTGCATCTGAACCTGTCTTATACTTAGGATTTTTCCAAGTTTTTCATCAAGATAGAAATTAATGCGAGTTTCAAGAGAGTAGTTGACTGCAGATAGTTATACTATTCTCTTTTGTGTTCCCCGTTTATAGAATGATTCAGATATCTGAGTTCTCGTCTCAAGGATCTTAAGCTATCTTTTTGCTTTTTAGCCTTTTTGACTTCTGGATACCCGTTCCAGATTTCTCTTTTCTATTCTCTGGATGCCCGTTCCAGATACCTCTTCTCTAGATGCCCGTTCCAGATACCTGAACTCTTTCAGTTCATTGGTAGTTCCATTAGTCCAAGACTATGTCTTAAGGATAAGAATCTACTTTCTTGTAGTGGCTTAGTGAAGATATCTGCAAGTTGGTCTTCAGTTCCAATCTTGAGTATCTCTATATTGCCCTTTTCAACATGGTCTCTGATGAAGTGATGTCTAACATCAATGTGCTTTGTTCTGGCATGAAATTTAGGATTCTGTGTAATTGCAATAGCACTTGTGTTGTCACAGAAAATGGGAGTTTTCTTATCATCGAGTCCATAGTCTTTAAGTTGTTGTTGTATCCACAGAATTTGTGTTGCACAACAACCAGCAGCAATATATTCAGCCTCTGTGGTAGAAGTTGCAATTGAGTTTTGCTTCTTGCTAAACCATGAGATAAGTCTAGTACCCGGACAAGTTCTGAGGTGCTTTTCCTATCAAGCGATGATCCAAGATAATCAGTCGAGTACCCAAATAAACTCAATCCGCTTTCCTTAGGATACCACAATCCTACATCTATCGTACCCTTTACATACCTTAATATTTTCATAGCAATGTTGTAGTGTGTTTGCATTGGATTTGTGCGAAATCTAGCACATACTCAACAACAGTATTGAATATCGTGTCTACTTGCGGTGAGGTAAAGTAGTGAACCTATCAATTTCCTATACTTATGTTCTTCAACACTCTTATCGATTCAAGATAGGTCATTTTGGGTCCAATGCTCATAGGTATCTTAGCATTCTTTTCAGAAGGCTTAAGATTGAATTTTGTGAGCATATCTTTTGCATACTTTGTTTGACTAATGAATATTCCATCATTGAGTTGCTTGACTTGCAATCCTAGAAAATAATTCATTTCTCCCATCATGCTCATCTCAAACTTGCTTTTCATGAGATTTGCAAAGTCATTACAAAGTTGCTTGTCCTTAGATCCAAATATGATGTCATCAACATATACTTGAACTAAGAGTAGTTTCCCATCATGATTTAAGGTAAATAAAGTTTTATCAACTTCACCTTTCTTTAAACCACTTTCCAGAAGGTACTTGGCCAAAGTGTCATACCATGCTCTTGGAGCCTGTTTCAGTCCATACAGAGCTTTCTGTAGTTTATAGACCATTCTACTTTCTGAGGAAACATCAAAGCCAGGTGGTTGCTCAACATAAACTTCTTCTGCAAGTTCACCGTTCAAGAATGCACTTTTGACATCCATCTGATAAACTTTGAAATCTTTATGAGCTGCAAAGTCTAGAAAGAGTCTTATTGCATCCAATCTGGCAACTGGTGCATATGACTCGTCAAAATCTAAGCCTTCAGTCTGGGTAAATCCATTGGCAACCAATCTTGCTTTGTTTCTGGTTATTTCACCAGATTCATTCATCTTGTTTCTGAAAACCCATTTAGTTCCAATCACAGATATTCCTTCTCTAAATGGAACTAGTTTCCAGACTTTGTTTCTCTCAAATTGATCCAACTCTTCTTGCATTGCAGAGATCCAGTCTTGGTCTCCTAATGCTTCTTCTATATTTTTAGGTTCAATATTCGAGATGAAACATCCAAAGAGAGAATTAGCATTTTCAGCTATTGCTCTCCTAGTCCCAACACCTTGATTAATTGGTCCAATTACATCCTTTGCAGGATGATCTTTGATCCATCTCATCATAGGTTTAGTGCTAGTAGGATCAATATCCAAGTGATTTGAATGTGAATCACTAAGATTATGATTTGATACTTTTTCAGTATCTGAGATATCTGACATATGGGAAATGTCATGGATATCTGACACTTTTTCAGTGTTTGAGATATCTGGAACTTGCATTTCAGCAGTCTCAATTTCAGATACCTCTTCATGATGAAGGTTCTCAGTAACCTGTTCCATTTCTGGAAAACTCATAGGAAATTCCTCATCATGTCTCTGAGTCATCTTGTTGTTACTAGGCATTTCAAGCTTTTCTACGTCAGAGTCATCCTCACTTTCCATAATGATGTTTCTCCTTTCTGAGGATTCTTCTTTAGAATCCCTCAATAATAGTTCTTTGAGCCTTTCTGAGAGTTCATCATTAGGAGGTGTTTTCTTATTTCCTTCATAGAATACAACATGAATTGATTCTTCAATTTTCTTTGTTCTTTTGTTGTGAACTCTGTAGGCTTTGCTATTTGTGGAATAACCAAGAAATACACCTTCATCTGCCTTTGGTTGAAATGTTCTCAGATAATCTTTCCCATTGTTTAGAACAAAAAATTTACAACCAAATATTCTCAGATGTTTGATATTAGGGGGTCTACCAACCAAGATTTCATAGGGGGTCTTGTCATGGTGTTTGTTTACCAAACATCTGTTTTGAGTGTAGCAAGCTGTGTTTATAGCTTCAACCAAATAAATTTCACTTATTTCAGTGTCAGCTAGCATTGTCCTTGCAGCTTCTTTAAGGGTTCTGTTTTTCCTTTCTGCAACACCATTTTGTTGGGGTGTTCTTACAGAGGAAAGTTGGTGTTGTATACCTTTGCAGGTACAAAACTCCTTTATGTACTGGTTGACAAACTCAGTACCATGGTCTGTTCTGATTGCAGATACCTTGTCATTTTTCATGACTTCAAGCTTTTTCAGCAAGTTTGGTATCTCCACCCTGGCATCAGATTTGTGTTTGAAGACAACCCAAGTGAATCTTGAGAAGTCATCTACAACAACTGCATTCATACTTCTTTCCTGCATAATTAGTTACAGATGATTCAAAAAGATCCATGTGCAATAGTTGCAGTGGTCTAACACTAGAGTGTCTGATTTTTGACTTGAAAGAGATCTTAGATTGTTTCCCCATCTGACAGGCAGAACAGATACCATCCTTTCTGAAAGATGTTCTGCGAAGGCCAACCACCAACTCTTTCTTGGCAAGTCTGTTCAGAGTTTTGAAGTTCAAGTGACTCATTCTTTTGTGCCATAACCAATGCTCTTCTGTGTGACCAGATTGACTCACCATGAGACATTCTTCAGTTGTGGCAGATGCCCAATCGGCAACATAAAGACTGCCTTTCCGCCGACCAACTAAGACTGTCTGCTTTGACTCATTGTCAATTAGTTTGTAGTATTTAGCTTTGAATTTTATAGTAAAACCCTTGTCTGCAAACTGGCTCATGCTAAATAAATTATATTTCAAATCCTTAACATGTAATACGTCAGTGATTGCCAAAGTCCCCAATTTGACGTTGCCAAATCCCAGAGAGGGATTTAATTCTCCTCCAGCAAATCTGATATCTGGTCCTGTGTTGCAAGCTTTGTAATCGACCAGATTTGCTTTGTCTCCTGTCTTGTGCTTTCCGCGTCCACTATCAAATAGCCATTGTGCTTTAGTCCAGGAAGCATTCTGCACACAACAGGAAACAGGAGATTAGATTCTCATATCTTTGATGGAACCGTCAGAATTAAAAGATCTTCCAGTAGGAATCCATTTTTGAATGAATTTCTTTGAAATATTCTTTTGTCTGACAGGAACGTAAGGAGGAATTCTATTTGAATGAATGCTATCATTAGTAAGAATTATTTTCTTCCTTGGTGTGTTCCTAGGCGCTCCATATGATGCTTTAAGATACCTGTCAGGTTTCTGAGTTTGCTTTTCAGCAAACTTAGCTTTCCTTGCCAGATTTCTTCTAGCCCTGGCATTCAGATTTTCAGTGGTTTGATTTAACTTCCACTTCTGATAATTGCTTTGAGCAATTCTAGCTTTCAGCCATCGTTCTTGCTCCTGCTTGTACTCATGAGCAAGTTGTTTTCCGATGCCTTTGTAGCCAATACCGTTTCGAGCACTTGAAGCTATCTGAGATCTTTTCTCAGCAGCTTTGCTAGTCTCTGGTTGGTCCAATTTCTTTCCAGAAAAAGTGACATGGGAGAATTTGCCAGCTCCTGCAATTCTACCTTTTTGAGAGACATAGCACTGTGGGTGTTTACACTTTTCAGTGTTGTGTTTCTTTTCAGAGACGTGCCCAACAGTTTTGGTTTTGACTTGTTTTTCCCACAAATGTTTAGTCGCAACTGCCTTTCCTTTGTCAACAATCTTTGTCTTTTCACCGATACTATAGATTGCATGGGAACCGTCTTGCTGAGTACTTACGAATGTTCTTCTCTCCTTACTCTTATTCAGAGTGATAGAGCAATCATGCATGTATTCAAATTTAAGTCCTTTCTTTTCTGAAGGATCTCTTAAGTAAGATTGTACTTCAGTAAGAGTGTCACTAGCTTTGGCATAAAATTGAAATAAGATTGAAAAGATAATTCTTTCTTCTTGAGTTCCTTGTTCTCAGAAAGAAGATCTTCATATTTCTTTTGTAATTCTGCAATTTCTTCTTTATGTGACTTTTCAGTCTCAGATATCTGAGCTTTGAGAGATGCATTTTCAGCATCCTTTCTCTCAGATACTTTAACTAATTGAGAATTTTCCTTTGCAAGAGAATTCTTTTCTTCTTCAAGGTTTTCGGCTCTAGCTCGGATCATTGGAAATTCTCTTTCATATATGTCAAGTTCTTTCCTGAGATTTTCTAGATTTTTTATTTCCTCTTCATCACTTTCATAAGTATAACAAGAAGTATGTGTTACCTCATCAGCCATAAGACAGATTTCTATGTTGGAGATGTCGACCGTCAATTTCAAAGAACTCCACACATTTCATTCTTCTTGAGGCCGAAGTCGATTATATCATGAGTAACTCCACATAATTCTGGTGATGGTAAGGTTGAGTCATCTGAATTGTCATCTTCAGAATCTGTTTCAACGTCTAGAGCATCCAGTTGAATTTGGATTTTCTTTCTTTCTTCAGTTAACAAAGCTTTCTGGCTTCTTTTGAAGATTCTCCTATCTTTCTTGTCACCTGTCCTTAGTGTGTTGAGGGCAGGACAATCCTTCTTGAAGTGGCCGGGTTTCCGACAATAGAAACAGATATCGTTTCCAATTTCTGCTTCCTCAGTACATGATGCTTTCTGAGCTGGCTTGTTCAGCGAGCTTTGCATATTTTTGTACTGGTGATAGTTTGAGCCTAGATGCTTTTTCAGCTTCTCTTTGGCTTTTCTTCTTTCAATTTCTCGACTGATATATTTGCTCATTTGCTTTGCAGCAAGAGCATCCTCAGTTTCTTCCTTGCTTTTCTTCTTTTCAGAAGTTCCTTGAGTGACTAGAGCAACGTTTTGCAACTTTTCAGTTGTTTGTTCTCTTTGAGTTGTCTCATAATCAACAGTAGCAAGATGAGAGAAAAGTTCCACTGGAGTGATATTTGGCATTCCTTGGTTAAAATAAAAGAATTTGGTATGCTCCCAGTTGTGGTTAAGACTTCTGACAATAGTCTTAATCTTTTCTGACTGGGAGTATCTGCTTTCCCAAGATCGCCATGTCACTCATGAGAGTGGTAAATCAAATCAAGTTCTTCCAGAGTTTCAAGGTCCTTGTTTGAAATTTTGAAATTTCAACTTGAGAACTTCGAACTTGTTTTCTTTGGTTTTCGGTTAAGAGATTTCTTCAATCGGTTGCAGCAACTTTCGCCGTTTTAGCACCCACAGTTTACACTGTATGTGCTCAGGTGTCGATCTGATGATGATATTACGAGCTTGACCATCCAGACGATTTCTCTTGGCATCTTCCGATGTCCAGAGTTCTCTGGGCTTTGGTTCGTAAATGACTTGACTAGTAGATCTCCCACTTGTTGACGCATCGGTTTGTGAAGATCCTTCGCTTTGATCTCTGTCTCTACCATTAGAAACCTCCATGACTTGTTTGAGTTGTTGAATGACTATTGGGCCATTCTTTATCACTTCGATCATTTCGTCACTTATGGCTTCAAGGTGGAGCATCATGTTATTTTTCCATTTCTCGTAATTCTCTGGTTTGAGAATGGGTGCATCACTCAGAGACATACCTGCACACTTAACACACAAATTAAATCGTCCTCGAAAATGGACAAAGTTCCTTCACCTATCTGGGGATCTAGGTTCAGTGCAGAAGGCTTGTGAACCTCCTGCTCTGATACCACTTGTTGGTCCAGATAACGGCAAAGTAAAAGACTAGGGGGGGGGTGAATAGTCTTTTAAAACTTTTGTCGATAAAAACTATTTCTCAGATATCTGAATAGATATCTGATACTTAGAATCAGAGCGCGGAAGACTTAATAAAGATAAGTGCAGAAACAGTTAAAGTGTGTGTGTGTGTTCTTTGAAATGTAAATACTGAAGGTAAATAACACGTTAAGTATAGTGGTATCTGGAGGTGGCGTAATCCTCCAACTAATCCACTTCGGTCTACCAGAGACCTAGAATTCACTAGAACAGATAATTGAGTTCACCTTACAATAATCCTATTCTAAGATTCTTAAACAATTGGTTCCTCGGCTTTCACAGCCAAGTACTTCCTGTACTCAGAAACCTTTGAGTTATTCCCTAGCTTCCCAAGCTAAGTACTTCCTATACTCAATAACCTTGGAGTTATTCCTTAGTTTCCCAAATCAAGTACTTCCTATACTCCGGTAACCTTGGAGTTATTCCATGATTTTTCAAACTAAGTACTTCACTACTCCATGGCGCTTATGGTGTTGGTTTTGGTTTGAGTTGTCGATGAGCTTCTTTAATAACTTATTCATTATTCGATAGCTCTGTGAATCAAGTATACTTAATACACTTTTCAATGTATGGTATCTTGTTCTTTTTACTGACCCAAGTCTTAGATAAATGTTCAAGAGAATGAATCTCAGATACTTGATCTTTCGTTTCAACTCTTTCACAGATAGCTGTACTTGTTTAGGATCAGGACACTTAGAACTTCAGTGTTACTCAAGATCAAAAGCTTTGGTCGCAACAGAAAGCTTTGAGGATAAGTTAGTTGCTTTGAGAGAGTAAGATGTTCAGTTCAGCGTAGTGTAGTGTAGTGTGTCTCTTCAAGCAGTCTAAGTGTTGATATTTATAGATGAATTTGAGTACCGTTTGAATAGTATCCGTTAGGCTCAAATTCAAACTATTGATATCTGTATAATCTTATCAGAAGTTTTGTCTTCTTCTTGAAGCTGTTGCTTTTATTCGCACATCTCCGTCTGCATTAAATGCATTGTACTATACTTTTTGTCATGTAGTGTCAACGGAACTATGCTTTGTATCAGAGACTAGTGTTATCTGAATCTTTGCACGTCCTTATCTTTAATCTTCAGATACCACTATTTATTGAAGCAACTTTGTTTGCAATATATATTTCTTTTTTCAGAAATGTGGTTAATGCTCAAGGTATCTGAGAATAGATATCTGTGGACACTTTCCTTGTTTTCAGATAGGCCTCTTATTTCTCAGATATCTCTTGTGACACAGTTTGTTTAAAGCTATTCGTGTCTTCAAGATATCCGCTAAGGTATCCAAAAAGCAGTTCGATAATCTTGTGCAGTTTCTTCAAGTCTTCAAGGTCGTTGAGCTTGTTCTGCTTGGATGTCTTCTTCTTGGTCTTCTCTTCATAAAATAAAAATTACATTTCGAGACCTAACATCCTATACAAGATTAGCTAGACCATCATTCTTAGTGGATTTCCTCTCTTACAATGTTCAAGTGAACCAAGAGTACTAATCACCTTTCTGAGACTAAGATAAGTCATCATGTTGCTGATCAAAATCTAAACAGATATTTCTAACAAAATATCTAACAAATTTCCTAACAAATTTCCCAAGAAATTTCCCAAGAAATTTCCCAACAGTGGTTGTTGGAAACCAGGAGGAGATCGGCAGGAATCGCCTTTGATCTTCTCTACTTTCTTGACCCATAACGATGGTGTTTGTGGGGGGGGTTGGCAGATAATCTCTTGGCAGAAAACTCTCTTCGATCTTCTCTCCACTTCTCGATCCATAACCGACAATGGTGCGTGGGAGGTGGGGGGGTGTTGGTTAAATAACATCCGTAGCATGGGCAATTAGGTTTGTAGAATAATAATTTTTTTGTGTGTGTGTTGTGGGGGCGACCACATACCACAACGACAATTGTTGGGAAAGCAGGGTGGAAATGCTAGAAGATACTCTTTAGGCGGGGAATTTCTCTTCGGTCTTCTCTCTATTTTCTTGATCTTCGTAACGGGTCGGGTAGGGTAAAAAAAACAACTGTAACATTTGAAAATATGTTTGTAGAATAATAACTTTTATGTGCGTGGCGAGGTGGGATGACCACTTACCACCCTGGGGGTGTTGGGAACCACCCCTATATATTGATTGTGTTGTATACCTTGATTATTTTTTTCGCGCTTGAAGGATGTAATATTTTTAAAAACATGTATTTGTTACTAATTAATAGGTCAAGTATGGTAGGACCTGATATGAAAACGTATCCGTCATGGTGAGTCGTAATTTCACGTTTTCTCTATAGTTAATTAACATAAGAAAACTAAATGTTATAGTATTGGATGAAGAATAACTATTCAATGATCCACAACCAACGCTGTTTAAACGTAAATTTGACTATCTTATTTTTTGAATTAATTTATTTTGTCTCATTTTTTTATTTATTATTAAAAGTATATTATACCGTGGCGATGCCACGGATTTGTACTAGTAGTTTAAATAGAATGGACTAAAGTAACAAGAAGGTATATTAAAAGGGTTGTATGTAATGTTTATAAGAACAAATTTAAATCTAAACTCGCATTGTAGTGGGTAGCGAGTTTTCCCCAAAGTCGAAAAGATGAGATAACGCCCTTGTCCACACAATTGAAGAGTAAACACAATACATAACCTAACCCCAAACCAATTCAGTCATCTATTCTTCTCCAAAAAAAACCCCCAAATCTCCGAAAATGCTCCTAACTTGTCAATTCAAATCTCTGACTCTGAGCTCATCCTTCTTCAATGGCAGCAACCTGACATCCAATACCACCTCCCTTACCCTCCCAAAACCGGTAAACTTTGCTCCTCCACCATCGAACCGGCGGTTGGTAATCAAGGCAATGAAGACATTACAGGGAAAAGTTGTCTGCGCCACCAGCGACAAAACGGTGGCTGTTGAAGTGACACGGCTTGCTCCACACCCAAAGTACAAGAGGCGTGTTAGGCATAAGAAGAGGTATCAGGCACATGATGAATCCAACCAGTTTAAAGTTGGGGATGTTGTTCAGCTTGAAAAGGGCCGCCCTGTTAGCAAGAAGAAGACCTTTTGGGCTGTTCCTGTTCCCAAACGACCTTTTCGAAACGACACTCCTAAGGCTGAATTGGGAATTCCATTGGAGTCCCAGTCGATCGGATAATGTGATTGTAAACTGATGGTTCGGTTCTTTCTCTTTTCACTAAAATTTCAATGTAGTATTTCTCTCATTTATGTTCATGTACTGAATCGTTTGTTGCTGGTTATTGTTTATTACTTTCCATTTAGACATAGCATCACTCCATTTACAAAACTATATGGATTGGACTAGATGGATGTGTTTAGTATATTAACTAGCGGATAAGCTACTTCATTTGTTAAATATGGTATTATAGATGCATGCCCCTTGGAATTGACGGAATTACTACTTTTGAGATGTGAAGTTGTGTACATTGAAGGATGTTTGGTCTAAGTCTTTTCGGAGATGATGTTTTGGGTATGGTTTTGGTCAAGGGGTGACATTTATACTTGTTTATGAGCGGGTAGAAGATGAGGAGTTAGTTCGAGGAGTTTGTACAATCATATGTGTTTAGTGGTATGTTTTAAAATCCAGCTTGGACAGGTAAGCCGAATACCCCTAAAAAAAAAAAAAAGGTTAGACGGGGTCTGATCAGTTGGGCCGTTTTGAAACGTTTTGACGTCATAATAATATTTTGAAAAGAAGAACTTGTCTTATTGATACCAAAAAATAGAGTATGAACATTTAGGGCCGACAACGAGCGTCCAGGCCCAAAGCTGGTAACTAACTAGGAAGTAAACTAGTAAAACATGTTAAAACAACTGTGAGAACTAAGCTAGTCCTGAAACAAAAGTCACGTCAAATCGACTACGACACCGTGTGGCAGTGATATGTGTAATGGAACTTATACATTCTTGAATATCCAAATTTCTTTGTTGGAAGATCTTCTCATTCCGTGCTTGCCATACATGATAGAACATTTCAGGCAATAAGGTGCGGAAGACCGAAGCTCTGCCACCCTTACCACGCACAAGTCGACGGGTCCAGGTACTCAGATGCTGCCAATCCATCCTGCTTGGGTGTGGAATTCCCATCCAATCCAATCCTCCATGAAGAATCTGTTGCGTATTCGGACATTGGAAAAAAAGATGCTCTATCGATTATATCCTGTCACAAAAGGTACATAGGCCATCCGTGTCAATTCCAAAGAAGGCGAGTCGATCTTTGGTTGCCAACCGCTGATGCATACCCAACCAATACAGCTTTGGGGCGAGCTTGGTTGCGGATAACCAAATCGCACCAATCCACTTTGGCAGTACTTCCCCGTAATAATCTATAGATGCATCGAATGGAGAACTTAGGGGCAGCCAGCTGATCCAACCACACTTGTCTCCCATGGAGAACTCCCCGTATGCGTATGATAGCCTTAATAATCGAAGAACTGCACTGGGGTGCTGACCACTCATCCAAGTCTTGAGATTTAATATAATAGCTATGTATCCATATCACCCATAGCGAGTCAGCCTTGAGTTGGATTTTTCACAGTAGCTTAGATATAAGCGCAGAATTCCAAATCTGGAGATCTATGATGTTCAATCCACCACAACATCTGGGAGAGCAAATCTGTCGCCATGATACTAGAGCGTTGTGGTAGTTCCCGTCTTTGCCACTCCACATAAAGCTCCTACAAATGCGCTGAATATGGTCTAGGACTGCTTTCGGTATTGGAAAAACCTGTAGCCAGTATGCAGTAATAGAGGTGATGACACTCTTTATCAGTTGTTCCCATCCAGCATAGCTTAAAAATCTCGTCGTCCAATGCTTAACTCGGCCAAGGATACGATCAAGTAGAGGTTGATATTGCGGAATGGTTAATCGTCGATGAGATAGCGGAATTCCCAGGTACCGCACCGGGAGGGTTCCCGCCGCAAATCCCATGATAGCAAGTATTCGTTGCTGCTCCGCGCTTGTCACCCCGCCGAAAAATACCTTTGTCTTGGTGGGGTTGGTCTGTAACCCGCATGTTGCCGAGAAATGTTGCAATTGTTGCATCATTAACTGGATCGACCTTTCATCGCCACGCATAAATAATATGAGGTCGTCCGCAAAGCATAGTTCCGTAATATGCAACTTTTCACACTTTGGGTGAAAATTAAATCTGGGGAATTCCTCAGCTTCTGTAAACACCGATGTAGATATTCCATAATGAGCACAAAGAGGAAGGGTGAGAGAGGAATCACCTTGTCGCAAACCACGTTTTGCTTTAAGTAATTTCGATGGCACCCCATTGATCACATATTTATACGACACTGTCGATACACAACACATGATCCACTGGACAAACATCGTGGGAAGTCCAAGCTCCTTCATGATCACCTCTAGGGCCCTCCAATCAACAGTATCATAAGCCTTATGTAGATCCATATGCACCATACATCGTGGTGAGATGCTTTTCCTGTTGTAACCTTTCACCAGTTCCTGCGCAAGTAGGATATTATCCTGAATGACTTTACCCAGTAAGAAGGCAGATTGATTATCAGCAACATTGCTATTAATGACCTTTCCCAATCGAAAGGTGAGAATTTTAGATATAATCTTGTATAAAGTCGTACAACACGCAATCGGTCGCATCTCTCGAACTCTACTAGCCGACGGTGATTTAGGAATCAGTGTGACCAGAGTACAATTCAGGCCAGGATAGAGTGAGGCCGTATCAAAGAAGTCAAGAACTGCCGAATATACATCCTCCCGCACATGCTGCCATGCTTTTTTGAAGAAAAAAGCATTAAACCCATCAATCCCTGGTGCTTTTAGATCACCAATGTCTTTAAGTGCCAAATCAATCTCCAAGTGTGTCACTGGTTGAACTAAGAACAACCTATCCTCCTGGCCTAATCTTCGCCCCGACCGAAGTGCCGCAATATCAATACCTGCCCTACGAGGGAGGGTAGTCCCCACGAGTTGTGCATAGAAGGATAGTATCTCATGTTCAATCTCCGTGTCCCTGTGAAGAATACGTCCATCTTCTGTCTCCAATCGATGAATTCCGGTGCGACGATTCTTTTCCCTTACTTGTGCATGGAAGAAAGCTGTGTTGTCATCCCCTAACTTAATCTAATCCACTTTCGATTTCTGTCTAAGAATTTGTTCTTCAATGTCAATTCCCCTTTCGAGATCCTCTGTAGTCTCCTTTATCTGCCGAATAAGAGAGGGGCAGAACCTATTCATCCGAAGCTGGAGCTGGAGTTGGTTGAGGCGATCTCTAGCTTGCGCAATCTACTGCCCAGTTCGTAGCACTTGCCTGTTCAAATTCCTCATCACCGGTTGTAATCTCTTCAGTTTCTGCCACACCCTTTCCTGGGGATGGTATGCAGCCGGATGCCGCCAAGATCGGGCCACAGAAACAGAAAAATCAGCATCCTGGACTGTAGCATTGATGAACTTAAATCCTGCCTTTCTAGGGCGGGAGGGTAAATAGTTTTGAAACATCAAAGGCAAGTGATTAGAAATTCCTGGGACAAGATCTTCCACCTCAACATGCGGGTTTTCCTGAAACCACTCCGCATTCCAAAGAGCGCGGTCAATACGGGAGTAGATAGTACCCTGCTCATGCTTATTCAACCATGTAAACTATTCTCCTAGTGTAGGCAGTTCAAATAACCCCACGTCATCCATCATGTCGCGTAATTCCCTATATTCATGTTCCGTCACCGGGTTCCCTCCAATACGATCATCACCACCAAGCACATTGTTGAAGTCCCCAACATAGAGCCACTGATCCCGAATTCCAGCAGCCAAGTTGTGGATATCAAGCCAAAGTCGGAGTCTAAATTGCAACTGATTTTGAGCATAGATGAAAGTGATCAAACCCCTATCTACACCATCTGAATCAAACCATCGACAGTGTAAATACTGGTCTGTACATCCCAAGAAATCAACCCTCACGCGAGAAGGGTCCCATGCTAACCAAATATGACCCAGTAGGTGGGATGAGTAATTGTCCCAGAAGTTCCACCTGTTCCCCAATCGTTTCCGAATGCTATCTTTATTTTCTTCTTTCACTCTAGTTTCTAGTAGGGCTGCTATGCTTTACGTTCCAATCCAGGAGACGGGAGCCAATCTCCTTATGTTTAGCAACCTTATTAAGCCCCCTTACGTTCCAAGCTAACATTGAGCGCGGTTCTGGCCTAAGCCAGAGCCCGAGCCATCTTCTAATGCAGCGAAACCATTACGAGTAGGTACCTATTCCTCGATAATCCCATTCCCACTCTGATCCATGTGCCGAGTTGGTGATGCGACGACTGGATGCCGCCACGCTTTGTTCTGCTTCGTGCCTCTCGGCTGTGGAGCAACTGAAATTGTTTCCCTTCCATTACCTTGTGGTACAGCAGCAGCAGTAGAAGCTGTTGGGGTCGGTACTATAGCAATTTGCCGCCCTGTGGGAGCCCAGTCTTTCTCCAGTCCAGCAGCTGGGCTAGAATTTTGGCACGGCCTCTTGTCATGTGCTTGTCGTGCCTGCTTCTTCCCATCACTACACGAATGCCCCACTTTCTGACACTTCTGACAGAACAGCGGTACCCATTCATATTCAACTGCCTGTTTGATCATATTTCCCTGTCGATCCCTAATCATGACCGAGTGATGTAACTCCTGAGTTATATCTACCTCAATTAAAATCCGTGCATAGGAGATCCTAAGCTTTTTCGCGGTGCACTCATCGGAATTTCGTTCACCTATAGCGCTAGCAATTTTCCTGTGCTCTTCGCTCCCCAAAGAGAAAGGGGTAGCTGGGGAAATTTCACCCAAATCTGTGCGATCCTTAGCATATCCTCCTGTAACTCAAAGTTTCTTGTCCAGGGTCGTAATATCATCGGGCGTCCATATATGTAGTACGTTCCTCCCATGTCCACCCTGTTCTTATCTTCCTCCAATTTGAAACGAATGATGAAGAAACCATCATCATTGTAATATAGCTCCGATAGGGTAATTGAATTCCACACCTTCAACATAAAATTCTTAACTGCATTCATGGATAGGGAATTGTCTGAAACGTACATAATAAGTGAGTTTTTCCAGAAATCCAGTTCATCCTGTATATCCTCATCCTCGATTTCAACTACTATGTCCCCCTCAACCTCAGCCGGTGCGCAATAATCAATGTTCATACCGTGTTCCAGGGCACGATTACCTTTGATAATGTCAATCCAGGCTTTAGGAGTAGCAGTTCCTGGTGTAATCTGAGGAGGGGGCATGGATCCGTCTCGCCGCACATGTTCAGCAGCCTGTGTCGGGTCCTTCCTCTGTTGGTGCGTTAAATCGCCAGAGCTCTGTAAATTCTTGTCTAATAAATCCTCCACGTCGTCAGAACTCTTGCCCAACACCTCCTCCACCGTCTGGGTGGCCTCTGTAGTTGGAACACCATCTTCCAAGTTTTTCCCCAAATCAAGATTGAATTCCGGTAATCGAGAGTTCTCTTCACCATCAGACGCCGCCGAATTCGCCGAATTCTGAGTTACAGCCGAGGGAGAAGATGGAGGGGAGGGATCGGTGGTCGCCCGTTGTTTCCGTGGCCTTCCCACCGGTCTCTTCGCCGTCGAATCGATCGTCGTTGCCATCTTCTTCTTACGCGGCATAGCAGCGAGCAATCACTTTCGTATACTGTTGCCAAAAGTTTGATTTTCTTTACGTCATAATAATATTAATATACATAATTATATGATTAAGTCTCTTGAGTGAGGTATCTAAATAACTTGTCTAAAGATGGATCTATGTTATCGATAGTATTAATTACAACCTTTATTTATCAATGTTAGTGTTTTTTTTTTTTTTGTTCATATTGTGAAAAACACATTTTATTAATATAAATGTTTTGATAAATAATATGAATGATTCTTTTGATAAATTAGATAAGTCTATATATAATTTATCTAAGACCGTCTGTCTAGACACTTTGTGTAATTATATTTAGATATTTTATAAATAGCTCAATTCTTACCGTCTAATTTAGTAGTATGTTAACTTGTTATATATTCCGTTGAAATTAATTTTTAAATATACCAGTTATATTGTAACGGCCCGGACCACTAATAGGCCGAGCCTCGACTCTTTGGGCCGGCACGGTTATTCATGGGCAGCTCTCCGGGTGATATGCTAGCCCCACTATGCCAACACAAGTTCTTTTCCACACAGTTTGTCCTCACTCGTGCGCGAATCGGTAGACTTCTCAGTTGGTCACCCATTATAAGATTGCTCCAGAGCAAGCACGCTTAACTCTGGAGTTCTTATAGGTGGATCTCTGAAAAGAAAGGTGCACCTTGTTGGTATGAGTAGCGTTCTCGATCCCTTTAAACTGTTTGGAATTGCCCTGATTTTTAAACAACGATTTAAGGAAAATAAAAATTGCGTTAGTTCGTGAGTTTGAAAATTTGACGAACTTGAATCATAGAATTTTAAAACGTTACAAGACGCCTTGCGTGTCAAATGACTTCACATGAAAATTCCTGAAAATAATTCTTGAACTTGTAAAAATATGCAGCGGAACTATAAATAGTTAAATTTTTAAAACATTACAAAGTCTTTGAAATCGTGAAATTTAAATATGTTAAAGATCTTCTTGATATTGATCACTGCTCCAGCATCACTCGCCACTACGATTAGCTTGGCTTGAAGTACCTAAAATTGATCATTTTAGCAAGGGTCAGTCGTAACCAAGTAAATTCCATGCACATGCCATGACTTAAAGTTCTATCTTCATATATTTTAAACCTTTTAATTTTGATTAATACAATGTAACTTAAGACTTGACTTGACTAACACTTGAACTTTTTGAAAAGCATTCTTAAACTTTACTATTAAGCATGACTTAAAAATTAACTTGATCATGAGCTCACTTGGCATCATAAGGTACATCCCTAGTCGATGGTGACCGCTTAACATGGATAGTCACGATTTGCTAGTTGTCTAGCCGATGATGACCGCTTAACTTTAATAGTCGCGATTTGTTAGTTGCCTAGCCGATGGTGACCGTTTAACTTGTTGGCCACGATTTGCTAGGGAGATTTTACTAGCCCATTCTTGACATGACTTGAAATCTTTCTTGACTTAGAATCTTATTAATATGAATGAATGCATGCTCTTAGACTCAACCTATTAATGCATGTATAACATGAATAGAACATATGTACCAAAACATAACCAAATCGTACAATACTCTTGCTACCACATTTGCACCAACTTTTCCAAATAACAGGGAACAATAATTGCAACAATATGAACTGTGCAACATCAAATAATAGTACCGAACATGCAATGTTCCTCATTCGAACAAGATTGATATTTGTCCCATGCCACTTCTATAACACAGCATAATCTCAACACAATAAACCATTCAAAAGGATCAACTAGCTCAACTAGTAACACATATCTGTACATTCGGCAAATATGAAGGACTGCACATATTGATTTTACACAAGATTCAACATATATACAAATCACCATCATAGTTACAAATCACACAAGCAAGTAGCAGTTAATCAAATTTGATGAGCATCGTATCGGATTGTTTCATAGGGTAGCAACATTAATCGTGGATGAAATCTTAGGGGAAATTGCCTTGAGAAAACAAACAAGAGGGACAAGAACTGAAAACGGGTTGAAAATCAGCCCTCTGTTCGACACCATATTAAGGATGACTCAGACATCAAAAAAGCGATCCGTCCGGTGGAAGTACATAAAGGTCTGTTATAAATCTGCTCGTCAAAACTCAGCTCGATCGGACGGTTAACGAACCGGAAAACAATTTTAGAAGATGACTGCGCCTGGCAGAAAATTTGTGCACGAATAAAGTTTTTGCTAAGGGTTTTACTTTGAAAATAACTAGGGTTAGGGTGAGAATGTACTTGTTAAAGAAAATGAAGTTGGGCTTCAGATAAGTGATGGGCTGGATAAGGTTACAAGTCACAAAAGCTGGACCAAGAACGCTTACGAACTCCGCTTTGACGGTCGGTTCACTTTAAAACGTATAAATTCGAAATAGAAATTTTTGGACTGTTACATATATTTAGATAAAATTCACATCTATCTATACATTAAAAGAAAAAAATTTGAAGCATTCTCATACATTACACATCATCAATTATGTGGAAATATGAAGGATTTTGATTGGTTATTACAATTTTAAATTTGGTATATTGGATGTGGAACATTTTAAGTTGTTAAGATGTAGTGCACCATATAACTACCATTATTTATTTTTAGTATGTTGACTCAATACATAATTATTATTTAATCTCATATATATTTATTTATAAAATTCCGAAAAATATTTTAAACATATATATAGATTCACCGCGACAAGACGAATCCATAGACATCAAACTTGAATATTTTATTAATTAATTAAAGTATTTATTTATTAAAATGTTGTTTTTATTAAATAACATAAATTGAAATAATGAAAATTTAAAAGTAGAGCATTTATTAAATACTCAATACTTCTCCAATTATTAAAGAAATCAATATTTATTTAGGTATACGATTACGAATGGAAACATTAAAAATGACTTATGAAGTTACGCATTGGATTAAATACAAACCATCATCTTATCAACATTTACATGAATTCTAACACATTTTCTACTTTTTACTCATTATTTATTCAAATATTACCTTCTACCTTATATATTTACTACATGGAACATTTTGAATATAAATTTCACTTTATATATATTGAGTTTGTTATGATTTTGAAAATTTATTTATTTGATTATTAATGCACTATTTTAAGGATGAAATAGATATAGTCAGTAAAAGATCTTTATGTGCTGCATAGTAAATTATGGCAGCACCTTGGTTATTTTCTTGATCTTGGTATCATTTTAGTTCATTTTGATGCTACAGACGAGTAGAGTCAACATATGGGTGGTATTGTCAATGGCCAAGATTATTGCTTGGTGTCAAAATTTGTGTCTTACGGTTCATTTAGGCGTGAAAAGTTTGACTGACAAATTAACAACTGGAGTGGTTCGAAATTTTGAGTGTAAACATGTAGTAATTAATTAAAGCGGATTTCTCTTTGGTGATTAAATCTCCTAAGTCTGCAGATTATAGATTTGCATTTTTTTTCTTTACATTATAGAAGAATCGAGGCATTTAATGTAGAATTTTGTCCATTAGTAGTCGCTATGCTCTAATTTTATTTTATTTTTTTGATCTTTTCATGATCATTGTTTTGAACTATACTAATTTGGAATATGTTCTACAGGTATTAGTTGTTTATCCAGTAGGTACTCAGTTTATATAATTGTTCTATTATTAATGCATATAACAACATCTTCGCATTTACTTCCATGGGTTGAAAATAGACAAGGAAATCAATAAATGAAAATGTACTTATTCCTTTAAGATAGGTGGCTAAAATGATCACAAAATTAGAACATTGTTGCCCAACAAAGTACAAACTCCAAAATTTTGCCAACGGTACATATATGACGTTGAACACAAAGTAGACAACATGATCATTGCTCTTGGGTGCATTTTTTTAAACCTCTACACTCAATTTTATGTATCTTTCACATATTTCGTTTAAAAAAATATTCGGCATACATCATTTAGTATCCATTAGAATTATAGATACTCAATGGTAAATAATTTATTTTATTATTATGGTAAATCCAAACCAATGGAGCTGGTGCGAAAACGGTTTATGTGACATTGATCAAAATCATTATTAATTATGCAAAGATATACAAATTAATTGTTAAAATTTCATTCATGCACCATGTTAGATTTTGTAATTACACATTAGTAAAAAATAGATGACAATTAACAAGAAAAACAAAATTACATTTTAGTCCACACAAACTCGACCACAACTCGAATTAATACCTGAAAAGACATTTCTGCCCATATTATTATTATTGTTAACAAACAATAACAAAGCAGATAAATTGCAACCCAAAATATGAACAATTAAGTCTCTAATGAACACCCATTACATTACATTAAGAAAAAAGCACAAATTATATCCATTGACATTCTTTCAATTGCAAAAATGTCTCAATTTCTAATTGAGGTCAACTCCAACATTTGAACGTTAAAATACAATCCATTTCACATGTCCAATTCTTAGATTTTCAGCTCCGATGGGGCTCAATGTAATAACCCTTATTATTTCTGCAAACATAAGATACTGGATGACAATTACATATTTTGTAGTCTCTCCTATAAAATTATTGCTCCAAATGCATGTGCAACGTATCTGGACATGGGTGATCCAGAGTATAAATGTGAACATTGTGGTGCTTTATTCTGGTTTGAAGAAAGGAGACCACCTAATCAAAAAAAAAAAAAAAGAATCCTAAGTTCACCCTATGTTGCATGAGATGTCTGGTCAAGCTTCCAATTCTTCAACAACCACCTCAGTTGTTAAGTGATCTCTTAGAGGATAGACACGAGAATAGTCGGAGTATCATTGACAACTTATGGGCATATAACATGATGTTCTCTTTTACTTCTATGGGTGCGAAAATAGACAAAGAGGTTAACAAAGGTCGGGGTCCTTTCAAGATGGGTGGTCAGAATTTCCACAAAATTGGCTCTTTGTTGCCAGACGAAGGAAAAGAACCAAAGTTTGCTCAACTATACATCTATGACACTAAGCACGAAGTACAGAACAGAATCAATGCTCTTGGGTTAGTGCCAGTAATATCTATATATTGTTTAATAAAATTCCTTATAATAATAATGTTACACGATAATTAGTTCATTTAAGTAAATTTGTATATATGCATGTATGCCAGTGGTGATGGGAAGGGTTTGGACACTTCTGTAACAGCCAGCATCAAAGATATGGTCGACCAATATAATCCTTATGCCAAAACATAGAGGATGGTCAGGGATCGTATATCTCTTAATGACTCAACATATATTAGTCTGCAGCTTATAGCAAAACGTGCCAAGGATGGACGGACCTATAATTTACCTACTGCATCAAAGGTTGCTGCCATTATTGAAGGAGACATTGAGAATGTGAGGCATAAGAGGGATATCATGGTTGAGTTGAAGTCGACTGGATATTTGCAAAGGATAAATGAATTTCTTCCATGCTATATCCCTCTGCATTACCCACTATTGTTCGTGTATGTAGAAGATGGTTGGTATACAGAGATACCAGAACTACATACAGTATGAGGCCAGATCTCACACTTATGGAGTTCTTAGCATTCAGAATTCAACACAGGGAGGGATAAGGTCACCAGCTTATACTTGGCAGGAGATTGTTTCAACAGTTTATTGTTGATTCCTAAATGATGATGGAGTCACAAAGACTTCAGTGGATTCGTCACAATCAACCAAAGCTTAAATACAAATCTTATAAGTAGATTGCCAGCAAAGTTGATAACTTTGAATATGATCCTACATCATGTGGTAGTCTCTGCATACTACCATCATCTTATCTAGGGGGTGCTAGATGGTACATGCAGATGTACCAGGATTCTATGGCTATATGCAAATGGGCAGGATATCCGTGCATGTTCATAATATTTACATGCAATCCAAAGTGGCCAGAGATCACAAGGTATGTTGAGAGTCTTGGGTTGAGACCGGAAAACAAGCCTGATATCATATGTCGACTCTTCAAGATGAAACTCGATGAGTTGATCAGTAATATAAAAGACGGACATATGTTTGGAAAACCAAAAGCACGTAAGTTTGGGTTTTTTTTTTTTTTTGTCTCTACATGTTTATATTCTATGAAATCCAAAAATTCTTTATAATATCTATTACTATGAATTTTTTTTAGTCATATACATCGTTGAGTTCCAAAAGCGAGGACTTTCGCATGTTCATATTTTGGTAATCCTGAATAAGGCAGGTGAGGAGAAGATTAAAAATAACATTGATGACTACATATGTGCAGAGTTACCCGACAAGGATACTAATCCAGAATTGTACGACGTAGTGTCAACCCACATGATTCACGGACCATGTGGTCCGGCTAGACCTACTTCTCCATGCATGGAGGACAACAGGTGCTCCAAACATATTCCAAATCGCTACAACGAAAATACCTATGTTGTCGATGCTGGATATCACATATATCGAAGAAGGGACACAGGTGTCACCGTCGATAAAAATGGAGTTCAGCTTGACAACATGTAGATTTATATTAATTAAATATTATGCTTAGTTTATTGTCGTATAAACCTAGATTTATTTGTTGCCGAACTTAGTATATGAGTCGACGTTTTTAAACAGTTTTGTTGTCCCCTACAATGCTCATTGTTCTCAAGTACCAATCTCACATTAACATAGAATACTATAAAGGTGGGGCTTCAATGAAATTTTTGTTCAAGTACATGTTGAAAGGAAGGGACAGAGCGGGTGTTACATTCATAGACATAAATAATAATGATGAAATTAAGAGGCATACTGATTGCTGAAGATATGTTTCATCATGTGAGGCAATATGGAGAAATTTTGAATTCTAGATACATTAGAGGATACCTGCGGTTGAGAGTTTGGCATTTCATCTAGAGGATGAGCAGGGGGTACCTTTCAGAGATGGAGATTTCATGACGGATCTGCTTGATAAGCCTTCAGTTAAGCAGTCGAAGTTTCTTGAATGGTTTGAGCTGAACAAGGTTGACCCGGAAGCTAGGAAATTGACGTATCCTGAGTTTCCCCGTGAGTATTACTGGAAGGATGGCCTGAAGAAGTGGTCCCGTAGGAAAACCAAGGCACAAGCTGTTGGAAGGATGTATAATGTGCCGATGGAATTTGAAAACATGTACTATATGCGACTTATGTTGAATCATGTTAGAGGTGCAACATGTTTTCAGGATATTAGAACAGTGAACGGTGTTGTTTACGAGACCTGCAAGGACGCATGTGTGGCTTTAGGCCTACTAACAGATGACGGGGAGTATGTCCGTGGAATTACTGAGGCAAGTCACTGGGGATTAGCACGTTTCCTTCGTCATCTTTTTACGATTGGTGCTTCTTCTTTCTAGAAGCAAGGCGAGACCAGAGGAGGTATGGAGGAAGACATGTAACTTCTTATCTGACAACATTCTATACATCAAGCAAAAAACTTATCATAATCCTGGTAATTTGTTAGTAAATTTTATATTTTACCGAAATACTAAAATGCTATACATTTACTTATTACTTATTTCGATTCATTTTGCGATTCAGGTTTGAGGCTTACAAATGAACAAATCCATAACCTAGCGTTGCTTGAAATTGAGAAGCTATTGAAAGCAAACTGCAGCAGTCTTGCTTTTTTTGAGTCTATGCCAATCCCATATGAGTCTATTACTGACAACGCCACGAATCAGTTTATAGTTGATGAGATGTCATACGACAGAGATGCCATGAGATCAGAATTCGATGGATTGTACCCACGTTTGCGTACAATTTACGATAAGATTATGGATGCAGTGGACGGGGGCAGAGGTGGTGTGTTCTTTTTATACGGCTATGGTGGTACAGGCAAGACTTTTATTTGGAGGACGTTGTGTTCCGGCTTGCGTGCTAGAGGAGATATAGTGCTTCCAGTAGCATTAAGTGGTATTGCATCACTCTTGCTACCTAGAGGTAGGAATGCTCATTCTAGGTTTGGTATTCCTATTAAGTGTCATGAGGAATCAACATGCAGCAGGTTGAAGCCGGATTCTGATGTCACCGGCTTACTCAAGCAAACCAAACTTATAATTTGGGATGAGGCACCGATGACCAACAAACATTGCTTTGAGGCACTCGACAGGAGTCTAAGAGATGTTATGAAATGTCCAGATGATCCTTTCGGTGGCTTAGTAGTGGTATTCGGTGGATATTTCAGGCAAATTTTGCCAGTTGTTCCTGGTGGTAGCAGATTTGATATTGTAAATGCCTCTCTGTGCTCTTCGATACTGTGGGATTCATGTGAGGTTCTAAAACTCACAAAAAACATGCGATTGCAGGTAAACTCTAAAAATTCCCGGTTACTATCATATGAATTGTTCTGTTATGTTGTTCTTTTTAATTAACACCTTTTTTTCTATTCAGACCGGATCATCAGCTGTTGAGGTTAGTGAAACTAAAGATTTTTCCGAGTGGATACTACAAGTCGGTGATGGGGTCGTGGGCGAACCCAATGATGGCGAGGTAGACATCAAGTTACCTGATAACATACTTATTCGTGAAGTAAGTAATCCTATTTCCACCATTATAGACTGCACATATCCTTCCCTTTTGGATCACTTAGCTATCCAACTATAGATCCAGAATACTTCCATCACCGTGTTGTTCTTGCACCGACTAATGAAATGATCAATGAGATTAATGACTATGTCATGTCTAAAATGCATGGTGATTCTGTGGAGTACTTGAGTGCTGATAGCATAAGCAAGACCGAGTCAGTAGATAGTGAAATGGCAGAATTATTCTCAGTAGAATTCTTGAACACTATTAATTTCTCGGGACTACCTAATCATAGAATAGTGCTTAAGGTTGGATGCATGATCATGCTTTTGAGAAATATTGACTAGGCTTCTGAGTTGTGCAATTGAACAAGGCTTATAGTAACTAATTTGGGGAAACATATCATAGAAGCAAGAATGATATCTGAAATGAATGCCGGTCAAAAGGTTTTCATCCCTAGAATGACGATGAGCCCATCTGATGAGATTAAGTTTCCTCTAAGTTTTGATAGGAGACAGTTTCCTATATCCGTCTGCTTTGCAATGACGATAAATAAAAGTCAGGGGCAGTCTCTCTCTCATGTCGGTCTCTACCTACCTTCTCCTATATTCAGCCACGGACAACTGTATGTTGCTCTCTCTAGAGTTATAAGTAGAAAAGGTCTGAAAGTACTCATATGTGATAATGAAGGTGAGACGTACGACACGGCAACCAACGTGGTTTACAAAGATGTTTTCGATAAATTATGGGGTAAATTTATTTTTTCATATATATTTGTTAACTTGCATAATTTCATTTATGTTTTATGTTTCTCAATTTATAATACATCTAAGCGTATATCCTTATACTTTTACAGGTACGGATGCCTTCATATGAAGTCAAGTCTTACCAGTAATTTACTAGATTTTACTCAATGCAAAACTATTATTCTTGTACATCAAGAATTTGTTATTCTTACAAACTATGATCCTCATATTATACATTGTTTTTTGAACCACCTTAAATATACCAATTTTCACTATAGCATTCTTAAGCATATGCATGATAATGCTTATCAGATATATAGATCAAACTACCGAATTGTAAAATGGAACAAGTCTAGCTCATAGTTACTAATGTTAGAAAGCAAATCATTGAGGCAAATATAATATCGGTAGTCTACCCAACCCAAAAGGTTTATCATTCAAATTGTGATGGTTAGCCCATTCTACAAGACGAAGTTCCCTGTCAATTTTGATAGAATATAGTTCCACATATCGTCTATTTTGCAATGACCATAAACAAAAGTCCTTGGCAATCTTTCTCACACGTCGGACTCTACCACCTCACCCGTATTCAAACGTGAACAATTGCATGTTCTCTCTCTACGGTTACCAGTAAGAAGAGATTCAATGTATTCATATAAGACGAACATGGTAAAACATATGATACGCTATGTTCATTAACTTTAACATTTTATTATACGATATATTCATTTCTTATTTTGAGTTTGGCCTCCATGCCCCGTAGAATACCGACGGGCCATTAACTAGTTTTTAAAAGTATTTTAGATACACAAATAGAAAAAGTTAGAAAAGAAAATAAATAGTAAAGTGGTGGGAATGGGATCAAAGAGATCCAATCCATTTGCCGATTCAGCCTAGGCTGCCTAGCCATCTCAATTCTTTTCTTCCCCATTTTTCTCCACTTTCATTTTCATTTCACCTATTAGCCGCTTCTATTGGAGTATTAATATAAATGACTAGATTCCACAACTCTCTAAAAGTTTGAGTTTTTAAATAAGATAAAATTCTATCATGGTATCAGAGACTCTGGCTCACGTCCAACCTGGATTCGAATCTCCACGGAGACAATCTCCGCCCCATATTAAATTTTCACTCGAATGGCCTCCCCAAAGAGGTTGAAATCGACCACGAGTGCGGAGAGTATTGGAGTATTAATATAAATGACTAGATTTCACACCTCTACAAGCTTGAACTTTTAGATGAGATGAAATTCTATCAGCTTCCTTCCTCTCTACTTTCTTTCTCTCTCTACATCCTCACTTATCCCTTATTCTACAAATAAAATTAACCTCCTTTTCATTTTTCCAGAGCATTAGGAGCTTTTGGTTAGGATAGTCCTTCTCAACTATTTGTTCGACTCCAAATACTCTCATTTTCAAAAGGGAGAAGAAGAAGACGACAAGGATAAGGGCAAAGAGGGAGATGGAAAGGTCAATTATCAAATCTATCTATATAATATAATACATTAAACAAAAAAAGATTGAACCCATTCTAGGGTGTCCACCTCAGTCAATTATTTGGCAAATGGAGAGCTATGATTGGTCCATCATTTTCCTACATGTTCAAATCCTTTATTTTGATTGGTTCATTCAAATTCAAATAATAACGCTGAGAATTGATGAGAAACATTTATGTGATATATTTGGTAAACATATTAAATCAATTATTCTATCATAATTGTTCTGATTGTGTCATGTTGCATTATTTTCTATTTTCCATCAATTTACTTAATGTGTAATTCATTCCAAGATGATGCATATCGAATGAATTTCGATTTGTGGTGAAAAAAATAACTTACAAAATCACCCAAAATTATACATGTAGAAGTATTCACCAATTTTTTGTATGTAGAAAATGATAGGACCATTGTTTCTTCATAAATTTATCGATTCATTATTCTTTATTAATTAACTTCAATATTAAGTTTTACACTTTATCAACCTTCTACCAATTTTTGTTCGATTTGTATTATTTCTACATATTATAGAAAACTTTCTAGGCTTTTGGAACTATTTGCAAAATATATGATGCTTTGCAATTTGCTATGGCGTATTTTCATCCATGTCCATATTAATTAATGCAGTTTGCTTCATGTCAATTGAAGTATTTTATTATTTCATATCTTTAAATTACTTGAATGTGTATGGTACTTCTAGAATATCCAGGAGTTTGATAAAATATACTTCTTCCGTCTTACGATAACTTTATGTTTTCGAGTTTTGACCAACGAAATAAGGTAAATTGAACATTGAATATCGTTTTTATAGATTAAGAATAAAGAATAATTATAAACTGATTAGTTATAAAGTGGAATTTGTGTACTATATAAATAAAGAAATGATATAAAATGAATAAAAAAAGAGATATAGGGTTGGTAAAGTTGTAACTATGAGTTTCTTTATGGATTAAGAATAAAGGATAATTAAAAATTGACAGTAGTCCGATAAAGTGAAAATTGTGTATTATATAAATAAACAAATGATATAAAATGAATAAAAATGATAGGTTGATAAAGTTGTAACTATGAATATATGATAATGCACACCCAACAAAGAATAAACAATCTCACATATATATAAAAATTACACATTTTTTTACATATATTTTTATCTTTGATCATTATTTGAACTTTTCGCCTAGAACTACACAGCAACCCTAATGTATGAAATTCTCTGGAATAGAGGGGTTAAAACAGAATTGGAGGGTAGAAGTTAATAATTACAAAAAATCAATATAATAATTAATAAATGTGTAGCACAACTAAAATTGCAAAACGAAATTTTTTGATCGGAACAGATGGGGTATAAAATATGTGAAAGTATTAAAACATGTTAATTTGAAGTTTGATGTTATGCCAAAGTAAAAAAGCTGTCAGATTTTTTAGCTTGGAGTAGAGGTTGCTTTTATATGATACTGGGTTTTTGGTTTATTCTTGATTTTGATAAGTGTTATTATGCACAATTTCTCGTATAAAAAAGTGAAGATTGCATGTAATTATAAATAAGGAAAAAAACTCATAATATATTATCGTGATTAGTCCTTTATAATTTATAATAATGGTTGTAGAGAAATTACAACAAAAAAAAAAAAAAAGAAAGATGGAGCATCACTCTACAACTTATTTTGACGGGATTAGTCCGGTATAGTTTTGAAGGAATGTTGCATTCGACGTCATTATCTTATTCGATGTGAATATCTTACACATAATATGTGGAAACAATAAAGAAAACTTAAAAATTTCACATTATACCAGAAGAGGTATCAACTTCTGAATATGTGTTCAAGAACATAGTATACACTAGAGTAATGGATGCGTCGAACGTTATTATTATGCACAAACTTCAATAAATAAAAAATAGAGAAAATAAAATTTGAAATCATGAGCATATTCGGGACATTTGTTTTTCTAAAAATCGAACATGGTGTTTTTACGATAATTCGGAGTATATATATATATATATATATATATATATATATATATATATATATATATATATATATATATATATATATATATATATATATATATATATATAAAGATATATATATATATATATATATATATATATATATATATATATATATACAAATATATATATATATATATATATATATATATATATATATACACTTCCTCCACTAGAAAATACTAGATACATTTTACAAGGCACAAAATAAGAGTTTCCATCATGTTAAGTTAATTCAACTTTCATTCCCATATTACTATAATTTGTATTATATCGGCGGGTTCGATTTTGCTTTTATGATCCCTATAATGAATAATTGGGTGATAATTAAGTTAAACACGCTGTAAACTTGCATGGGTCTCGACCATACTCTACTATTTTTCAACCCGTACCCACACCCTACACTAAAATGTTAATTTTGGGTCCATGTCTTAAGTTGGTCCTAAACGGGTCCGATGTGGATGCGGACCCATACAAGTATCCATGCATTAAAATATGGGTCAAAACAAGTCAGTGGAGGATTTTAAATAGGTCTGAGTATGATCCGGTTCCGGTTCAACTAATTAATTCATGTCGGGTCTCTTACTGGTGTGCATAGGATCGGGCCAGGTCCTATATTTGAGATCCTATTAAGGTCTAGGTTTGGATAAGACCTTAGCCAATAATTGAGATAAGTTGGCTGTAATTGCACTTCATCCGTTTGATCGATGGAGAGCTTTATTACTTTGCACATTTGTCAATTAGGTGACTTTCCTTTCAGTGAAGGCTAGCAAATTATTGATGCCAGAGTAATTTGTTCATTTTTGCATTACCCAATTGTATAATCCAAGTTATGTCAATCCATGTTTTTTACTTCCAAATTATCATTTATTTCAATCTTATTGTTTGAGGAATAAATGTTGAATTTGATTTAATTTATGTACTTCAATCCTCAATAATGAACTCATTATTTTTATTTGATTTAATAACATCAAGTTAGATTATTTACAACGAGAAAAAATCACGAGATGTTTTTTATATGACATGTTGGCTTGGTGTCAATTCATATTTTTTTATTTCTAAAATTATATTTTATTGCTATCTTTTGTTTGAAATAAGAAAATGAGAGAATTATATATATATGCCCCCTCTCCAGATGCCCTTCGCATTATTTGGATACCAATTAGTTGAACAATTACATTTAGGTCCATTTAGTTGTTTTTGGGTTGACCAGCTTATAAGTTACACCATCTTATTTACAAACCAAACAGGTCCTTACCAATTGTTTCTAAATACACCATTTTAATTAAAAGTAAAACAATAAGTATGTACTTAATATACAAACAATATCTTCAATATCCCGGAAGATGGTGTAACCCATATCAAAAAGCAACAAACAAACCCAGAAACTTAGCAATCGAAGCAACAAACAACCCAGAAACATGAAGAATTTGAAACATAGCAATCGAAGAACAGATCTTCAATATCCCGAAAAACATCAACCGGAAGTTCAACATCAAGAATCGAAGCCCAGAAACGCCAAAAATTGAAGCCCATAAATGTCAAGAATCGAAGCTCAGAAACGCCAAAAATTGAAGCCCACAAATGTCAAGAATCGAAGCCCAGACCTAAAGAATTCAAAAATTGAAGAATCGAATCGATGCCCAGACTTAAAAATTTGAAATTGATGAAGCGAAGCCCAGAAACGTCAAGAATTCGAATATTGATGAACCGAGTCGAAATCAATTGGGGATCAAACTTGAAGAATTCAAAATTTGGAATATTTTTCAAATTTTAAGATCCAAATTTAGAGTCTTATTTCGAATAATTGATTGTCATGTGAACGATTATATGTTCATGAAGACTAGGATTTGATTTTGGTTGAAATTGGTTGTTTATTGAATTCAATTTTGAAAAACCAGGGACTTAATTGAATATTTTAGAAACTTGAAACCTGTGCTTTTGAGAGTTAGAGTTGTACCAGGGATTTGGATTGCAAAATGAATTTTGTTCGCACTTCTGATATCTTTCAATTTGGCCCAGGAATAGTTTTTTTTTTTTATTTGCATTAAGTCCGAAAATTCGTGGACTTTGATGTAATTGGTTTTTATCGAACATGATTAGGATGTTATTGTTGAGCTAATGGGTAGCCATCTGCAACATTTGAATCTAACAGGGGTTCCAGATGTAATTTAACCTAAAAATGTTAAATTTGTAAAATTACTCTTTTTTCTTAGTTTCATAACTTTAATTTCGGTTTTAATATACATTTTGAACATATGTCACTATGATTTTTACTGATATCAACGAGTTCGACTATACTTTTATGATGCCCACAATGAAGAATGAGATGATTATCGAGTTAAATTTGTAAAAAACTTTCATGGGTCTCGACACATTCACTATTTTGCTTGGACCCCAATCCATACTCTACACTAAATATTAATTATGAGCATGTATCTTAAGTTGGCCCTATATGGGTCCGAGGTTTATCCAAATTCTGATCCATACGAGAACCCATGAAAATGTCCAAATTAATCCACGAGGATTCTTTCTGTTATTCTCTCATTCCTACTTTGGTATTCTTTCTATTATTCTCTCTTTCCTATCCCTAAGGGGCTTGACTGTGTTGCTATTATGTTTAACTACGTTTTCACCATACCCGTCAAGTATCAATGGGTCAGAAACTAGTTTAATTTAGTGAAATAGGGTTTGTTAATTCTCTGTTTTTTTTTTCAAAACCCTTGAATTCAATATTTTTTTCGCTAAAAACCGTGAAAATCGTCAGTTCGCCGATTCCCTCCAATTTTTTGTCGGGTCCAGCAGTTTTGAGGTGTCCGATTTTTTGACGGCTTTATGCCATGTTTTCAGCCGGTGTGCACCGGTATCACGGTCTGATCGGTCCTTCGGCCGGCCCGATCCGACTTTTAAAACATAGGTTTACTGTATTAACTAAATGATAAGCTACTTCATTTGTTAAATATCGTATTATAAAAACAAATCAGCTAGGGCATCTACGGAACATGTTTATTTGAATAAGAACTCACACCCAATCATGTGTTTAGTATATTAACTAGCAGATAAGCTACTTCATTTATTAAATGAGTAACTTTTGTGAAAGACCATCTCTCGGAGAGACCAAATCAAACATCACATATTTTATCACAAACATCGCATCGCATGTTAAACTATAAACATCACATGTTAAGAAATGCATATAATACAACTATAAATCAGGTTTATTATACACGACGTTTGAAGTTAAATATATGATATTTGTACGTAAATATATGATGTTCAGTTCACTTTTCCGAGAGACGGTCTCTCGCAAAAGTTTGTATTGTTAAATATCGTATTATAAAAACAAATCAACTAGAACATTTACGTAACATACTGATTTGAAAGATAACTCACCCAATCATGTGTTTAGTATATTAATTAACGGATAAATTGCTTCGTTAAATATTGTATTATAAAGACAAATCAACTTGGACATTTACGTAATATACTTATTTGAAAGAGGAGTTACCCAATCATGTGTTTAGTATATTAACTAACGGATAAGCTAATTCATTTGTTAAATATAGTGTTATATAAGCATGCTATCCCTTGGAATTGACGGAATTACTACTTTTGAGAAGTTGTGTCATTGAAGGATGTTTGGAGATGTTTTGGGTATGGTTTTGGTTAAGGGGTGACATTTATATTTGTTTATGAGCAGGTAGAAGATGAGGAGTTAGTTCGAGGAGTTTGTACGATTTGGAAAGGAGGTTTTGGCATTTATTTATATTTATATTAATGTATTGTACTTTTCTTATACTAGTGTAAAACGTTTTAATTAATGAATTTGTTTTGCCTTTTAAAAAAAAAAAAACTCACCCAACTTATAATCTAGCTCACAAACAAGGCATAGGCTAAGCCATCATAGCTCAGTGCTAGATAGTTTATTTTTGTTTATTTTTATGCAACTGTTTAACAAGTTAACCAGCTGAATCTAACTTATTTGCTAATTATATACTCTCTCCCCGTTCCGATTTCATCTTCCTGCGAGCCCGACACATAATTTAAGAAAAAAGTGAATAAAGTAAGAGAAAGTGAATAAAGTAGAAGATATAGTGTATAAAGTAAGAGAGAGATTTTCCATTTACGGGATGAGAAAATGAAATTGGGACGGATCAAAATAAAATACGGGAGATGAAACTGGGACGGAGGAAGTAATACATAAAAACTAGTCAGCTTAACATTTTGAATAACCTAGCCAAGTATCTTTTCAAATCAGCCCGCTTATTAACTGCAGCTTATCTGATTCATGCTCGCAAAGGCTCAAAATTTGCAGTTCGAGCTTGAACTCACCATGCTTGTGAAGATAGTTCATCAAGTCTCTCTCATTGATGATCGAAACTCGTTCGACAAACGTAACTCTGAGCCTGCTCGTTTTTCTATTCTAGACCTCACACTGAAGGGTGACAGAGTTTTTTTTTCACCGAGTAGTTTGCGAGCAGTTTGGTTGGTTAAGACCTCTACTTGAATCGAATGGAAGTGTTGATGTTTTGGACTAACTAAAATAGTTAGAAAATATTTGGAAGCTTATCCACAATGTAATCAGTTTGAATGAGCTCTGAGCCTCTGATTCTGAACTCTATGATAAAATTATTTCTGGGAAAACAAAAGATGAAAAGGTTGATCAAATTCAAATGTCATAATTTCATTTGGCCTATTATGGTAGTAACTAGTAACAACTTCAACAGGTCAAGTAACAACATGACACTGAAATAATCCTTTCCTAGGTAACCTTCATTCTAGCTGTTATACTGTAATGAGTTCCTCCTAATTCGGAGACGAATTAGGACGAATCAAACGTCACGGTTCCGAAGGATTGAATCAAATCGAATCAAAAAGACTAAATGATTTATTGTGGGTCGGTTACAACGGATAAGATCGACCTACATCAACTTCTCAAATCTCGGACAGAGGAGGATATACCGACCTACAGCGTATATCCGACCTACAAGTCCAAGATCCGACTTCGACAACAGGTCCGAGCCTGGACCTCAAATAGTGATTCAAGATCCCGTAATATCCGGACTACGTGTCAGTTAAGGACATGATTTCGGAATTTAAGGGATCCTGTTCCCCGGAAATTACCTATAAATGGAGCTCATTCTCTTCAGTTCAAAGGAAGTCATTTATTGCATCTCAACTATATTTCTAAAAAGAAGAGTACTACTCTCAGTTGAATCACTACCCGGTTTGTCCACGGCACACCGGGCTTAAAGAGGTCTAACCCTCGCTTTTCTTAGCAGTTCAGGCACTTCCGAAGAGCTAAGGCGCGGTATCCGAACTAGACGAATTTTACCCTCAACATAATTGGCGCCGTCTGTGGGAATCGATACGAAAAGTTCTCACCGACCTAAAAACTGAGGCCATGCCTCCTCGGATAGCGAGAAAAACCATTCCATCCGGGTCACTCCCTGCTAGTGACCCGCCAGTTAACCAAGAAGTAAACAATCCGATCCTCCCACAAGGAAGAACTCGAACAGATGTCCATTCATCTATTCCGACCGAGCCTGAAACTGGTACTGAGCCAGAAGAAGAATATAGAGAAGGACGGAGACCAACCTCGGTATACCAGCATACCGACGGAAACCAACCTGGTGCTTCTAACCCACAACCAAGTGCAATTCCCATACCACCAGGGTTTGAGGAAATATTTACAGCCATGGAGACGTGGATCGAAAACCGTATCCGAAAGAGCCTACCGAGGCTTGAAGAACGATCGGAATCTAGAACGCCCTCTGTCACTAATCGAATTATTCGACCAGCACAAGTCCGACCAAGAGGAAACAGAGCTCCTCAGCAGCCTATGCCCGATTTGCGAGATGTCATAAATGAGAAAAGCCGAATGACACAACTCGAGGACAACCCTAACGCGACTCAGGATAATCGTGGGTATTCAAGACATGACGACCAACCCCATAACAGACATCCTAAAGGAAGTCAAAGAGAAAGAGAAAATCCGAACATGGATAATGAATACCGTGACGAGGATCATGTCCAATCCTTTACCCGAGAGGAAATTGCTATAAAGCAACGAGCCCTAGCCATCGAACAGGAACGATTGGAAAAGATGATCCGAGCTAGAGAAATTGTGAGTTTTGGAAGAGATCGAGACCGAAATCCAAGTCCGCTAAATGCCATTGTCCGAGCTGCCCTACTACCGGAGAACAGGATGATTCCTGTGAACCTTGACAAATATGACGGGACCACGTGCCCGGTAGGACATCAAGTCAGATTTGAAAGTTCTATGTCCGGTTACGGATTCAGTCGGCATAATCATGCGAATGCCTTAGTCGGAACATTCTATGGTAAACCCATGAACTGGTGGTTGGAACTAAGACCAGGATCAATCTCAAGTTATCAACAGCTTTTGGAGATTTTCATCCACAACTTTGAAAACTACAGAATCAAGAAGAAACCTATCACCTTTATGACAAACACTGTGCAAAAAAGAAATGAGAACTTAAGAGCCTTCATAACCCGGTTTAACGAGGCGTTGCTCTCCGTTGAACCTCATTCCTTGAAAGAGAAGTTGGCATACCTATACTCAAACTCCAAGCATGAAGGCTTACGAGCACTTATTTCTGAAGGAAGAGTGAAAAGCGAACGCATGCTAGACGATGCCGTTGAAGGATTTATGACGGGAGAAGAATATCAAAAACATTACCCAACTAGAACTGAGGAAAGGGACATGAAGAATGAGAAAAATGAGAACAAGTCCCAACAAAATCCCCGTAATGAAAGGAAAAACAACGATAATTACAGAGGACTGGAGACTAGAAGGAGAAGTTCTCCTAGGAGATATGCAAATTATTCAATTCTTAACACTCCCCAAACTGATATTCTTGCTGCCATAGAAGACAAAGGATATGGGATAGTCGGGCCCAAAAAGTTCAAGGAGAACTGACAATCCCGAAATTCCAATTTGTTCTGTCGTTTCCATAAGCAACCAGGGCATTCAATGGAATATTGTGTGGATTTGAAGAATGAGGTTGAAAGACTCATTGAACTTGGGTACCTGAAAGACTATATCATGCGCCGAGATAGCAGCGGTAACCCAGCCAAAGAAACGCGACAGAGAGCAAGATCTCCTGAAAGAGCTCCACCAGGTAGACCGGAGAAAAATGCCCGGACTCGATCCGCCCAAGATAATGACCGTCATAATTTTCAAGAAGATTATGAGAATACTCCACAAAAAGGGGTCATTGGGAGCATCACGGGTGGACCAGCTGGAGGTGATAGCCGGAATGCTCGAGAGTGGACAACAAAGAATATCCGGAGATCCGACGAAACCATCGTGAACGCAGTTTAAAAAGGGTTCAACCGTATCTCCTTTGATGACTCCGAAGTTCCTCCTGTCTGCATAGGACAAGGCAAAATCAATAATCCCGACCTACCTCTAGTTATCACACTAGACATTGCCAATTACGGTGTGAAGAAAGTATTAGTTGATAATGGAAGTTCCGCCAATATCATCTTTTCAGAAACTTTGACCAAAATGGAACTAAAACCCGAAGGACTTAGGAGTGTTATTACAGCCTTGCAAGGTTTCGGAGGAGGAGAAGTAAGGCCTCTTGGAAGTGTGTATCTAGCCGTCTCAATGGGCCAAATGCCTTGTCGAGTGACAAAGGAGTTACAATTCATGGTGGTAGACTGTCCCTTTGACTATACTGTACTCTTGGGCCGACCTGGAATTAACACTTTTAGGGCAATTCCATCAACACTCCATCTCAAAATAAAGTTTCCAACTCCTTTCGGAGTGGGAGAAGTCAGAGGAAACCGGAGAGAAGCCTGGGAGTGTTACACTCTATCCGCCAAAAGAATGTCGCAACCCATTCTGAAAGGAGGCTCGCATCCCGACCTCGACCCAAACCAAGGAACCAAGAGAATGTGCTTTCCAATCACTTCAGTGGGAAGCATAGAAGATTACAATGTCATTCCCGAGCAACCTGCCGGACAGACACCGAAGAAGAGATTTTTTTGGTGATAATCGGATAGAACCACAATGCGAAACCAAAGAAATCCAATTAGTTGGAGGAAATCCGAAGAAGGTCACCAAGATAGGGACCGGAATGACATCAGAGTCCGAGCTCAAACTAACCACCTTCCTACGAGCAAATACCAACGTATTTGCATGGGGGACCGAAGATTTAATGGGAATTGATCCAAGGATAATGGTGCACCACTTGAATGTTGATCTAAGTATCAAACCAGTTCGCCAAAAGAAGAGGGATCATGGAAAAGAACAAGATAAGATCATAGCCGCGGAAGTGGAACGATTACTACAGGCGGGACACATCGTAGAAGCCCACTATTCTGAATGGTTATGCAATATCGCTCTGGTTCAAAAATCACCAGGAAAATGGCGCATGTGCAATGATTTTACAACCTTGAATCAGTTTTGCCCTAGAGATCCATATCCACTTCCGAGGATTGATACCTTAGTTGATTCCACCGTCGGCTGCGCTTTGCTTAGCTTCATGGATGCTTTCCAGGGATTTTATCAGATAAAAATAGCCAAAGAAGACATTGCAAAGAATGCATTTTTTACATCGGGGGGAGTATACTGCTTCAATGTGATGCCCTTTGGACTCATAAATGCTGGAACAACCTATCAGAGATTGGTTAGCCAGATATTCAAAGAATAAATTGGAAAAACCATGGAAGTTTATGTTGATGATATGCTAGTAAAAATCAAGGAGGAAAATTAACATGTTTCACACATCTCAAAATGTTTTTCCATACTCAAAAAGTACGGTATGAAACTAAATCCGGAGAAATGCACTTTTGGAGTGAAGGGCGGAAAATTCCTAGGCTACATGGTGACAGAAAGGGGAATCGAAGCCAATCCAGACAAAATCAAAGCTATCCTGGATCTTCCGCAACCAAAGAATATCAATGAAGTCCAAAAACTCGTAGCCAAGATAATTTCCTTGAGCAGATTCATTTCCCGGTCAGCTGAAAAAAGTTTGCCATTCTTCAAGGCACTCCGGAAAACTACCAACTTTGAGTGGACTGAATCTTGTCAAGAAGCCTTTGAGGAATTGAAGAAGTATCTGGTCAGTCCGCCACTTCTAGCTATACTAGTTCCTGGAGAACCCTTGTATTTGTACGTGGCAATCAGTCTCGAGGCGGTGACCTCGGTAATGGTTAGAATCGCTAAAAATGAACACTTACCGATCTACTACTTGAGCAAGGCCCTGACTAGTACTGAGAAGAACTACTCGGAAATCGAGAAGCATGCCTTTTGCGTCGTGAACGCAGCTGCAAGACTCAAACCCTATTTCATATCTTATGATACCATAGTTCTTACTCATTAGCCTCTCAAGCAAGTATTGGGGAAGCCCGATAAATCTGGACGATTAGCCAAGTGGGCCATTCAACTGGGGGAACTAAACATCGAATATCAAGCACCGACTGCAAAGAAAGCACAAGTCTTGGCAGATTTCTTAGCCTCTTATCCGACAAGGTGGAAGAAGCAAGCTCTAACTCAAAAGTGGATGATTCTCTGACATTGATAGCTCCAATAGTCGGACAAGACTTAGATATCATTGATGTTGAGAAATGTATCCTACCACCACCCCCAGAAGGAGAAGCACCCAAGGAAACACCAGTGATCATAGAGAAAGTGAAAACGCAAGAGCAAACTGAAGAAATTTGGCAACTCTTTGTTGATGGCTCGGTGAGCCTAGGTTCTGGAGGGCCCGGTTTGCTCTGATCAGTCCCGAAGGAGCTGAACTCGAATATGCCATTAAGTTGGATTTCAATGTTACCAATAATGAAGCTGAGTACGAAGCTCTACTCTCAGGTTTGAAATTGGCTAAATCAGTAATGGCCAAGAAGATACGAGCTCACACCGACTCTCAATTGGTCGAATCACAATTCTCGGGAGAATTTTCTACGAAAGGACTGACCTTGATCAAATACTTAGAAATCCTCAAGAAAACAGTCAAGAGTTTCACCGAGTTTTCTCTGTCTCGGATACCCCGAGCTATGAATGAACGAGCGATGAGAGATATGAACAAGAATCTCACGAGACTTGATCACAACCAGGGTTCTTGCTATAAATGCAAACTATGATTGGAGATCCAACCTATTGAACTACCTCACCAACGACATAGTTCCGACTGATAAACTTGAAGCGAGACGACTAAGGAACAAAGCATTGAGGTACTTCATGATTGATTCAGATCTCGATAAAAGATCATATGGCGGAACTCTCATGAGATGCCTAGACAAGGACGAATCATTCTCGGTGATGGCCGAAATTCATCAAGGAAGCTGTGGAAATCATTCCGGGGTCGGGCTTTGGCTCAAAAGATTGCCCGACAAGGCTACTTTTGGCCCACTATGTTGAATGACTCGTTCCAATTTTCAAGAGGATGTAATGAATGTCAACGATTTGCAAACATCCCTCACCGACCCACTTTGCCCATGATACCTACAAGTATCACTTGTCCCTTCGATCAATGGGGAATTGACATTGTCGGACAATTACCAGTTGGGACAGCACAAAAGAAGTTTATCATCGTGGCAGTGGAATACTTTACCAAGTGGGTCGAAGTTGAAGCCATGTCAATCATCACCGAGAAGAAAGTGATCGACTTCGTCTGGAAAAACATTATCTGTCAGTTTGGACTTCCGAGGATAATAGTAGCAGATAATGGGAGACAATTTTCAGGAATTCGGATGAAGGAATGGTGCCGAGAATTGAAAATTGAGCAAAGGTTCACCTCGGTCGGATATCCTCAAGCTAATGGAGACCGAGGCAACCAACAAAACAATTGTGGCTAACTTACAAAAAAGGCTTCAAGAGTCGAACGGGGATTGGGTTGAAGAGTTAAATGGAGTTCTATGGGCATATAGAATTACTGCTTGGACCTCTACGCAAGAAACTCCATTCGAACTAGTATATAGATCCGAGTCCGTAATCCCAAATTAAATAGCAAGAGAGACCATCAGATATCGAGGATATTCTCCAGCCGATAACCACTTCTCGCGAGTTTTCGACCTAGACATGATGGAGACAGTCCGAAGTGACGCCTTAGCCCGAACTATGAATTATCAATCCATTATGGCTCAATCCATGCTAGGGATCTGCAAGTCGGTGACTTGGTCCTCCGACAAGCAGACATTTTGGGCAAAGTCGGAAAATTACAACCAAACTGGGAGGGACCTTACAAGATAACTCGAGTCCACAAAAATGGAAGCTATGATCTAACTGACCCAGAAGGCAGAGAGCTCCAAAGAACTTAGAATGGGAAGAATCTCCAGAAATTCTATCCCTAGAAGGCGGCCTTGAGGCTCGGATGTCATTAGTTTAACCTATCATATTTTGTACCTTGTCTTTATCTTATGTTGAAGTCCAAGTGAGTGAAACCTCGGCATTTTTCCCACCTGGTTTTGATTACAATTCGGGAAAAAACACTCGTACAAAGAACGACCTTTTAAGGTATCTCGCCAGCCGAAACTACCTCGGGGCCCTCAGCTTACGTGATCCCCCCTCAGTCATAGAAAGGGTCGTGTAGACCGACTCACGATGTGACTAAGAGGTAAATTTTGTAGGGCAATAACCGGAGGAGTATGCCCCAGGGATGATGCAAAACTATCATGATCAAGTAACTTTTGTTGTTCTTTAGTGTCCAACTTTCCAGTTGGCCTAATACTATTCAACTAATGAGTCGCTATATCGGAATCTCGATGACTTGTTTTCACTTATCTAAAACAAATTCCGACAAAAAATGAAAAACAAGTCTATGAAAAGGTAACAACTTCATCAATGGAGGTCGGTTCAAATTTCATTAGAAAATCGAGGTATGGAAAGTACAAGTTTTTTAAGGTCCGAGGACCATACATATGCCTACGGGGCATACCCCGCCTTCTCCCTTCACTAAATTCCCGAGGTCGAGCCTTGAGATTCCGAGCCACCATCTCGAGCCCGACGAGATTGCTGCTGTATTCGGATCCTTCTACGAATCATCTTCAGCATCCACTCTCTCTCTCTCTTCCTCAGCCCGCCTCCTGATGACCACCGGACACAAAGGGGGATCATCTTCTGGATCAAGAACGATTGAGTCATCCACTGTGCCTTTACCAGAATAGGTCGGAGGGTGCTTGTTCCCCCAGGCACAGTTTATCCAGTGTCGACAGCAATCGTACTTGGGATCATCTGGGTCTCCAAAGTCGAAGTTCTCCAAGTCGGGTAGCACTGCGCTCGCATTAAGTTGAAGTTGCCTAGCTCGGCTTGCGGCTTCTCGGGCGGCTTCCAACATCCTATATGAATCTGACAAAAACTATATTGGCTCAAAGAAAATTTGTTAAAAAAGGAAAGAAAGAAGAAAGGAAGGTAAAAAAGTGAGGAAGAAAGAGTTACCATACCCCTATTTATAGGAATGAAGAATCCCTACGATCACGCCACGTGTCCACCATCTGACGGCTCGGAAGATGAAAGGACGCAATAATAATGGCGACTTTCTTCACCTCTTCCTTTCTAGAACATTACACATCATTACAGTGTAAGTCGGTATTACAATACTGACCTTTAGAGAAATAAGGGTGACTCCCGAAGTTCCAACATTCTTCCAGTATATCGGAATTTCTAGTCTCGATGAGGCCCACAAACATTTCTCTCCCAAAACCGACCTATGAAGTATAGAACACCGAGCAATGGCCTCACCCACCGCGCTCGGACAGGATAAAAAATCCCATTTAAGTGTGGTGAGGAAGGCCATTGCCCCGAATCCAACACTGACTATACTGGCTCGCAGAAAAATTGCTAAAAAAGGAAAGAAAGAAGAAAGGAAGGTAAAAAAGTGAGGAAGAAAGAGTTACCATACCCCTATTTATAGGAATGAAGAATTGTTGCGATCATGCCACGTCTCCATCATCTGACGGCCCGAAAGATGAGAGGACGCAGTAATATCGGCGACTTTACCGCTTCACCTTCCCCTTCAAGAAAATTACGCGTCGCCACAAAGTGAGTCGGTATCTTAATACCGACCCTAAAGAAAATATCTTATTATTTTCCAGGTTCTACTTGAAAATCAAGCTTAAACTTCTTGATAAGTCGGTATCTTAATACCGACCCTAAAGGAAATATCTTAATATTTTCCAGGTTCTACTTGAAAATCAAGATTAAACTTCTTGATAAGTCGGTATCTTAATACCGACCCTAAAGGAAATATCTTGATATTTTCCAGGTTCTACTTGAAAATCAAGATTAAACTTCTTGATAAGTCGGTATCTTAATACCGACCCTAAAGGAAATATCTTAATATTTTCCAGGTTCTACTTGAAAATCAAGATTAAACTTCTTGATAAGTCGGTATCTTAATACCGACCCTAAAGGAAATATCTTAATATTTTCCAAGTTCTACTTGAAAATCAAGATTAAACTTCTTGATAAGTCGGTATCTTAATACCGACCCTAAAGGAAATATCTTAATATTTTCCAGGTTCTACTTGAAAATCAAGATTAAACTTCTTGATAAGTCGGTATCTTAATACCGACCCTAAAGGAACTATCTTAATATTTTCCAAGTTCTACTTGAAAATCAAGATTAAACTTCTTGATAAGTCGGTAGCTTAATACCGACCCTAAAAGAAATGATATTTTCCAGGTTCTACTTGAAAATCAAGATTAAACTTCTTGATAAGTCGGTATCTTAATACCGACCCTAAAAGAAATGATATTTTCCAGGTTCTACTTGAAAATCAAGATTAAACTTCTTGATAAGTCGGTATCTTAATACCGACCCTAAAGGAAATATCTTAATATTTTCCAAAGTTCTATGAAGATGAAAGATAACTTAAGTTATATACATATATATACCGACAAAAGAATTAAGATTCCGACCCATCACCCAGACCACCAAAATAAAGTATAAAGGTCAAAGGTGACTAAGTCGGAATCTACAGACTGATTATGAAAAAAATTACTCCCTCACAGACCGAAGGAGATAGTCTTCATCAAAAATAAATATTGTTCAAAAGGAAAAGAGCTTAAAGAAAACAACAAGTTTGAAGAAAAAACCGGACTAACAGGTGACCGGCCTTCAATCAATCTTGACCACAAGGCTCCTATCATTTCCTTCCAGGGTCGGTTCAACTGTGGCTCCGGTTGGTTGTTCTAGACCGGGGCTCTCATCCCCTTCATTCACTGGATCCTCCATTCCCTTATCTACTGCCGGCGTCACTACAGGTTGAACCACGGGGAGAGTGGGCACGTTATCATCATCGGCTCGGATGTGACCGACGATGGGACCAAGTAGCCTCATCCAAGCGTTTAAAGACTCCGATCGGCTTCAGTTTCAGACACCCGGCATTAATCACCGTGGGCAACCAAAATGGATAAAAAGCCACAGTAGGAGCATTCATTTGGCTCGGAGCAACCATTGGCCAGAATTCATTAGCAAATAAGGCCAGGCTGTCGAAATCCACCGGAAGGGACTCAAAGGTCGGCCCAAACTTAGGATTGAGCTGATCCTCGGACGCCTGGAAGTTAGCTGGAAGTACATTAGCCAGCTTGAGTTGGTCAATGCAATCCGAGAAAGCAGCCATCCGAGCCTTCCCCACCACATCCATCTTCAAGCGGCAAAGTGAGATTGCAGGAAGTTGGCCACCGCTGAAAGCCGAGTAGACTTACACTCAGCTAAGAGCCTTTCTCTCATACTCAGTCGAGCCTCCGAGAACGAGTCGGCATGAGCTTTGAATAAATCGGCCTGCAACCGAGCGCTAGCCAACTCCGACTCTTTAGAGCCTAAGGCCTGCTTCAGCTCCGCGATCTCCTGTTGGAGGGCATGTTCCTTGGCCTCCTTGGCCCTGTTGAACTCGGTCAGAGCATCCTTGACCACCTTGGCCCGAGCTTCGAACTCCTCCCGACCCCTGTCATCCTTTTCCACCCCAGCTTCTTCAACTCCTCATACCGACGGACATGCCTTTGAGCCCGGATTACACTCCCCCAAGCCAGTTTCATCAACTGTAAAAAAAAAAAATATATTAGAAAGATTGCAAGTGTTTTAATGCCAGCTTATCCTATGAAAGATAAAGAAGCTAAGGGTCGGAAGACAAACCTCTCGGCTCTGATCACAGAGAGCCTGGGAAAACTCTTCCTCCGACATTCCCATCACTACAAAAAAAATCGGGTTTAGGGACGGATTTATCCGTCCCTAATCCGTCCCTAAACCCCTGCCGATCCGTCCCTAAACCGTTATGGACGGATTTAGGGACGGATAGAGACGCCCGTCCTTAAAACGGGCGTCTCTAACCAAATAGGGACGGATAAAATATCCGTCCCTATTTAGGGACGGATATTGGTTGAAGGCCATTAGGGACGGATAATATCCGTCCCTAATTGTCGAAGGCCATTAGGGGCGGATATTATCCGTCCCTAACTGCATTTTTTGGATTTTTTTATTTTTTTTTATTATTTTCCTGTTTTTCACATTTCACCTGTTTTACACTGAATATAGTCGTAGATAATATACCCAAAAGTGATAAATATATATTAGTTGAAGAAAGGCTAGTTTCTGTTATATATCCAACACATACAAACTGGATCACGAAAGATAGATAATAAAGTGTTCAATCACCAATTTCAGTTGCTATTACAATATATAATTGGAGAAAGCTACTAAGAACTTTGACCCTCTGCCACATGTTTCGTAAAGATCAACATTTTGCAAGAAACATAGCTCTGGGGCAGATTGTTCGACTTAGAAGAAAGCGACTACTCCAGAATTATCATGAAGGTTCGGTACCATCATGCAGAGCATAGCAGACAGTTGCTTTTTTATGGCCCTTGTAGACTTTAATTTCTTCTCCGCTGGACATGGACCATAATCTTGCTGTTAAATCAGAAGAAGCTGCAATGCGGAATTTTCAAAGAGTTACAAGTTGATGGTCACAAGTGACATACACGGCCTTACTATAAGCACGACTTTGGCAAGAAATTAGTTGATCAGAATGTTGCAACAAAAAATAAACATTCTTTTGTGGTTCAATATCGTCTGTGTCAGAAGTCTTTAACAAAAACTGTAAGGATATCCTGAGAAAGATGCTTTATGGCTTTTAGTTATTCGCCTTGCTAAAATACAAGTCAATGCCAAAAATCATATTTACAAACACTGCAAAAGTAACTTACAACCAGTGAAAAGTCACATTTTTTTCAGGCTCCGATGAAATATAATACAACGGTAATTGCTTATATTGATTAACACTGGTGCAACTATAAAATCTGAAGGAGCACTCCTCATGTTCCTATAGACCCAGCCTCTAAAAAATTCAACTATCAGCTCAAAACCTCGGTCGCAATTATAAAGCCACAACATTCGGAACATATCCTGAATTTATGTAAGCTGAAGCAATAGGTACTTGATAAGTGCACGCAGCCACTAAGTCGATTTCTCTCAGTTGGGTTTATTGACAAACAAATATTTTCTCTGTAATTTAGTTTAAAGCAATTATGCCAAACAAAATATTTGTGTGAACTTTTTGAATACTAAATTTTAACATCATACCTGTGATTAGGAAGGCACCATCAACTGAGAAGATACAGTCCCACACCCAACGACTATGTCCTGGAAAATCATTTACCCACAAATTGTATATGGGTGATAAAGTATGAGAATCAGTGAATAAAGTACTGATCAAGTAATAGACTAATAGAGATAATGGATAAAGAATTCATAAGTTGGATAGAGAAACTCATTTTCGAATTAGGAAGCTTGTAATGGTATGCCAAAACTAGAATTCTAGGAAGCTTGTAAAGTAACAGAGGGAGTTAAAAAGGAAAACATTCCTACATACTATTTACTTGAAAGTGAAACTTCAGTTGATGATCCAATCATAGAACAGAATAAACCTTAAATAACCACATTAACTGAACACAGAAAAATAATAAAGCAGCTGATTTACCTGCAAAGTTGAGGGAACTGTAGTTTTTGAGAAGAACCATACCTCCATGAATTGAAACGAAGTCCTTGCATATGTCCATCATCTCTTCACTGAACTCAACCTCAGAAGTAAATACCCATTCCTATTACTTTTCTCCTTCACTCGGTCTATTCTTTCCTTTAGTGCCTGAGATAGCAGCAGCAGGTAACAAAAAAAAAAAAAAAAAAGAGGCTCAGCACAGTATGTTTGTCTCTACAAAATGATGTAGTAGACATAAATACATAATATAGCTAAGAAAATCCATGAATAGATAAGTTGTACAGTCAAAACAATGATCATAGGCATGGTCTTAATACTTCATTACTCAATTTACAAATTAGTGGTCACTACATCGAGCTGATGATACAATCTCTTAATTTAAAGTTCGTAGTTTTACAGTTTTACTGGTTTCATTATAAGGTAAGGCATTTAGGGCAGATTATAATGGTGCATTTACAATGCTGAGGAGCTAGTGAGCCTACTACCAATAGTTTCTCCATTACGAGTTCATCTTTCAAGAACAACACAAGGAATTCAAAAAATTAGTGTGTTATTGCCAATGGGAGTGCAGATATTAACAATATAGTGATATTAAATGTTTGATGCTCAACCAGTGATCCCAAATCATTGGCTTCAGTAAAAGAGGAATCCCTGTAAATTATATTCGGGACCAGCTACACATATTCGGGTGATGGTATAGTTCTTCCTAATTCTCATTGGCCATAAGTGATCAACAGCATGAAACCAACCATTACTAACAGTTCTATCACTCAAAGCTTAATCTCAACTCTCAAGTCCAAGTCATGCATTAAGACTGTGAAAGCTAAATAACTTCTTCACAGAACCATAAACACATTACAATGAAGCAACTTATACTGAGACAGTTTTTTCTTCTATATTAGCAGTGATAATAATATATCTTTCCCATAATCACGCTAATTAACACCTTAATGGGACATGAAACCTAGTTACAGACAGGTGTTGCAGCTAGAAAAATCCCAGTAAGATCAAATAAATAAATCCCATGCACTATTGGAATATGCCATCACATATTCTTTTACACCATATTCACAAAGACCAATGTCCACTTACATTTTTAGAGTAGTATAAGTTTCTATTTTCACATAGCAGTTCTGTCAACATTCTGTCGACATCAACACCGCACAAAATCTATCCAACAAATTTCCTCATCCTCACACCAAATTAAGAATCATGGATTACTCGCTATATAAAGCACCTGAGCTTCAGCTCCATTCTTCAGACTGAGTGAGTCGAAGACGAAAAAGAAGGCATAAGTTACACACACTACTACTTTCTGTTATCATATAAGCATTCATTTTGCAGGTCAATTTCTTGGTTCCAAAAAGCTCGGCGGTTTCTACGTTGTGAAGGATAGCTTCATCAGGTGCTATATAGTTATTATTAGAAACCATAAAAGTTCTAAATTCTACTTCACCTCATCCACACTAGTATGCAAATGAATGAATGATACACTATCATGAGCCAGGTAACAAAATTAAGCTATATCTGGAAAGTTTTCGTAATTTCGTTCATAAAACAAATTGACAACGATTACTGCATAGATTTTTCCCAATTCCACTTCACTCACAAGACACAAACTATGAATCCTCAAAACAATCTCAGTTTTTAAACATAAATGAGTAAACAGCTTAACCATCAAACACTACTACCTATCACAATCAAATCAATTGCACAATAAATGGAACCGTTCTTCTAAAGTAAGGGTTTAGCCAAAATACCTTCAATTCCGGAGAAAATAGCGGATGAAAGTTGAAATTGATGCACAACCCTAGCTCCTTGTCCGACGAGCTTCGAAACGAGTCCAAGATTGGCCGGAATCGTCGAGATTTGGCCGGAAATGAAAAGGGGCGAATTTGAGAAGAGAGGAAGAAAGAAAGAAAGCAGAAGGAAAATGAGGAAGAAAGGGCAAGGCTGCCCGCTGTATAGGGTTTTTAGGGACGGATAGCTATCCGTCCCTAAAAACATTTTTTTTTTTTAGTCAACTGTTTTAGGGACGGATAAAAAATCCATCCCTAAAACAGGGACGGATAGGCCTATCCGTCCCTAATCCGTCCCTAAAGTCACCGATTCGTCCCTAATTTAGGGACGGATAATATCCGTCCCTAAATCCGATTATTTTTGTAGTGCATCACCTCACCTTCCTCGGCCGTGGTGAACTCCCAGGCTACCGACGGATCAAACGTCCGTCGGATGTTTCGACCAGCAGGCTGTGGCTCCTCCAAAGGCCTCTTCTCTCGACTACGGTCGGTCGCAGCAGTTGGAGGTCGCGTCCTGGAAGATGAACTCCCACGCCTCGGCAGATCTTGACCTCCCCGATGGGCCAATGAATGGGCGGCTTGGCGAGGAATGCGATCCCCCCGGTAATGTTACCCTTCCCGACCCCTGGAGCATGTCGGACGGGTTGACTCCCGGACCCTTGCACCGAGCCCTGATGCTGGGAACCCGACCCACCGGCCCCTTGAGTGTTTGGCTCCAAGTGACTCGCTATGTTTACGGGGGCCGAGATGTTCATCTTCACCACCTGCTTACTCTTCGGCTGGGTCTCAGGGAAGATCATGTCCCAGAGAGCTTCATTCCCGGTAGACATCCAGTAACCTGAAAACAAGACAAGGGTCGGTTAGTTTTATGAAAACCGACAAACAAAGACTTACCTAAGTACTTGTTGTTACTTTCCAACATATCAGAGACTTACCTAAGGACTTGTTATTACAATAAACCTCCTCGGAAGTTATACCGGCCAAGTAAGGGAGAGGCTGGTTAACCAAGACATATGGAAAATACATACGCTCAGGAGTCATAATATAAATTGGACAACCAGGCCGGCCAACTGCTCTTGGTTCCGAGCTTAACTGACCGGGGGTCCTTCCCCTTGAAAAAATGTAGGGGCACATTGGTTGTGCCCCGGGTATCTCTGAAGTAAAAATACTTGTCCACCATTCTATGCCAATGGACGAAGTCATGTTGTGCAAAAATTTAAAATACCTACGAGCCGAGAAATAGAAGAAGTATGGATTTCCCGGACTCTTGGCTATTTTGAAAACGCGAAGAAAATTTGTGACGTTGAGAGGAATGTTGGAGTGCTTCATCACCACCGCCCAACAGATAAGGGTCGCCAACCCATTAGCTGTGATTTGAGTCGGGCACATCTTAATCTCTCGGAGGATTTTTTGAAGGTCGGTATTGATGGGGAGCTGCCACCCATTCTCTATTTGTACCGAGAAGACTGAGGCATATCCCTCGGGTGGATTGTACAAAGTTTGATCCGCAAAAGGGATCCGAAGCTCGACGTACGAAGGGATGTTGTAGTTGAATCTCAACTTGGTCAACTCCTCAGTGGTAACCGTGGAGGCACAGGTCGGAATAAACCCATCCGCGTTTTGCTCGGCACCGTGAAATAAAGGACCGATGTCCACTTCTCTACGGACTTTGATGTTAGTGGCCGAGGTACCGCGGACTTCTCCTGCCTTGTTGAATTTTGTCTCCTCCTCAACCACTCTCCTCCTTTTTTGTCTAGGCTCGGTCTCTTCTTCCTCGACCTCATCTTCTTCTTCTGCCCCAACCTCTTGATTTTTGTTCTCAAGCTGAGGGTTATCATTCCCAACCGCCTCATCCCCCACTCCATCCAACATCTCATCTATTTCAGCATCGTCGGTATCTTCACCATCCAAACCAAGGCGTGCTCGCACCACCGCAGAAGACTCCGCCACCGATCCTTGCATTAGCACAAGTTTCTCCCTCTCGGTCACCCGACCACCGAGATTAAGTCTATCCCTCACCAATTCATCTCGCACTTCGGAGATGATGGGCTCATTCCTAATGGAGCACCTATAGGATCCGCCCAGACTTGCAGATAACCCCGGAGGAAGCTGTCTCGAGCTAGAACCGACCACAAGGTTCGAGCTCGAACCGACCACAAAAGACCGACCCCTAGGCTGGTTAACCATCTGGCCCTCCTCAATGGAGTCGTCCGATGCGGTGAAGGAATCTTCCTCACCATTGTGGTCGTACGACCGACCCTCCGACTGATGCTGACTATCCTCACTCTGACTCGCCATGATTCTACGTGATAAGATTTTATATAAGAAACTACCGAAGAAGAGACTGACCCTAAGATCAGTCGGAGGACGATCCTACCTGACCCCATGTTACGAAAATATGAAAGACAACAAACAGAGAAATTAAAGATGAAGATCGGAATTCGAGACACTTACAGTTTTTGAAAAACGGTGTTGGACCTGAAGCACGGCAATTCGAGATTGCGGAAGCTCGGTGCGAAAAAGAAAATTGCCTTGAGAAAAGAGAGTTTGAGAGTTGAAGTGTGGTGAAGCAAATGAAAAGGAGCCTCCTATTTATAGTCCTCCGACAACTTCTACCTGCTCCCGCCCAATCATCATTACTGCCGACCTAGGAACTTGTGCCGCATTTAATGCTACACAGTTATCCATTTGGCACGTGTCCCACTCAACCAGTCTACAAAACGGATCAAATATTTGCCTCTCTATAGTCTCGGTATATCCGACTTACGAGACTCGGCGAAACCGAGACTAGGGGGGGAATAGTTAATATATATCCATTTTTCGATTTGATTAATCCCTCATCCGACACACAGAAACTTGGGGAATTTCACATCTATCTCTACAAGATACATGGAAACTGTGGGGGACTTATGTTATACTGTAATGAGTTCCTCCTAATTCGGAGACGAATTAGGACGAATCGAACGTCACGGTTCCGAAGGATTGAATCAAATCGAATAAAAAAGATTAAACGATTTATTGTAGGTCGGTTACAACGGATAAGACCGACCTACATCAACTTCTCAAATCTCGGACAAAGGAGGATATACCGACCTACAGCGTATATCCGACCTATAAGTCCGAGATCCGACTTCTACAAAAGGTCCGAGCCTGGACCTCAAATAGTGATTCAAGATCCCGTAATATCCGGACTACGTGTCAGTTAAGGACATGATTCCGGAATTTAAGGGACCCCGTTCCCCAGAAATTACCTATAAATAGAGCTCATTCTCTTCAGTTCAAAGGAAGTCATTTATTGCATCTCAACTATATTTCTGAAAAGAAGAGTACTACTCTCAGTTGAATCACTACCCAGGTCTAACCCTCGCTTTTCTTAGCAGTTCAGGCACTTCCGAAGAGCTAAGGCGCGGTATCCGAACTAGACGAATTTTACCCTCAACACTAGCTTTATACAATATGAAAACAATGTTACTACAAATCATAACTGTAGTTTTATAAACTTTCTCATCAATCTTCACACTCCAAGCTTTTCCTGATATTCTGCAGTGTGCAAGATATGAGGGCGTTAACTGAGTCTATTGACTCCTTAGAAACTTTTGTTGTTGTAGAGTCACTAATTAGCATCTGAAACGCGATTGTGACCAAAGACCCGCCATCCATGTCCTCTGCTTTAGAAATCACTGAAGGCCTAGATTCAATTCCGTCAGATAGGATGGAGAATCCTGAGGCTAAAACAGCAGTGTTACTGGAGTCACAACCTGACATTACAGATTGCAGGCTATTGAAATCAAGAGGTGCGTAAACCAGCATTGACTCGAATGCGTTTCTGCTGCTATCTTGAACTACCCACACGTCTTGTTCCTTGCCCTTTATGGACTGTAATCAAGAGTAATGAGATCAATCTAGGAAGTAACCAAGCTAGCATATATATAATGGAAAGAACTGAAGCTGCTTCTTTTCTTTTTTCTTGGCATGCTTTTTCTAGGAGAGAACTCACCAGAACTGTTACTGCATTTTTTCGATCTTTCGCTTTCACCAAGTTTGCAGTACATTGTACTGGATTTCCATTGGACATGACATCCCACTGCATATGATGTAACAAACAGTTAACTGGGGCTTCACATTATATTTCATGTGCAAAGGCCATGCACAAGGGTGGGTCGGCACGATATTTTAAGCTGCTACGTGACTACTTTTGGCCTGTAAGCGATATGGTAGTTTATTCGCGCTTGGGATGTCAATGAGCTGGGTCTTATCATGATCACAAATGGACCCAAAATCTACCATACATTGGCACTTGGTAGATAGGGTTAGCTCATCTTTTACGGGGTAGGTTCTTCTAAGGGCGTTTTCCTTCCAACTTATAGCTTAATTTAAGCCAAAGTTTAATTCGTAGTATTTGAAAATTCAGAATTACCTCAAACTTCCCTAATATTGTGGAACTTTCCTAAGCTGCTTATTGGAACTGAATCAATGATATAATTTAAACAAAATTTGGTGAGGTTAGAAGAACAGATTTTATCTTGAGTAATGGCAATGAGTGAAATAGAGAAACCTCTTTTCTTCGGTTTTCATCTCTTAGAAAGTCAAAAAGGACATTATGAGAGACAGGCAACCAGGCAGAAGTAGCTGCGGATAGAATCATCCCAAGAGGTTCTCCGGGGTCATTCATGTTCTTCCTCGAGGCCAACCAGATATCCTCACCAGTTTTACCAGTAAACTTGTTCCATGAGTTGTAACTAGATGCACCTAGTGTTCTGCAAATGCTACGCGTCATTCTCTGGGCCAATTTCAGAAGGCTTTTCCTCCCAGCAAGTGTCGTAACACCTGTTGTAATAACCATTTTGTAACTTAATCTTGTACTAATGTTTGATACATTTGATGAAACAGCTTAGAACATTACCACTTGAGTCCTTTGTGGGAACATTTGTCGCATCCAAGAATAAACGCTGCTCACATTGCTGTTGCAGGGTTGAAACCCAATGCCTTGCGCCGAACGCTAGCCCACTGTTAACCATGGTAAGATACAAAGAATGGATTCTGCTCTTTTGGCATTCTAAGTGCTCTATCCAAGTCACCTGAAATCTCATAAATTTACTAATACTGTAAAACCTGCATTTCAAATCCTACATAAAACTGGCAAAAGAGATTTTAGGGTATAACCTTACAGTGGCCAGTAGATTGGTCTTCAATGATACAACCAGATGGACGTTTTCTGCACTTTTGCAGAGACACGTCCATATTATCTTCAACTTTGTCTATGGATACATCGACTATTCCCCACTGTTTAGGACCTAATTGTCTACAGTGTCGAACAAAATACATTTCTCTTGTGGCTATCATTGGGGTCAGCATTTGGATCTCAGCAAACATCTGTAGGCATGAGAAGAAAGAAGTAAAGCTTATCAGATGAAATTCCTCAATCCACAACTCAACAGCATTTTACTGCTAACAGGTATATATGCTTGCCAAGTTAATAGCACCGTCTTTTCGAACACCTTCTCCATCAGAGATGATATCTACAGTTGTTGCCTTTGAGACCAAACAAGGGAACAACTCTGTCCATTGATTCTGCATTAAGGCATGAACTCGAAGTGAAAGCATATCCAAAGACCTCGAGCTTGTAAACAAGTGTGGAACATCCATATCTTCATTTTACCATGAAATAATTGGTTTCATGTACTACGGCATGTTGCACACACTCAAGCACAACGAGATATGTACTACAACATGCTATAGGGTTGAAAACCCCAAAAGAATTCCATAACATCTAAAAGTTTGAACGTGTGTGAAACCAATTTATATATTAAATCAGTAACACATACCACATCCATGAAACTCTGAACTAGCAAAGGCAGATCAACAAAGACGACCCCTGTTTCTCTTGAAGCCTCTACAGATTTCTTATGCTGCATGGTATTGGAATTGCTACAGAATAGTTTGGTGTACTCATCGTAATTAAGTATTTCACGCCCTGTCTCGTAGCTTCTCATCCACAGAGGCTCACCATGCGTAGCCATCTTTCTCAGCTCCTCCATTGCCTGATTGACAACATCCATTATACGTGATTTCTGGAAGCTAAAAACTCCTGTATAGAGGTCCGGGGTACTGTTGTCCTTATCGTTTACAGGAGGGTCTGGAGAGCTGTTTGATCTTTTGTTTTTGGCAACAATCAATTGTAGTCTCTCAACCTGCATTTCAAATTAATGTAAATAAACTGTATGTAATCCAGAAAATCACTAGGTTCGCAAACTTGTCGAACCTCAGCTTTGAGTCTAGAATTTTCGATCCAAAGTTGCTGCTGCTCGTTGGTGCTTGTTGTAGGATCCTTGCTAGTGGTTGCGAATCCACAGTTGAGACAAGATAGACCTTCATTGTTGGTTCTCAACGCCTTGCTTTCATTGCGAAGCTTTTCTATCTCGGATTTTAGCAGTGAGTTTTCATGCCGCTCTTGTATGGCCTGTAAAATCACCAATGTTTTCTCTTTTGAAATTCCAAATATTACATCACATTAAAGAGATGTTATGTGCGTGCGGCTGATTGTCCTCACGGCATTACAGTACAAATCCGAATATACATAGCTAAAAATTTCCACCAATTTTAAATTCACCTGGTCCTGGTAATCAGGTAGTCGGGGTCGGACCCAGCGAAATTATATACCTTAGGTTTTTCAAAGGGTGAAGAGGGTGAAATCCAAAATTTTCTAAAATATTACCTATAATTTTTTTTTTTAAATTTTACGGAGGCGAACCCCCCTCCCCAGGTCCGCCCCTGCTGGTAGTGGTCTATGCGTTCACTCACAAATTTTAATGTATGCTGAACTCTATGAGTTCGGAAGTATCTTGTAAAATCAGTTTTTGTAACACCCCGGTTTTTATTTACCCGATTTAAGACGAATTAAAACGGTTTTAGACGATTTGAGCTAAGTTTAGAATGAATTAATTAAATGGCCCAAGTCTTCCTTTCACCCCGGTCCGTTCTTTTCCTAAACCTACTTTTTAAAGAAAAACCCTATGTTACTGAGTCTTTTCACGTTTGAGCAGCCGTCAAGAACTGTTTTTCACGAGCAGATTTTTGCACAGCGCAACCTTTTTCTAAAATCAATTCCCGGTTCGTTAACCGTCAGATTCAGCTGAAATTTGGACAGAGGGTTCCTAACATACCATTCTAAAAGTTCACCGGACGGATTGGTTTTGATGTGTGAGTCATACGTAACTGTCTGTCGAATAGAAGCCCCTACTTTTCTTTGATTACTAGCCTCCGTCTTCGTTAACTTAAGGCAGGTGAAGTTTTAAGGTTTCATGCTATCATGCTAGGCATCATGTTTGGAATATAAAGTTCTTATGGTGATTTGTGAAACAGTTACTCTTATGTGACAGTAGAAAGTTACATGTGATTAGCATACTACTTGACCTTGTCCTCCGATTAATGTTTATGATTTACGTGATCTGAATAGTTAGATTGATTGGAACGGTGTGTTCAGTTATTCGGTTTGGGTTGAACAATTATTATGGTTAATTATTAATTAATTGTTAAATCTTTATTTATGCTTTATAATCTTGAGATCAACTTATATTGCTCTTGGTTAATCCTACGCAATGTGACATGTATTATTTGTGTTGGTGCTGATGCATAGTTATAGAATCAATTATAGTAATCCTTGATGATTGTTAGCTGTGGGTATAATAATTTACTAAAGCCAGTTATCTTGCTTGATGAGAATTAAGAACCAAACATATAAATAAGGATGAACTAATTTTAGAGTCAACTTTAGCAAGCATCTCTTTACTTAAGAATAATGAAATATCTACACGAGCTTCCTGGATTGTTTACATATTTCCCGATAAATAAGAATAATGCAAGACTCTTCCTCGAAAGTTAAAATGATAAATGTTTGAAAGTAAAGAATGAAAATATGAAGGATGTCTAGGTGTCTCTGTTGGATATGCACTCTAATGATTGAGCTGCGGCGTTTAACGTATCTTGCTACGGTGAGCATACACATGTGAGCTAAGGTGAAAGCCGATACGTATAATGTATACACAAGAGAGCCAATGCATATAATGTATGTTGCTACGGTGAGCATACACGTGTATCGAATATGAAGCGAAGCTTACCTAGAAACCTGAATCAAGAATGAATGTGTAAAGTGATTCTAGCTAAAGTCAAAAAAAGAGCTTGAATCAAAAGAATGATCATGAAAGAATTTATAAAGTGATTCTAACTAAAGCCAAGAAAATGGTTTGAATCAAAAGAATATTTCTAACGAATGCTTATAAATGAATACTCAAGTCCAATGTTTAACGTCACGAGTTAAAGGAAAGAATGAATAAGACAACTTCTAAAGAACTAACAAAGAATCATTGAAGATCATGATTGAAGTATGTGTGTTGTTACTCGTATCTTATAATGTATGATTGATCATTTCATTCTAATGTTATTATGCATGCGCAATGTGATTTCTAGGGAACGAATGTGCTTATGTGCTACTATATGTTTAGTATGGCTTGCTTGCGAGAGTACAAGTAGGTACTCACCCTTGCCTTATTGAGCCTCAGGTAATGCTGGAGCTGGAGTGGATGGGAACCGAACTCGAAGTTGATTCAGTATACTCATAATTCAAAGTTCAAAATTTTGTTTTAGATTTCAAGTTTCAAAACTGTTTAGTTATTTCCGCTGCAAAGTTATGTTTTTGTCAATAAACACTATTTATTGTTCTTAACGCTCCGTTCGTCAAGTGCGAATTAGTTTTAAAAGTTTTAAATTGCCACATATTTTAAAGTGTGTGCTCTTAGATGCGCTAGTACGCTCTGATAATTTCTTATTTTTATTTTTAAAAGAGTGGGGCGTTATAGTTTTATACATTTTTCAAAATACTTGTCTATATAAACAAGTACAATTTGTAAGCTTAATTTTGCCAAACATACGGTATGAGTAAGAATTTTGAATTTTCCACTCTTTTAACATCAAAAGAAACAAAGAAAGCTTTACCTTGATTTGAGTTCGACGATTTTGAAACCAGAACTTAACCTGCTTTGGATCAAGGCCCAACTGCTTGCTTAGCTCTTGCCGTTGCTTCTCATCCGGATGAGGGCACTCTTTAAATAAGCTGCATTCAATGTGTATACATAATTACGTTTGAGAGAAAGGAGGTTATGCAGAGATTAAAAGATACGGACAATATTATAGTTACATTAAAAAACATTAGAGATTTACTAATAACATTAGTGATATATATATACATAAAAAAGGATTTAAACGTCCACTCATAAAATATTACTGATATTGCTTCAAATATTATGCATATACGTAAGAATATAATCCGTCTCTCACGACTTTCATTAATACACGTCTCTTCTAAAAATTTTAGTGATTATGTTTTCATGATATATTAAAAAATATAATTCCAGTATCAAGTCAGGATGAATTATGATGATTCCTTCATTTTCCTACATCATCATAAAAAAAAACACATATTATAATATTTAATTACGTGAGTATGCATGCTAACACTTGGATGGATAGAAGGATATGATATTTTCTCAAAATTTATTTTTTGACTATTATTTTGAAAGTTGAAGTAGTGATGTTTGATTTTTTGCTTCCCTCACGCAGTTTTCTAGGAATAATATTTAAATCAATACTGGATCAATATTATATATTTAACAACAAGCATCATCCATCTGATAATAAAAATACAAAATAATGGCCTGGGCCCTGGGAAAGGAGATATATGAGGTGTGAAATTGAAATGGATTTCTTAGAAGCAGTGAATTTGGTTTTGGAAGAGAGAGCAGCCGGCTGCTGAGCCAGTTTTGGAGTCTACGTTGATTGATTGATTGCTTTCACTTACCTTGGGAGATTAGATTGCATTGGTCCAGTAGAAGGAGTAATTTGGTAGCAGACAATTAGCAAAATTAGCATGCTTTGATATCGACATCTCCGTATTTTGGACACATCCCGATCCAAGTTGAACCGTTTTTTAAATTTGATATAGTCTAAGAACCGATCGTCTTGCTTACCAAAAAAAAAAAAAAAAAAAATACAAACATCATTGTTTGGGTCGCGGTTAATGCCTTATTTTAATCGAGTTGTCTTTTTTTCATCATGTTTGACATGCAACTTTAATCGCATTGAACAGTACCCGTTTCTAATCAACCAACTATTTGTAATTTAATTATTTTTATCTTTCTACCTATTTTTTTTCTCTTACTTTATCTTTTCATTTATTATAATAAACTTAAATCAATCAAACAACACTAAAACCAATCAAATAATTTTAAAAACTCTTACACACATCACTTCATTATTACAAACCATATATGACAACCCTATAAAACTTATAAATCTTTAATTACATCCCAAATACATTTTTTCAAACTCCAATTATAATTCAATTATCATTCACGGTTAAATCCCGATACATTTTAATCGCTTATTTAATAAATCTAAATTATACTTGCATCATTTGTAAACGTGTGAAGTTTATATTTGTCTCTTCGATGAATGATCTCTTTCAAAAGCTTCTACTGTATTAATTAAAAAATCGAAGAATATTGATTTTTTTTTTAAAATTACTGATCATAAACAAGTATTCTGTTAGTTTCTAAAATTATAATCCATTGCCGTAAATTTGCTCAATCAACGTTAGTAGTTGTTAATTTGTTATGGAAAAGACGAAAAATATCGGTTTTGAAAAGGGGAAAAAAAACAATGAAAAGAGAAAACGAAAATAAAAAAATTACTTGCACAACCATGAAAAAATTAAAAAAATACTCCTTTACTGGTCAATTACTCGGTTTGGGTTTGTGTTTGCAAATAATTTTACTCGTGTTTTTTTGTCTGCTTTTATTAAAAGTTAATTTTAAGCAAAATTCATTAGTGCATATATTATATAAAACAACAGCTTAAAGTTGTAAAAACATAAGTTTTAGTGTTTGAAAAAATTAATTTAATTAGTTGATGTTAATTGGAAAAAAAACTATTACCTGCTTAAAGCAATTAGAAGCATTTATTGGGTTCTTACGCTTGCTATATGTTTTTTTCTGCAGTTCTTAATATAAGTTGTCTTATATTCCCATTTTGAATTTTCTCAATATCGTTTCAACTTTACTGAATCAATCTTAAACGAAAAATGTAAAATGTTCACTTAAATTATATTTTGAAATATTTGGAAGTAAAGTTTCATAATATAATTTTATTAATGTTTTTACATTTGCGGTATAAAATTAATTTGTAGTTAAAGTTGAAGATGGTTAATTATAAAATGTCAAAATGAAACATGGGACGGGCGGAGGAAATAATATAAAACAATAAAAAACTACTTTTGATTCTTCAAAATCACAAAAATACTTTTTTAAACATGTGCAAACACAAGTTCAATCGTGTATTTGTAGAAAAAGAGTGAGTATAGTAAACGGAAAGATTTTCCTAATCTATATAAAAATTCGATTTTCACATTAAAGAACCAATTATAAATACTACAAATCGGTCAGTTGCATTTATATAAATACCCAAATAAACAACACAATTTTTTCACAAAATTCATACCACTCAACTATTTTATCTCTCTATACCACAACCTACTTTCTATCTCTACAATCCACCCACCAGGTCTCTTCTCCAATCACCAACTCCGAGGCGTTCTAGTGGGTGGATTGACTTGTTCTACGCCGGCCAAGGTTGTTCCGTTCCTTCCTCAGAAAATCCGATCGCAATCCGGCGAGTGAGAAGCAGAAGAAGAGCGACAATTCTGCATTCCAAATTTCCAATTCCATACGCTTTACTTATTTTTGTAGTTGGTGAGTGAAAATTAAGCGTTGATTTCAATGGCGTTCGACAAAATCAAGGTGGAAAATCCGATCGTAGAGATGGACGGTGAGCTCGAATTTACTGTTTGCCATCTCTTTCAGTTTGAATTTCCTTTAAGATGAATTTAATGGTGAACTTGGTGTAGGTGACGACGAAATGACTCGAGTGATCTGGAAGTAGAACAGAAATTGCTGCCACATGGTACCTCCGCTTTTCCTATCTTATCTCATGGAACTGACCCTCTGGATTTTATTGAGAATTGGGTACGAAACTGTTTATGAAGAAGCCAGTTCCTCCTTGGTTGGGTAGACAGGTTAGTAGACTTTGTTTATTTATGTTTGTTTACTTTAGTATATTTAGCTAGTTACGACAAGGTTTTCTCTCCATTGACTATTGCGAATTGCACTACTTCATCTTTTCTTGGATGTTTGTTGTCTACGTTTTCAATTATAACGATGATAAAACGAAATGCATGATCGAATTTTATTCTTCCTCTTTTGCTCAAACTTCTGGAATTTGATTATTATTATACTGGATTGTTGATGATTAGTTATTCTTATGATTTGATTTTTACATATACTTTGTTATAGTTTTAAAAAACATTGGTATAGTTTTAAAAGATAATGTCAATGTTACTGTTTTTGCTTTGTTATATAGTTTCAAAAGACATTGTAATAGTTTTAAGATGCACTGTTATGTGGTTTTAAGTTTCAATGTTACTGTTTTTAGCTTGTGTTGAATATTTCGCCTATTATTAGTTTTAGAGCATATGTTCTAGTTTTAAGCAGGAACATTAGACTTTTTAGCTTATAATGAAATATTTATGATTTGATTGTTTGCACATATTTTGTTATAGTTTTAAGAGGGCATTGTTATAGTTTTACAAGGCAATGCTATGGTTTTAAACATCAATGTTACTGTTTTTAGCTAGTATTGCATATTCATGCTTTGATATAGTTTTAAGAGTCATTGTTATAGTTTTAAAAGGCATTTATATGGTTTTAGTCATCAATTTTACTATTTTTTGCTTGTTTTGCATGTTTCTTTTTTGTTTTAAGCACCAATGTGATAGTTTTAACGAGAGTTATGATTTTAACCTAGTTAGTGAATGTTTTAAGCAGGTGATGGCGATGACATCGAGTTTGATGATAGGTCTCTCAAAGGTGTCATTGCAGTATTGAAGCAACAAACACAAGCAACAAAAGGCAGGAAGTCGAAGTTCACCATCAAGTTTAATTGGGAAAAGCCTATTTTAAGAACTCAGTTTGCATTTGTATAAAAAAACACCGAATGAACGTTTATTGTAATTTTTTTCCCTATGAGAATAGATGTTTTAAAACTTTTGAATGACTGAATGTTATGTCTCAAGTAGCGTATTTTAATCTTGTTTATTGATGTTTTAACGGCATCTCTGAAATTTTTAGACATATTTAATGGTGGTTTAATGATATTAGAGTGTCACTTAAAACTATAAAAACCATCTTAAAAACTATCATGTAGCTTCTTAAAAACATCACACCTCATAATGCCATTGAACATGGCGGAAACAACTCCAGGCACAATAATCAAGGCGCCAGTGGCTCAGATCAGGGAGCAACACAGGATGAGTCCAAGACAGACAACACCAGCAAGGCTAAATCCCCAAATAGCTCAGAATCAGGCAAGACAGGAGGTTATCAACAGACACAGTGGACTTCAAAGCAGCCAGGAAATGGAAAGGGAGAGGGGAAGAGTGGAGGCGAGATCAGATCAAATCACCACCCCAATAACAAAGTCAAGCAACTACAAATGGGATCAACAGGAGACATGTGTTGAGCAATGGTCACTTGAACGCTCATGCAACTCCTTACCAGAGTTTAGCTGCTCAGCAGGGTCGAAAGATGAGACAAATTCACCTGGGGAGTTCATCTTCAACTCCAAGGGGAGGGACAGGAGTGTTTATTCCAGGCTTACCACATATTCCACCACTAGCAACAGAAGAGGGAAGGAACATAAGGAATGTGATCAATGACAACAGGCTAATCTCCTTGGAGAGGAACCTCTTCAGGCTGCAGACTTTCTATCAGTTGCCAACAATGTTCCAGATACCAAGAGAATCTCGTGTGATCTCTCTAAGGTATTACAGTTCGATCAACCACCTAGCAACTGGGTCGGAGCTCCGACACCTGATATCTATCCAACCATGGGGAAACGGGGATTTTCCTCCGGTGTTACCAACACCGATATGAAACGTCAATGGAGGTCCTGTGCCACCAAGAGAACCAAGGGTCTGGTATCCAATAATCAATGCAACTCTGATGAAGATACTAGTATGGAATGTTAGAGGGGGTGCGAGGGATGAGCTGCTAGAAGACCTTAGGGGTTATGTGAGGCAGCACACACCTCTGATTACATTTGTAATGGATACAAGGATGAGCTAGGGGAGAGCCCTGGAAATTGTACCAACTCTGGGATATCCTAACAGAATAGTTATCACTCCAAATGCAAGTACTCCCCAGGTGGGTGGTTACTGGGTACTTTGGGATGCTACTATAGTGGATGTTACCCTACAGGAAGCAACAAACAGGATTTTCCACATGAGGATTGTGGAACCAATGCAACAGCTACCAATTGAACTCACCACAGTGTACAACAATCCTAACCACAACATGCAGGGACAGGTATGGAATTATCTTAGAAATTTAAGTTCTAGAGTTAATAATGCTTGGATTGTTGCTGGTGATTTTAATGCTATGCTTAATAACAATGAAAAATTTGGTGTTAAGAAAATTAAGAACAGTAGAATGAATGATTTTGCTAGTTGCTTGACTGATTGTGGCCTTACTGACCTAGGTTACTGTGGCAACAAGTTTACTTGGTCTAATAGACACTTCAATGATAGCTTTATAAGTGAAAGGCTAGATAGAGCTTGTGGTAATCTCAAGTGGTTAAGAAGATTTCCTAGCACTATTGTGAGAAATCTTCCAAATACTTATTGACACTAGAACTACTCAGAACTACCCTAAAAGAACTTTTAAATATGAAAACATTTGGAATAAGAATGTTACTTTTAGGGATAATCTTAAGCTTTTCTGGAACAATCATGGAAATGACAACTCTAATTTCTCTAGAATCTGCTCTGACTTAGCAACTAGAATTCTTCATTGGCCTCTTAAAGATCTTAAGGAGGTTAATGATAATATAAATAAGTTAACTAGGGAGCTTGAAAGCATTGATGATAAACTGCATTTGACCCCTAGTGTGTATGGTCCTATGGAAATGAACATAAGAAAACAAATAAATGATTTACTCATTCAAAAGAAAATCTTTTGGAGCCAAAGAGCTAAAAGAAACTGGATTCAGGGTATGGATTCTAATACTAAATATTTTCATGCACTTGCTTCTCACCAATAAAGAAGAAATTTCATTCAAGGAATCAAAAATGATTTAGGAAGTTTATTAACTTCTGCGAAAGGTATTTATGAGGAATTCAAAAAGTTCTTTATACAACAAAGTTCCTCTAATAGTCCTGATTTAACTAGTTATCAAGGAATCAAAACTCCTAATCTTAATCCTAATGATAATGAATCTTTACTTAAACCTATTACCAATGATGAGATTCTACTGGGTGTTAAATCTATTGGCATTGATAAGGCCCCTGGCCCTTATGGTTTCAATGCTAGTTTCTATCAAAACTACTGGGATATTATAGGGGGGAAGGTCTGCAGTATGGTTTTAAAGTTTTTCAAAGATGGTACCCTTGAAGACCATGTTAATCCTTAAAAATGATAACCCTACCTTAGTCACTCACTACAGACCTATACGTTGTAATGTGACTTATAAAATCATTTCAAAAATTTCGGTTCAAAGAATGAAACCTTTAATGAACAAGCTAATTTTCCCTTTTCAAAATGGTTTTGTCCCTGGCAGACAAATAGGAGATAGTATCATGCTGCCTCATGAACTTCTTCATACTATGGGAAAGAAAAGGAAGTCTAAACAATTCTATATGGCCTTGAAACTGTATATTGAGAAGGCTTATGATAGAATTGAATGGAACTTTCTCAATTTAGCTCTTGTAAAGGCAAACTTTGATCCTTTTTTCATAAATTTGATCATGACTTGTGTTACAACTTGTAGCTTTAAACTTAAAGTTAAAAATATGACTTCTACTGTATGGAAACCTTATAGAGGTCTTAGACAAGGAGACCCCCTCTCCCTATTTGTTTATCATATGTCAAGACCTGCTTATAAACAAATTGATGGAGGAGATAAATGAAGGAAAGATTGATACCCTAAAAACTAGTCAAAAGGGATCCCCATCCCTACTCTTTGTTTTGTTGATGATTGCATGCTTTTTGCTCAAGCCAATAGGAAGACTATAAACAATCTGCATGCCATTTTAAAAGATTATGCTAAAGCTGCAGGTCAATCCATATGTTGGAACAAGTCTAGGATTATCTTCTCTCCTAACACTCCCATTTCATCTTAAGCAGGAGATAACTCAGAAATTAAATGTTAAGTATAATAAAAGAAAAGATAAGTACTTAGGTCTCCCTTTTCTGTTAGGCCATAAGAAAGCTGATCTTTTTGATGATGTTGTGAATAAAGTCTGCAACAAAATCAACAAATGGTATAATAGATTCCTCTCCCAAGCTAGCAGAGCTCTTCTTATTCAGACTGTCTCTAATACTATTCCCAGTTTCACCATGTCTACTACTCAAATTCATGTTTCTTGCACTGTTAGAATAAACTCTCTTAATAAGAAGTTTCTCTGGAATCCTTCCACTGGTACTAAGAAAAGTCATGATTTAGGATGGAATAAAGATTGTACAGATAAAAAGCTGGGGGGCTTGGGTATCAGGAATCTAGATGATCTGAACATAGCCTACCAATTTAAAATTCTCTGGAGATTAATCTCTTCTCCAAATTCTATTTAGGCCAGAGTTTATAAAGAAAAATACTTTCCTGATAAAACTATTTGGGAGGCCAGTGCAAGCAATCACCATAGTTGGCTCTAGAAATCCTTGGTTAAGAGGAAAGATTTTTTTAAAAGCCTTCTTAGTTGGAAGCTTGGAAATGGGGAAAAAATTGATTTCTGGAATGATAGATGGCTGGGTATCAAAAGACTTCAGGATTATACTAACAGGGCTATTGATAGTCATGTTCCTGTAGCTAATTATATTACTAATGGTAATTGGGATCTTGGAAAGCTTTTGGAAGTTCTACCTAAGGATATAGTCAATGAAATTCAAGGCTTTCCCATACCTGTGGACAACAGTGAGGACAACTTAATTTGGCCTTACACTTCAAATGGTAAGTTTACCTTAATTCTGCTTATAATTTGATTAGAAGAGGTAGCACAAATTATCCTAACTGGCCTTGGAATCAGGTATGGAAAGCTGATCTTTTCCCTAGAATAAAGCACTTTATTTGGCTTGCAATTCATGATAGATTAAGCACTGCAGTTAGATTATATAATCATGGTGGCATTGAGAGCCCGATATGTCAAATTTGTAAGCAAAGTGATGAAATTTTTCATCATCTTGTTTTTTACTGTAAAGGTTTTGACAAGTATAGATTTATTCTAAGTCTCAATCAAAACAAGATGAACTCCTTTGCTCAGGCCTTTTTTAGCTTACCAAATAATTCAAGGAAACAACTAGATCTTGCAATTGCTGCCTGGATTATCTGGCAAGCTAGAAATAAGTTCATCTTTGAGGGAAAGGAGCTTTCCTTCAAAGTGCTTAATAGCAGACATATAAAGACTTCAAAGGATCTTGCTATCCATTTCCCTGTAAAAGTCCAAAATATGAACCAGATTGAATGTAAATAGAATCCTCCTGCTAATTGTTCTATCTGTATAAACACTAATGGTTCTGCCTTGGGTAATCCTGGACATGCAGGCATGGGATGGATGTATAATAAGAGATAGAAATGGAAAGTTCATAAGGGCGGCTTGCTCTTATTTAGGAATAACATGCAACAATACTGCAGAACTTCAGGCTATCAATCTAGGAATAAACCTGGCAGGCCAATTGGGAATTGAAGATTTTACTATACAAACTGATTCTAAATATGCCTTTAATTGCATTTACAGGAATCAGGAAGCAACATGGAATCACAAGGAGATGGTAATGGAAATCGAAGATGAGAAGAGGTGGGAGAAGACAAATGCAATGGACATATAGAGAGTGTAATGGTACTACTGATCTTCTTGCTAAGATTGGAAGTGGCTATGATTTTAATGATTTTGAAGTTTTTGGCTGTTTTAACTCCGACCCTTCAAACAATGTTAAGCTTAGGAGTCGTTTACGTATTTGGGATATTTTCCCATCGTGGCTTGGTATGTATATTATTCAGGATTCAAACAAGGTTACTTTGCGTATGTTTACCATGCGAAAAGATAACTTGGATGTGTATGTTTGTGGTTATCTAATTAAGTATCGTATCTTTAAAAAAAAAAAAATCACACCTCTATTAAAAATTAACAAAAGAGGTTAAAATTATGATTGACACATACCCATTAAAATCATTTCATCATCTCCTAAAACATTAATAAAATGCGTTAAACCTGTTACTAAAACTTTCAATACTAATTAATAACTTAAAATCATAACATAATCTATTAAAAGTATAAAGAAAAATGTGTGTCTCTGCGGTTTTTAAGAAACTCGGCCGGTCGGACCGCTAAAACCCAAAAAACCTTGAATTTCCTATGTTTTAAGAAAATTTTACCTTTTCCAAGACTTTAATTACTTCCGAGCTCCAATCCATAAACTTTGTCAAAATTAAGTTATGTTATTTTCGTCTAAAGTGAACTGAGCTGAACTGAACTTATTTGTATTATAAAAAATAACTAAGCAAATCTGAATTGAAATTTAATGGTGTTCAGTTCAAAATAACAAAGTATTACTCACAAAAACATGTAAACATGTATGTGCCTTATCGTATTGCTCTATTATTCGTTCACGTTGATATTAGAAGACTTACTTTGTGACTCTATCATTAACTTGTCAAAGAACTACTTGCAAAATGTAGTACCATTGTTCTATTACTTCCTCCGTTTCAGTAATAACTTTCTGTTTACTTTTTAGGTGTAGAGAATAAAGTATTACTTTTGAATAAAATAGTATGAGTGGGTCCCTCAAATTAAATTTTTTAAGTTGGAAGTTGGATAAAATAATGTTAATGTGTTTACTTTTAAGTGTATTTAATGTTAAAGTTGAATGAATGATTGTCAAAAAAAAAAAAAAAAGAAATGGAAAGTTTATTTTGGAACACATAAAATAGCAAAATGAGAAGCTATTCACGGAACGGAGGAAGTACTATATTATTGATTCACATTGATATTAGAAAACTGACTTCCAAACACCATACATGAAGTTCTAAAGGAATTATATTTACAATATTCTTTTCACTCTATTTTCGGTAAAAATTATTATTAAAAATATTACGATGAGTTGGATGACGAAGACAAACAGTTTTGAAGAAAATAAACGGAGTGCTTGACTTTAGATCACCTTAAAGATTCTAAAGTGTTGTCGCTCGTGCTTCATGATGTTTGATGATTCTAGTGTGTTTTATGCCGCTTTTACATTATTTAGTTTACTTTTACATTTTTTCGAACCCACGCAACCATAATTTTGCATTTATGAATAGTTACAAGTTGGTATTAATTAAGTTAGTATATAACCCACAACTTGGCGCGTGGCCAAGCGTGTGGAGAGTCCCACTTCTTCCGTTTTCCTGTCTTCTTCATCTTCTTTACGGCTCTTCTCCTGTGGATACTTCTTCTCGGTTTCTCGGCCTCGGTTACTTGTCGATCATTTACTCGGGTGCTTCCCGGAGTCAAACTCGTAAATGACAATAGGTAACCAAGGTTGTGACATCCGAGGAAACAGCTAGATTGGTCGAGTTGATCTTCCCGAGCTCTTTCTTGAAGATTGTATTTCACAAGGAGAACTTCTCGGTTTCTTGGCCTCCGTCACTTGTTTCTCAATTACTTGAGTGTCGTTCATGTTCTACTCGTAAGTGAGGACACGTGACGGAGGTTTAGATTACCGAGGAACAAACTCAAGTGAGGGTTCCCGAGCTACAACCGTTGTGTCAGGTATATCTTTCTTCTCAACTGGGTGAGGTCGGCTTCGGCTAGCCTTACCCAACCCAAAGTATAACGAATCTTCTCGTAATTTTGTGAACCAATCACCGTACTTTTGTCTTGAGATTTTTCCTGGATCTTCCGACCTCGGTAACTTGTTTTTCATTTACTTGAGACTTATTCGAAGAATTACTCGTAAGTGAAAACAAGTTATTGAGGTTGAGATTTTCGAGGAAACGTACTGGAGGAAAAATCTTCGTCAGGTATGACTCTTATCACTCAATTGGGTGAGGTCGGCTTCGGCTAGCCTTACCCAACCCAATATGTATAAAAGTTTATCGTCTTGGTAAAAAAGTTTTTTAAACTCCTTCTCCTCGGATTTAGATAGTCATCCTTCCCCCCCCCCCCCCCCCCAGTGTTTAGTGTATTGTGATGGACTAAATTCTTGAGAAATAAATGTCCGAGGAGGTTGCTTGAAGCCGAGAAGGTGAAGTGTCGCGACTCATGAGTGGCGAATTAAGGAGAATCAAGGTGAATCGGTGTGTAATGATGGCGATCTTCACGGGAAACGAGACGACAGTTCGCCAACCGGTTCGTGGGCTTGGTTAAACCGGCCCATCACCCCTATAAATAGGGGGCCTTCCGTCATTATCGTTTATTTTACAAACGTTGACTTCTAGAGAGATAATGTTTTTAGCTGAGGAGCTTCTAGAGAGAGAAAGAGAAATATGGTGCTTGCCAAGTAGCTGCTACTTCCATCTTCACGGTCGATCCTTATTTTCAAGTAAGTTCTTTTTACCTTCTTGGCTTTCCTTTTTTTTTACTGCTTTCCTTTCTCGGCTTTCGCATTTGTGCTTTTCTTTATCTTCTTTTCTATCTGCTTTTCCTGGCCAACTTTTGTTTTCTTGCTCGTAGTCGGTACTGTAGAAATTGCATGCGTAGTCTCGGACTTAATCTAAACGGAAAACACATGCCCTCTTTGAGATTCTTGTAGCTTTAAGGTGTAGAGGTAGGAACCTTATAAGCACCCGAGAGCCTGTAGAATCCCTTAGCATTTCCCCACGTTAGGAAGGTCGGCTCCTAGGGGGTCGGCCATTAGTGACTATACGTGAATAACGTTTTATTGATCCCATTTCCTTTTGCTTTCATAGATTATGTCATCGGATAACTCAAACTCTTCCTCGGATAACCAACCTATAGAAGAATTGATAAATGATGAAGCCGAGGTTAATCAACCCCCTATTAACTTTGATGTTATTTCTGATTCGGACCAGGCCTCTGAAATTGCCGAGGACATTGTGGATTTCATGTCTGATGAATCCGAGGTCCAACTTATCACTAAGCCTCCTCCCCGAGCTCCATCAGTAAATAGAGAAGTTCGTCGACCCGGTGTATCTGTACAAATAGCCAACACCGCAGCTCTGGCATCCATAAGTGCCCAACCAGCAGCCGGTAGGGACCAATACAGCCAATACGGTCACGAGATCATTCTCGAGTCATTTGGAGACCTTGGATATAGATATAGAATCCTCCCATGCCTTTTGCATCCATGCTGGGTAGGGTTTTTATCAAGGGGCTTCTTCCAGTAGTTTGCCCGACCCCGATCATGAACTTGTGGATGAACGACCTTTCACCCCCCTCCCGAAGAGTAGTCCCCCAAGTCTGGAGTTGATGGAGGGAGATCCTGATGACTCTACTTCCTCGGAATCTGATGATTCGTCGGATAATTCTTCGGAGGATGGTTCCGAGGAAGAGTTTTCTGGAGAGGAAGGAGCTAATGATGCCGAGGAGCGTCCTTCAAATCAAGAGGAGTCGGCGAGGGACAACGTGGCCGAGGAAAATGGGGATGAGGAGGAAGAAGATGATGAAGTGGGGCCGATGGCGATCGTTGTTTCCGAGAAGCAGGGGAAACATAAAATGACGACGAAAATTGCCAAGTCATTGAGGTCGATACCCATTGGTCCTTTGAGGGATGATGCAGAGAAGAATGAGTCCGGACTCATTCCAACTTGTTCGTCGACGGTTACTGAAGCCGAGGTAGAGTACCTTCGACATAGTTGTGAGATTCCTACGGAGGACGAGATCATCGTACCCAAGCCCGAGGAGACGCTATACAATCCTCCCGAGGGATGCATTTGTTTGCACGAGCAAATTTTCAGGTGCAGGTTCCGAGTACCCATGATAGAGCCCATCCACCAATTCTTTGTTCAGTAAGGGATTTGCCCGACTCAAGTGCTCCCAAATTCCATGGGGGTATTGATATGTTTCCCCGTGGTGCTGGCCTTGAAGTGTGAAGAATTTTCAACGGCCAAATTCTGTTCGGCCTTCAAAATTTCCCGGGTCCCCAATAGCTTGTTCTATTTCTTCTCAGCTCGTCTGAACAAGTTTTTGGATCCCTACGATTCTTCATACTCTTGGCGTTGGTGGCCTCGGTATTTCTACATCAAACATCCCAAGGGCAACTCGGGACTTCCTCGGGTTTTTCAGAATAAGCACTATCGGTCGGCTCGTTTGAGGGAAGCTCCTGTTTGGCTGGGCGAGTTGTGCCAAGTACCTTTGGAGGTTGTGGCACCACTCGAGGAGGAAGAAGAAGAGGCCCATGAAGAGGAAATGGCCGAGAATTAGGAAGATGTAGGTCATGAGGCTGAAGATACAGATGAGGATGAGGAGGACGATGAGGCTGATCATGTGTTGGAGCCGAGGTCCATTGGTTGTGAAGATGTGGACGCTGAAATGGCCGCTGAGAGGCTCGCCGTACTTGGGGAGGATGGAGTGTCTGGCCCTAGGTACTTCTATCCATACGCCCTGACTATCCAACCTCAACTTTGGTTGGCTGGCTTGACCGCGGGGCTGGTTTATTGTAATGATATGCCCGACCTGAGTAAGTGCCGAGTATTGTGACTTCTTAACCATCTTACTTGTTGTGCTTCTATATTTCTTCGGCTTTGAGTGTGCTTTGTTTAATCTTGAATCTTCTTGTCTTCCCAGGATATTGGATAATGACTTCCACCACTGCTCTCAGCAAGCAGAAAGCCGCGGCTAGGGTGAAGGCCCTAAAAGCCGGGAAGGAGCTAGGTCGGCATACGCCGAAGTTGAAAACTCAAGAGCCGGTGAATGCGGCTTTGTATCTGGAGCCGGAGGGTGGTGTGACCAAGGAAGGCGGTCAGAAGACAGTAAGTTTCACTCCTCGGTTCTTCTTCATTTCTGCTATTTTTCTTTTGCCCAGATTATTTTGTCAATTGTTTGTAGGGAGCCGGGGAGAAGTTAATGGGGGATTCCATCAGCGCCGAACTGAAGGCCAGGAAGCATGATCGTGGGGAGGGTCACAAGAGCAAATCGGCGAAGAAAAGCCGATCAACAAAAACATTCTCCATTCAGGAGTTTACCCCTGACAGTCTGAAAGGCTTTGACCAGAAGCCTTATCGGCCAGCTTGAAGCTGCTTGCTGGCATGGTAAGTCGAGTCTGTTTTTTCTTGAATATTCTTCTGAAGTAACTCTCGTCGGGACTCTTACAGATTCCTTTTTTGCAGATGACCTATCACGCCGATGCCTTGGCCAATTTGAAGATTGGCGAGGATAGCTCGGCGTTGAGAGCTGAGCTTGAAGCGGCCAAGAAGGCTCAAGCTGAGGTCGAGGCGGCCAAGCTTGCAGCCGAGACAGAACGTGACCATCTCCGCACCCAGGCTAAGAGCCAGTGCATCAGGGCCGAGAAGGAGGCTGCTTTGGCCCGTGCTCTGCATTCTTCTTGGTAGAGAATTAAGTCCTTTCTGACTGAGAAGCTGAGGACGACAAGGGTTGAGGCCGTGCAAGAGTTCTTGGAGTCGGGATCGCTCCATTATAAGATTTAGGAAGAGGCTGGGGTGTTCCGGTCCGAGGGGTTCGAGTCATGCCTTGGCCAACTGAAAAAGGCGTAGTTGTTGGATGTGAGGGTGACATCCGAGCATGACAACTTGGACGCCTTTATGAATGAAGATGGGGCCGACTGTGTCGATCCCGAGGAGAAGCCCATCTCTGAACTCCAGACCGAGGAGTGGTGGTATGACACCTGCGGGCCACCTCTGGAGGACATAGGAGATGTCCGAGGAGAGTTTTGCCCAAAGAACCCGTCTTGGTTCCCCGAGCTTTTCTTCAATTCTCGACTCGAGGGTGTTGAGTATGCTCCCCTCAATGGGGACTGGTGCTAACTCACAGCGGCCTATGGGAATGTGGCTGGCATGGAGGTGGTGGACGAGGAAGTGGAAGGTCCCGATGGGGTGAAGAGGATCAGGAAGAACTGGCAGCGGATCCGTAAGGCTGATGCCGACGAGGGGGAGACTAGTCGTCGGCCTGGGGAAGTTCCTACTTCTCCTTCTCCCAGTGGTCAGTAGAGCCGAGGGCTTGCCCTCACAAATTTTTTGTAAAGTGTGTTTATAAGAACACTTAGTTTATAGGGCTAATATTTTGCTAACTATGCCCTCGGTTTGTGAGGGTCACATTCTTTTGTTGGTCAGTCTTAGATCTTAGTATCTTAATTTGTATGAATGCTAACGCTTGTAAGATCCGAGGTTGACCCCCTATGTAATGCCGAACTAGGCCTTTCGTTATTGATAAAATCTACTTTCATGCCAAGTGTTTTCTTGTCGGTCAATAAAAGTTTTACTTTTCTTACCGAGTCAATGAGATAGTTAGCTCAGACAAGTGAGTAAGTCTGTACACTAATGCTTCAAAATCCTCGTGCTTGGATTTTTCATATCCAGCCGATAGCTCTGTAATTGCATTGTGTTTTGATTATTCCGAAGAACCTCAGTTGTTGATTTCATCGAGTCTTATTAATCAATTAGCTCGGATAAAGAGATGTTTTGCACAAATGTTTCATGGGATTGAGCTCGAATTCTCGTGATCCGGCTTCAAACCATTTGATTGTATTGTGAGCCTAGGATTTGGATAATCCGAGGAGCTTCACTTGATGTTTTTAGGCAAAACATTTTGCATGAACCATGTTAGAAATATTTTCTTTATTTCTTGGTTCCTCGGCAAATCTGGTGTGCAGCCTGGTCGGCTGTACCAGTTATTTTTATATATGCCCCCATTCAGTTTATAACTTAGGGGTCCATCTTTTAGTGGCATTACCGAGACTCCTAAGGTCTGGTTTGGCCGAGATGGTAGGGGTCAGTCCAAGATATTCTTTCGAAAGAATATCTTTTCGGACGTCCCCATACGTGTCATGTAACTTGTTAGAAATGTATAGGACAAAAGATGATTTCATTGATGGGAGTGTATCTCCTTGGAAAATGCATTACAATGATTTTCAAGCATAAAACTTCTGAAGATTCTTGGCATTCCAGGTTCTTTTGAGAGCCTTTCCTTGTAGGTTGGCTAGCTCATAGTTTCCATTGATGCTTGTTCGGGTAACCTTATAGGGTCCCTCCCAGTTGGGCTCAAGTTTCCCAATGTTGTTAAGGATGCCGGCTATTCTGAGTACGAGGTCGCCGACCTGGATATCTCTCTTCTTTACGTGTTTGTTGTAAGCTCTAGCCATGGTTGCTTGATAGCCGATCGTGCGGGCAAGGGCAGTGCTTCTTTTTTACTCCAACATATCCAAGTCATAGATACGCTTGGTATGATTATCCGAGGGAGTATAGCCCTGGATTCGGTAGCTAGGTGTGCCTGCTATCTCCGCGGGAATGACCGCCTCGGATCAATAGACCAGGTTGAAAGGTGTTTCCCGGGTGCCTGTTCTGATTGTGGTGTGGTATGCCCACAAGACACCGTCCAATTCGTCCACCCAGTCTTCCTTGCTGTCACCAAGTCTCTTCTGCAAGTTGTCCACAATGGTACGATTAGTTACCTCGGTCTGGCCATTGGCTTGAATATAGCCACCGAAGTGAAGCGTTGTTCTATCTTCATTACCTCACACCAATATTTGAGTTTGGCTTCTGAGAATTGCCGACCATTATTAGCCACTAGAATCCGAGGTAATCCGAATCGGCATGGTCGGCCAATAGTATCTGGCCCTTCAGATTTTCAGGGGCTAGTGCTCTGCCACCAGAGTGATTTCCGCAACTCCTGAGGTGGACTTCTTTCAACACAGTTTTGGCCTCGGTCGGTATAAGACACCGAAAATGCATCCCGTCAAAGAATTTTCGGTAAAGAGCAGAGCCATTCCAGAAGTACCGAGGGGCTTTTATTTGGAGGCGTCTAATCTCTATAGGGTCGGTTGGTAGGATGCCCTCTGAGAATTAGGCTATCAAGGGACTCATCTAAGTGTCCGAGGAGGAGATTACAGCCACCATTTAGTTCCGAGGAGGGGGGTCAATGGACGGAGTGTCGGCAGTCATGAGCACTACAGTCCGAGTGTCTACCGCGCCAGAAGCAATCGCCCATTTAGAGAGGCCATCTGCTCTCCCATTCTTTGTGCGATCTATCTTTGCTAATGAGAACTCCTCAAAAGCATGCCCCAATTCTTTTACCACCTTCAAATATTTGATCATGGTCGCGCTCTTTGTGGTGAATTTTCCAGAATATTGCTCGGTGACAAGTTGAGAATCCGAAAAGGCATTAATTTTTCTCGCCATGACCGACTTCGCCATCTTCATGCCTGCAATCAAAGCTTCATACTCGGCTTCGTTGTTGGTTACTGGAAAAGTCAGTCAGATAGCATACTCCATCTCGGCACCTTCGGGGCTAATGAGGAACAACCCCGTTCCACCTGCGTGTGCCGCCGAGGACCCATCCACGTAGAGTTTCCAGACGTCTTTTTCCGAGAGAGGCAATTCCTTTGGAACAAAGAGAGGATGTTGGGTCGGTTCACTTGGTTGGGGAGGTTTCCCGGGCGGAGGTGGAGGTAAATCCATCATATCTTGCTTATTCAATATCCATTCGACCACTAGGTCGGCCTCTTGTTGTTTTCCACCCTCGGCTGTTTGTACCGTCAGCACATTAAGCTCTTCTTGAATTCTTCTGAGTTTCTCCATCTCGGGTGGTTGGTCGGTTGTATCAGCGAGAGGGTACTCAGCTAGGAGATCGGCTAGGACTTGTGCTTTCATGGCCGAGGGGGTCAGCACATTAATCTCTTCTTGAATTCTTCCAAGTTTCTCCGTCTCGAGTGGTTAGTCGGTTGTATCAGCGAGAGAGTACTCAGCTAGGAAATCGGCTAGGACTTGTGCTTTCTTGGCCGAGGGGACTTGGTACTCAATGGTGTGGTCCCCCAATTCTATGGTCCACTTAGCCAATATGTCCGATTCCCCTGCATCACCTAGCACTTGTTTCTGGGGTTGGCTAGTTAACACGATGATCTTGTGGAATCGAAAAAAGGGCTTGAGCATTCTTGCCGCTTCGATCAGGCAAAAAGCATACTTTTCTATCTCTTTGTAGTTCTTCTCGACGGAGCTCAACACTTTGCTCAAATAGTAGACGGGCAAGTGTTCACTTTTGCTGATCCTAACCAAGACCTAGCTGATTACTTCGGCCGAGATGGCCAAGTAGATGTAGAGGGGTTCACCTTCCTTGGGTTTAGCCAACAAAGGTGGCGTTGCTAAATAGGTCTTCAGATTTTCGAATGCGACCTTAAACTCCTCGGTCCATTCGAACTTATCGGTCTTCCTGTGTGTCTTGAAGAAGGAGAGATTTTTCTCCGCGGACCTCAAGATGAATCGGCTAAGGGAAATGACTTTTCCGATAAGTCGTTGGACGTCCCTCAGCTTCTTCGGATGAGGGAGATCGATAATGGCTTTGATCTTCTCGGGATTGGCCTCAATCCCACTCTGAGTCACCATGTATCCGAGGAACTTTCCTCCCTTTACACCAAATGTGCACTTTGCTGGGTTCAATTTCATTCCGTATCGACGGAGTATCTTGAAGCATCTCTCCAGGTGGGAGACGTGGTCGGCGGCTTCCTTGCTCTTGACGAGAATGTCATCCACATAAACCTCCATGGATTTCCCAATCTCTTTTCGGAACATGAGGTTCATCAACCTTTGGTAGGTCGCTCCGACATTTCTCAAGCCGATGGGCATCACTTTGAAGGCGGTTTTTTAGATGTCTTCCTCGGCCATTCGGATTTGGTAAAATCTTTGGAAGGCATCCATGAAGCTAAGAAAGGCACACCCTGCTGTTGAGTCTACCAACTGATCAATCATCGGGAGAGGGTAGGGATCTTTTGGGCAAAAACGGTTGAGACTAGTGAAGTCATTACACATTCTCCACTTGCCGGGACTTTTTTTCCACCAGTACGACATTACAAATCCAATCCGAGTAGTGCACTTCTCGGATGTGTCTGGCTTTGAGTAGTCGGTCAACCTCTTCAGCGATGATACGATCATGGATGGGTCCATGGTCCCTCTTCTTTTGTCGGACCGGGCGGATTGTCGGATCCACATTGAGGGAGTGGACCATGATCCTCGGATCAATACCCGTCAGATCCTCGGTCCCCCAAGCAAAAACATCGACATTCTTCCCTAGGAATGCGATCATCTTCAAAGTGGTTTCCTCATCCATTCCTGATCCGATTTTGGCTGTTTTATCTGGGCTCCCATCTACAAGTTGTATCTCCAACACTTCTTCCTCGGGTTCAATCCAATTTTCATGGAAGAAACTCTTCATGGGGCTTTCTCCGGGTGGTTCTGGAGGAATAACTCGGTATTCCTCAATTTTGACTTCTTTAACGGGAGGACTAGACTTGCCGAGATGTTTCTTGTCAACTCCCATTTTCAACCAATTAATTCCCTCTCCGAGGGTCTTCTCCTGTTTTCTTGTCGCGGGCATTAGGCGGATGGTGAGGCAATGCCTTTTTCCACGTTCATCGCCGTCCCTGTGATGATATTCTTCCTCATAATTATAAGGCCGAGAAGCTCACCTTGTGGATAAAGTGTAACATTCTCATGCCTCTCGTCGGTTTCCTGTCAACGTCCCTATTCCCTTAGAGGTCGGAAATTTCATCTGGAAGTGGAACATTCCCATGACACATGTACATATCATATTCAAATTGAATAAGTAAAATTAACGGATGAGATTTAAATTGAATTACAAATTTAGTGAAACTTTGTGAATTATTATACTACTTTGAATATATGTCAGTCACAAAATAATGGGGAAGTTATATTGGTTATAAAATAATAGTTTTAGTAATATATATAGCTATCAAATATCATTTATCTGTTTATCTATATAATTGTTTATCCGAAGAAGTGCCTAGATTCCACAAATTAAATTAACCAATGTTAGTTATGATCCAGTTCCTCCATCAATCCCAAATCAAAGTTCTCATTTGATCTTTCTTAACCTTTCTAACCTTTATTTAACTATAAAGCAATCCTTAAACTATAATGAAATAATTAATAAAATCATATCATCATTATACTTTCATTATAAATTTTTTAACATAATTTTACAATATAATTTAGGATAATTTAAGGTCAAACGAATATTAAAAGAGTCAACAAAAATCAATTGGGGACTTTGATCAGGGGACGAAGGAAGTAGATCGCATAAAGCATAAGTACGAGCAGGAAAGGAAGTGTGAGCAAGAAAGCGCAATTTTCAAATAAAATTAAGAAGTGTGATAAAGTTTTGGTTCCTACTATTAGTTGGATATACCAAGAAAGATCTATGGTCTAATGACGCATCTATTCTTTGCCATATGGTTCGGGAGGGGGGGGGGGGGGGAATTTATGTAGAATTAGTTTATATATATATACACACTTTAGTAAACATGTTTATCTGGATACAAAACGACAATATACTCCAATGTTTTTCTGGATACAAAATTATATATTAAAGATATAAAGTCTCATAAAAGTCCTACTTATTTGTGAGAGTTCAAAATGTCCATCTAGTTTCACAAAAAAATTGTCTATGTTTTACATTTGTTCATTTTAATATTTTTTGCGGATCTGGATTACGAGTAGATTTTTAAGAATTGGATCCGAATCTGGATCCAGAAACGGTTTGAATATAAAAGTCAATCTTTTAGGATTTTATTTCACCTTCTTCCATTTCCTTCTCCATGTTTCTCCCTCTATCTTCCAATATCTCTCTATCTAAAACCACCACTAAATCCGATGTAACTCCGTCGTTTGACCACCAATACTAAATCCAATTGCATATTTGAGTAGCTCATGAGCCGATCTACCTTTCTATCGGTTTCGTTTTTCCACTTTGTCGACTTTCAAAAATGTTGACCGGACTTCGAAGCTTTCCGGTTGTCTTATCCGGCAGATCTCCGACTACTCAACACACATAAGTCATTACCTTGTCGTTTCCTCGATTTCCAGGTGACTTATGTTTTTTCGATTTTGTTTAGTTTTTGTATAAATGGTCTATATTTTAGTAGAAATTGTCTATGTTTGTTGAGTGTTAGTTTGAATGTATGTATATGATGTTTCGAATAATTATGCGTTCTATATGTTTTAATTTTCTATATAAATTGTCTATGTTTTAATAGAAATTGTCTATGTTATTATGTGTTACGACTTTAGTTTGAATAGATAGAAAAAATAGATTTCATATTTCGAATGAGTGTCCATGCTTTCTGTATTGTTTAATTTTTTTTGTATAAATGGTCTAAACTATCTATGTTTTTCTGTGTTACTGTTTTAGTTTGAATGGATAGATGTTATGTTTCGAATGAGTATTCATGTGTTCTGTATTGTTTAGTTTTTTTGTATAAATGATTTATATTTTAGCATAAATTGTCAATGTTTTTATGTGTTACTAGTATATATAGTTTGAATGGTTTAGTTTTTTTTTGTATAAATGGCCTATGTTTTAACATAAATTCTCTATGTTGTTATGGGTTACTGGTTTAGTAATTGTCTATGTTTTAGTAATTAATTGTCTATGTTTTAGTAAAAATTGTCTAGTTTTTTGTATAAATGTCCTATATTTTAGTAGAAATTGTCTATGTTGTTGGTTTATTGTGAAAAGATAGATTTGTTATATACTGTCTAGTTTTTTTTTGCATAATGGTCTATGTTTTAGTAAAAATTGTCTATGTTATTATGTGTTGCTGTTTTAGTTTGAATGGTTTAGTTTATTGTATAAATGGTCTATGTTTATGTATAAATTGTCTATATTTTTTTATGTTTTTGTTGTATGTATTAGGTTTTCGTAAAAAGAGTGGTCGGACAAAGAAATTGATCGGTCACAAAGAAGGGGTCGACGAACAAGTCAAAAGTGTGAAGAAAGCTATTTTTAGGATGTATTAAATGTTTTTTAAAAAGACGTATGTATTTTATAGGCTGTAAATTTTGATATTTTTTTAAATTTTTTTGTGTATTGAAATTTATTTGTTGACGATGAAATTGAAGTTCATGTCTATTTTTTTAAATATTGTGTTTTTATTGGATAAATAGGTTGTTACTAATGATTGCGTGCTAAACGTAGACAATTTCACGATAGACATAGACAATTTGATGTACAATATCAACATATTTGGATGGACACAACTGATGTAAGGTTTAAATAAAAATTACGGGTCGACCCGGTTCGGCCGGATCAACCTGCAAAAAAAATCATATTGTTTAGTTTTTAGGGTAAATTCTCTATGTTTATCTGTTATGGGGGACTTTCGAAACTCCAATATGTAGGGGACTGTCGCAAGATCGGCTCTTATAAGAAATCATAACGTTTATTTGAATTATTAAATGATATGCATTTCGAAAAATTGGACTCATTTTTGTCTATGATGTTCATACCAATCTAGTCGGTGAAGTGAATAATAGTTGAAAGGCCCTAGTTGAAAACCCTTTATTTATTATCCAGTCTGCTTGACTATATACTTGGATAAAACATTAATTGAGCTAATAAGTTATTGAACCAATTATAGGTACTTTCTTTTTTAGAAAATAGTTACGTTAATTATACATATGCAAGCAACTGAATTTTTGGCAAGGTATATTTTAGTATATTGTTTGTTGAACTTAAAATGGATATAATGAAAACCCTTAATTTGTGAAGGAGCAAGTATCCTGAGAGACAGTATCTAGATAATTTATTTAGAGACGGACTAATATCATCAACAAAATCATCGATGTTATTAATCAAAATGTCTATGTCATCAACATTGGTGTTTTTCACATTATAAAAGAAATTGATTTCGTTACCAACATAGGCATTTTGATTAATAACATAGATTATTTTTCTAAAAACATAGGTCGTCTCTAGATAAGTTATCTAGAAACTGTTTTTCATGAGACTTTGTGTTTGTGAAGATGTTAATTGGTGAATCTTAATTCGAGAATTAATAAATATTAAATCATTTTAAAGCAAGCTTTATGTTCGCTCTTAAAGTGAGGGAGCACCGAGTAAGTCTAATAAAAATGGTCTCTTGATAATTTATAAGGACGGACTATTTTATCAATAAAATTATTAATGTTATCAATTAAAACATCTCCTATGTTGTAAGTATGTGTTTTTTCATATATGAAAACGATAAATATTATTAACAACTTACACGTTTTAATTAACGATATGAATGGTTTTTCACAACAAATGTATGTCTTAAGTAATATTAGACCACTCCCAATGGGAATGGTCGTCGGAGGCGGCAGCCACCACGACGCGCCATGGTGACGGCGAGATTTGCAGGTGCACCCGTGGTTTTTTTTCTTTTTTCAGCTGGCCCACATCTTTATATATTTTTTTTAGTTTCTGATTTTCATTTAATTATAATTAAGAATATATAAAATATAAAAATATAAAGTTATACCGATTTTCATGTTTTTTCTTCCTCAAATAGAGACCACTCTTTACTATATTTCGACATTATAAATTTTACTATTTTTAAACTCTGAATTAAAAATATATATTTATAAATACAATTTCATTAATTTTAACTTCTAATCACTCTTATAATATGTTAAACATGTTAATAAAAATATAAAAAATTAAAAATGATTATTTACGGCCGTCATATTTAACCATTTGACAATTGATTTTTTAGATGTGATTATCGTTTAATTAAATCGACACAACTATTTACCGTCATCACGAACTATTGGAAATGGTATTAGAACCGACGTTGAAATCACGAGTGGAAAGCAAAATTAGGATACAAATTAGTTTGAAGTTGGCATTAGAAAAGTAGTCAAGTTGATGGATTGAAAGGAACCTTTAATAAACATAAGGAAAACGTGCTGTGCCATATAAAAACATATCTAGCTGTCTTCTCGGAAACTGTTGAATAAACCATTAATGTCGTCGAATCTCAATGAAATAATTCATCTCATCTCTTCAACAATAAAAAATAATACTCCATCAATCCGTTTATCAACATAATTATACAACATAAAAAGTTGTTAGAGGTAGTATTCATTTTGTTCCACGCTTAACTTTACGTCAAACTGACTACAAATTTTTAAGGTGATCCGTATAAATAATTAAAATAATATACAAATGTAAGTTGAAGTCGTAAAAATATGAGATAGAGTTGGTAAAATTTTAGATAGATTAAATAAAGTATCAAAGATATACACTTCATCCCTCTCCCTGTATCATCTTCACATTTAAACTTTTTTTTTTTCAACAACGTTTAACTTTAAGTTTGATTTAATTACATATAATACTTCTAATTAATTTTTTAAAAATATATAATAAAACTTTAAAATGTAAACATTTAATGATATGAATTTTAATTTTTTTTACCAACATTATTTATGAGTAATTCGTAAACGAAGTTTGTAACAGTTGAATGAGAATATCAAATTGGGACGGAGGAGCACAATTTATTAGAATTTGAGATCGACATTGAAATAACTAAAAAATGAAATTGGTAATTTGAGATTGTAGTGGTAAACAAAATGCAATGAATTAGAAAAAGAAAGAAAAGAAAACTTACGCCTCCATGACTCTAATTTGTTGTGGTGTGTGTCTGTGATACTTGGTCTTCCTCTTCTTGTTTCTCTTGTCATTATTTTCTTGAACTTCATCATCTTCTTCTTCTTCATGGTTTTGAATCTCTTCGGTGGACAGCGATTTCCCGAGGGCCGACGAGTTTTCAGTACTGCTTGCTATCTCATCGCCTCCTCCGGCTTCAACCGCTCCAAAAATCCCAGCCTGAAGAGAAGAAGAAATCACAAAATTAATAAACGAATATGTAGAACAAACAATTTGCATGGAATAGAATAAAAAGAGATAAAAGAAAAAGAAAAAAGGAGGATGGATGTTAGCTAGACAAGTACAAGAGTGAGAGAGAGAGCTGGAGAGTCAATTTGAGGAAGATTTGACATGTTGAATACATTAGGATGATTTCTTCCATCATATATATTCTGCCCTTTTTATTCATGGTTTCTTAATCTCACACTTTTTTATTTTAGTGTGAGTCTTGCCTCTAGACTCAGCTGATTTTAATTAATAAATTATACTCCTTCCGTCACAGTTTCAACATTCCACGGATTCGGATACATATTTTAGGAGATTAAAGTATGCAATAGGTTGAATAAAGTATAAGTAATACTCCCTCCGATCTTTTACAAGCTTCTACGAAGACTTTTTTTTCGAACATTAACCGTAAATTATTCGCAAACTACACGATAAAAATATAACAAAATTGTATTATTAAAATAAATTAAGTATATTTTACTAATATAACTTTGATTTATATTTTTTGCGTGTAATTTGCGAGTAATTTACAGTCAAAGTTCGAAAAAAAAATCTACTTAGAAAGCTTGTAAAAGATCGGAAATAGTAGTGAATAATGTAATTGATATAGTAAATGTAATAGTGAATAATGTAATCCATATATTATGTAAAGCACAAGGGGCTAAATCCGACCAGAGGCATGCCACATGTGCAAAATACTATGTGGTATGTCTCTTTGAATTTCATGTAATTTTATTCACAAAATTAAATCAAAAAGAAAGTAGTAATTTAGAAGTGTACTATATATTTTTGGTATGTTAACTGTATACCTAGTTTTTATTAAATCATATATAATTTTATCTGCAAAACTCCGAAAAATATTTTGAACATATATTTGGATTCACCACGACAAGACGAATCCATAGACACCAATCTTATATATATTATTATTAATTAAATAAATTATTTATATATTAAAATAAAAAATCAAATTGTTAAATGAGATCTATTCGTTGTGTAAATTCTAAAATTGGAAAATAAGTCATGGAACATTTTATTCTTTACAGTGCAATGCACCTTATAACTTCCACTATTTATATTTTTAGTATATTCATTACATATATAGTTTTTTTAAAAAAATCCCATATAACTTTATCTGCAAAACTTCGAAAAATATTTTGAACATGTATTTGGATTCATCGCGACGAAACGAATCCATAGATACCAATTATAAGATATAAATTGAAAAAAAAGTGTTGAATATTTGAATAGCATAAAATAGAAAAAAGTGTTGAACATTTGAAATTATAGGAGAAGGCTAAAAGAAAAGTTAAAATAGAAAAAAATATTATAAAATTAAATAAAATTAGATAATATTTGACTTTTTGGGTTAGTTTTAATTAGTTTCAAACTACATTATAAATTTGGAATCATTTGTAATTGTTTGAAATGTGAGTACTAATCTAAACAAAAGACCATTTAGCAGGGGTCGATTTTGAAAAATCTGATATGGTTAAGTAAGAGATAATTTCAATTTAGGAACTCAATTCGAGGCATAAACGAACTTTATGAATGGGATAATCCAAACTTGGGAACTCAACTCGAAAAGTAAAATTCAACTTTATGAATGAGATAATTCGAACATGGGAACTCAATTCCAAGGTCAAACAAACTATAAGAATGAGATAATTACAACTTGGAAACTCTATTCGGATAATAAACCATATTATATGGAAAAAAAATACTCTAATGAAGGAATGATTCAAGCACAGGAACTTAATTCGAAAGTAAGCTCAACTAAAAAAAATGAGATAATTCTAACTAGGAAAATCAGTTCGTATGACAAATCAACTATAACAACGAGATAAAAAAAAAATTGAAAACTTATAAGTTCGAACGGTAAGCTCAAATTTTAGAATTAGATTGTTCCTACATGGAAGCTCAACGTGAAAACAAACAAAATTCTAAGAATGAGATCATTGGAATTAAAGCAAGTAAAAAAAAGGGATAAATCCAACTTGAGAACTCTATTTGAATAGTAAACCACACTATATGATAAAATTATTGGAAGAAATACATAAATTCCTCAAGAACTCAATTCAAAGGGTAAACATACTTTAACAATGAGATAATTTGAACTTGGAAATTCAATTCAAATGTTAATCTCAACTTTAAGAATGAAGTAATTCTTAATTGAGAACTCCATTTGAAGGGCAAAACAACTGTAAGAATAATATAATTCAACTTGGAAACTCAAATGCAAGAATGATCCATGCTATTTGAAAATAATCTAACAATGAGATAATTCCGAATTAGGAATTTTGTTCAAACGGTAGAAATATTCTACGATTGAAATCATTCAAACGTAAAACTATATTAGAAACGTAAGCCACTTTATGTGGTAAAATACTCTAAGAATATGATAATTTCGTTTGAAAACTTAAGTCGAGGGGTAAACAAACTCTAAGATTGTTATAATTATAATTTGGGGACTACATTCGAAGACCAAACCATGCTATATGAAGAACTTATTCAAAGAAAGGGTACTTCCAACTTATGTACTCAACTCAATTGGTATTCAACTTGGGAGCTCTAATGCAAGGATGAACCAATGCTATTTGAAAATAATCTAACAATGAGATAATTCCGAATTAGGAATTTTTTTCAAACGGTAAAAATATTCTACGATTGAAATCATTTAAATGTAAAACTATATTAGAAACGTAAGCCACTTTATGTGGTAAAATACTCTAAGAATATGATAATTTCATTTGAGAACTCAAGTCGAGGGGTAAACAAACTCTAAAATTGTTATCATTACAATTTGAGGACTACATTCGAAGACTAAACCATGCTATATGAAGAACTTATTTAAAGAAATGGTACTTCCAACTTATGGACTCGACTCAATTGGTAGTATATATAAACTCAACTATAAAAATGTGGTCAATCTAACTTGAAAACTCAAATTGACGAGCAAACCAACTACAAAAATATGATAATTATAACTTGGGGACTATATTAAAAGGTAAATATCATTATTTGGAATAGTTAGTTGCACATTTGGAACTTAGACCAACTCTAATAATGAGGTAATTACAACTTTAGGACTCTATTGAAAGGGTAAACCACAATGTATGGAAATATTCTCTAAGAATGGGGTACGTAATTTGAACTTGACAACTAAATTCGATGTATAAACCAACTTAAAAAATGAGATAATTACAACTTGAAAACTTTAATTTGAATAGTAAACCACGTTTTGTGGTAAAATCCTCAAAAAAAGGATTTCAAATTTGGAACTCAAAAAAAATTTATATTTGCAATCTTGGAACTCAACTTAATAATAATATTATAATTTTAACTCAAACGGGTCAGACGAGTTGATTTTTGTAAAATCAACTAATATAAGCTTAACCATAATATAATATAAATCTATTTATATAAGGTTTTTATTTATTTTACATTTTATATAGTAACATTTATAATATAATATATATGTATTTATTTTACATTTTATATAGTAACATGTAAACTAATATAATATAAATCTATTTATATTTAATTATAATATAATATAATATAATATAATATAATATAATATAATATAATACAATATAATATAATATAATACAATATATAAAGTTGATGAGCTAAACCCACCAGATTCATTCAAATTCCATCCATACTACGTGAATTTTTGATTCTACAGTTGAGCAGAGTATGAATAGGGAACGCAATAGTGTGTTGTTGCTAAGATCATGTGAGCAATGTTATTGCTTGGTGACAAAATTTTATATCTTATGGTTGTTGAAAATGCGGAAGGCCGTGAATAGTGTTTTTAATAGATGATTATTATCACTATTATTATTATTATTATTATTATTATTATTAATTAAACAAATCATTTCATTCACTAAAATAAAATATTAATCTCATATAACATTATCTACAAAAATCCAAAAAATAGTTTTAACATATATTTGAATTCGTCGTGACAAGACGAATCTATTGATACCAATCTTAAATACTATCATTAATTAAATAAATTGTTTTATTCATTAAAATATAATATAAATTTATTGAATAAGATAAAATGAAATAATGAAATTTTAAAAATTAAAAACGACTTATTAAAACACATTTTAAATAATTAACGTAGCATCAAACATTCAAAAAGATATTCATTTTAAATAGTTTAGCATCAAACATTCTGGACAAACTAAAATATACGATTATTTTGATTAGCCTTATATATATATATATATATATATATATATATATATATATATATATATATACACGACCATACCATTTGCACACTTTCGGTTATTCTGGCACTTTCGTATATTTTTCTACTATATTCTAAAGTTGATGGTTTACTTTGTAGCACACATGATCCGCATGTGCATAAATGATACTTGGAGCGCTTTCTAATTACTTGAACATTTTCTAATACAAAATTAAAGTAAAAAAGAAATACATTTTAAGTTATATTAACTCTATACGTTTTTTTTTTTTACTTTTGAATTTAGGTTTCAACTTTTCTCTAAATACTTATGTATGAAAAATAATGAATAGTCGTAGGAGATAGTGAATAAAATAGAAGAGGTGAGAAGGTAAAGAATGAAGTAATAAATAAATTTTTAATTGTTAGGCATGTGAAGATGAGATCTATCCATATATTATAAAAACCAGTTTTTATTATCAATTCTAGCTATGGTACTTTGGCCTCAAATCAATGTGAGAAATTATTTTATTTTTTTTAGATTAAAAAATTACAAAACAATTATAATAAGGGTAAATTTATTTTTGATACCAAGTTGATGCGTATTTGGTTCTGTTACCTTTACAATTTTAATCTAATTTTGGTTACATAATTCTGTCAATGATATTCAACCTTTACAACCATTTATAAATGTGATCAATCAAATCTTCTAAATCCCATCAAAATCGCCACTCACACACTAATTTTCTTAACGGGCATGAATTCAGATTGGAGGAACTTTGGATCTATGCTTGACATGGTTCCTTCAACTAATCTTCCACGTGAGCTAATTGGTAGTGTGTTGATCTTTACATGTCTATCAACAACTTTTTACATGTGAAGAATTTCAATTTCCTTTTCTTTATGTATATGATTCGATCGGTAGGATGAGGTATAAGGTTTCTCTTCTCTACGATATCTGGCCGGAAGGACTGGTTCTATCCAACCCGAATTCCAACCCCGTTCGAAATAATGATGTTCAGGTCCGATCTGGTATATACTCGAATCTGTTCCATACATTTGTTACAAGACCCGACCACAATATTTTATGATTAAGTTAGTGTAGTTTTTTCCGGGGGGGGGGGGGGGGGTTCTGCATATACTCTCTAGGCAGGGAAACTCTTTTCGATCTTCTCTCTCTTGATACATAACGGGCCTGGGGGATCTGATACTCTCTAGGTGGGGAAACTCTCTTAGATCTTCTCTCTACTTTCCTGATCTCCATAACGAGTCGGGGAGGGCGGGGATCAGCTGATACTCTCTAGGCGGGGAAAATGTATTCGATCTTCTTTGTACTTTCTTTATCTCCATGACGGGCCGGGGGGGGGGTCCGGTATACTCTCTAGGCGGGGAAACACTCTTCTATCTTCTCTTTACTTTCTTCATCCATAATGGGCCCCCAGGGGACAACCGTACCATGTAAAATTATGTTCGTAGAATAATAATTTTTGTGTCTTTGGTGGGGTGATGACGCATACCACCGCGGGGTTGCTGGGAACCGGTTGGTTGGAAAAAACAACCATGATATGTGAAATTACGTTTGTATAATATTTTTGTGTATGTGTGGTAGGGTGACCACATATCACCGCGAGATTGTTGGGAACAACCCTATTGACTGTGTTGTATACTTTTGTATTTTATTTTGGTTCCGTTTGAGGGATAGATTTTTTTGTAAAAAATACATGTACATGTTACTAATTAACAAGTCGGGTATGGTAGGACCCTATTTTTACATTTTCTAAACATAAATAAACACTCAATGATATAATATTGGATGAAGAATGACTACCGACCGACACCACGACTAACGTTGTCTACAGGAAGTTTTGACTATCTTTTTTTTCGATTAATTTATTTAATCCTCACATTTCAATTTATTAATAAAAGTAAACTATACCGTGGCATCGCCACGGGTTAGTACTAGTTGATATAGTAAAGGAGATAGAGTTTTCCATTTAAGAAATGGAAAGTTAAAATTGAAGTGTAACAAAAATAAAATGTGAATAATTGAAATTGAGACGGATGGAGTATATTACTATGTATTTCGTGTGTGTGTGTATTGTATGGACAATGCATGTGCTTGGGAAAAAGTCGTATTTAATCTACATGTATTTTTCACTCCATCCAAAAACAAACAAAAATTGTACATGCTTCTTATGTCTCATTTACAATAACATACGACAAGATCGAACCAAGTTTATACTACTTTCCCATCCATATATTCTAATGTATCATGAGATATAATTAGCAACTTAATAAGAACTAGTTTCTATCAAAGAAACATATATAAAAATGTGTTGAAACAATAAATTTATTATTCAAAAAAAATGTAGAAAAAACATATAAATTACTACATTATTTGAGATTCCGAACACATGTGTAATAAAGAGATCAATTGAAATCAATCCTTTCGTGTAAAGAAGAGTTAACTCAATGTGTTAATAGTAATCATTTATTGTAAGTGATATGTACCTTTAAGTCCGCCCCCGAACTATTCCGGATTAAGGCGACTTGGGACATTTCGGCCTTATCTCTTCAGGGAGTCCGCCGTCAGTATACAATAAGTCCGTTGCCAGCATCTCATCTAAGACTCACCAAACTAAAGTTCGAGTAAGAGTAGCGGGCCGATCCAACCCCCGCATCTTGTGCCTCGGAACTGATTGTGACCAGGTGTTCACATTTTTCATACCTCACACATTACTATAACTGGGTCCGACACCTGGGAAGTCCGACCACAGGGTTCCAGTGGGCCATCTATGAACACGTCAAGGATTTAAGCGTGACCTAAACGTGCCACCAATCTCCAAGACCATGTGTCATCATCTCGCTAGGCCGACCAATCTCCGGCGTGTCAGAAGTATGTCCCCGGGAGCTCTCTACTATAAATAGAAGTGCATTTACTCCTCATAATGGTAAGTAACTACTTTGCAATATTCCACTCTCTATGTTTATAGGTCCGAGCCCGAGCTCGATCAACCTACTAAACAAGTTGAATCTAGTCCGGTTTGTCTTAGGCAGACCGGCTCAAAAGGGTCTAACCCCTTCTCTTATTTCAGGTAATCATTCAGAGTACTCTACTGGCGGAGCACACTCAGAGTCGGACCATAACTAGCGACAAAACTTATTTCCAGAAAGATAAATCTACCTAATTCACTGATAGCAGGACTTTAAAGAACTAAGACTCTTTCCCTAAGCTCTGACGGACTAAGCTAGTGCTTTGGCTTTAACTGTTGACTTATCCACTTTTATACCACATCATATTGGCGCCGTCTGTGGGAATCCCTAAGTACAAAAAGTCATGGTGCTACCCCGAAGACAGACAAGGAAAACAACTACTACAATTCCGAGGTCAACAGCCTCTGACGCCGGTCCCTCTAACCAGCCACAGATCCAAACGTCTACTGGTGTCGGACCCCCTAAGGAAAACATGATTGTTTTCGAGCACGATGATAGGGATGGGAATGAGGCTCCCCTCTCCACCTCGGACCGTGATATTGAACAAAACAGTCTCCCTCCTTCGAACCCGCCTCCAATCCAGTTTGCGGCTAATGTACCTCATGTTACTGCAGACGGTATGTTGGCTGGATACAACGAGGCATAGATTCAACTCTTACAGGCTGCCTTGCTGATGAGGATTCAACCCATGGGGACAATGACAAATTAACTCCCTACTGGTTCACAGGGTTACATGTGAGGACGACTCCCGTCTTTCCCATTTACAACCAACCACAGGGGCAGGCTACAGCTGAACATGTAGTCGAATTAAGAGGACCCCCGAACTCAAGAAACACTGATCGCTCTGAAAATGTTAGATAACCAAGTAGGAGAGCACCGGAGGAACTGAGAAATGTATTGAACAATCGGGCATGTAATAACCGGAATCCAGGGACAACTCGACGGGCAAGTAGGGAGGAGAACAAGGGAGCCAACGGAAGGAACCATCATGACCCCACTCCATCCCGAGTCTTGATATGCTCAAATTAGTACTTGATAAAATTCAAAGTAACTAAAGCAATGTTGAGTAAACAAGCCTTAACTACGAGATCGTTCTGAATGAGCTAACTAGTGAACTATGACGTTTTCAAGTATCAAACGCAAGAGTTTGCAAGTAGCAGTTTGTATGATTGAGTTGGTTTTGTAAATAAAACTAAGTAAATGAGAGTGAATTTGAATCAAGAGAAGAGAAATAGACACGGTAGCATTTTAGATTAATCGAATACAGAATCAAACCTATTATTCATATGCTGTAACAGTTATTTGTCCAAATAAACAACCAATTTCAGTTTAACCAAAGCATTATTTGAAAATATGAAGTAGAGAAATCAATCGATTGTCAGACGATTGATTCTTAACCTGAAAGCGTTTGAGGATTTAGAGTAAGACTACCGAAATTGCAGTTTTTACGAAGTTTGAGAAGAAGCTTAACACATATGAACAAACCCTAGGCAAAAATATCAATTCGATTAATCCTTAATAGCTACCGCATCTATCGAAGAAATTAGCTACTCATACCACAAGGATTGGCATGCATATTGACAATCACAATCGAATCAAACATACAAGACGATATCCTAATCATTCACCAAGAAATCAAGCACAAGAGAGATTGTGAAAGAAAAAGGAATTGAATTGATAATCAAACCTCAATGAGTGAATCCGATGTCAATAATAAGATTACAAGTCAAGATCAATGATTAACTAAAGCAAAGAACCATACCAAGGGTTTTTGCTTGAGAGTAGAAGTAAAAAACAAAGAAAAGAAGAAGTCTATCCCAAAATGTCTGAAACGGAGATTTAATAACAGAGCGTTCTGTGAATTTAACGCTGGTTGCGACTAGTATAAAGTCGGTCACGATCAGCTGGTTCCATGGTCGCGACCTGCGGTGTCTTGGAAGGCAGTTCACCGTTGGTCGCGACCGGCGATCTTCTTGGTCGCGACCATGGTTACGACCTGCGGTTTCCTCAGCTTGGATTCACGTGGGGTCGCGACCAGTGGCTTCTTCATGCATTTCTTCACATTCTGAGCAGAACAGAGTTTCAAGTGGGGTTTTTGAGCTTCTTCTCGGACATGACCTTCAAAAAGCGTCGTTTCTTCCTCCAAAACAACCCTAAACGCACGAAAACCTGTGGAACACAACTAAAATACAAAACACATAAAAACGCACAAGATACGCTAAAACAAACAAATAAGGATGAACGAAAGTTGATAAAAGGAACGAAATGAGAACCTAAAATACGGGCTCATCAGGTCTCTACAAGAGACCGATGCCATCGGGACACTGACAGGAGAGATCGGTATAATGACCGATATGATGAGGAGGAGACTCCTACAGGGTACAGAGGAGAAACCCCACCCCATGCAAATAGGAGAAACCATCCGGATGACAGACTAGATTCCCCCGATAGGAGGACAGAGGACGAGGAGTATTATGGAGAGAGAGGACGGAGTCAGGAAAGAAGGAGAGAATGTCAGAGAGAAAGAACTAGGTCCAGGTCTGATTGAACTTATCGGTGAGATTTGCCCATGGACGAAACTGAACAAATTAGGGAGTAGGTCAGGATCCATGAGGTCATTCTAGAACTAGAACGATCAAAGTTTGAATCTCTTACCCAAGCTAAGGACATAATAAAATATGGAAGGAGCCTCTATGCCCTTCCATGAGGGAAGAACAATTACCTCCAGGAAGAAACGCCCCTAGCTCAAAGGAAACATATGAAGTAAACTCTTGCCCCATTGATCATAGGATCCGTTTCGAGGCCTCTTTAGGAGGAATGGGAGTACCTGACAATGTGAAGGAAACCTACATAAATTGGTAGACTCCTACATAAAGACTGAACGTGAACTCACTGACATGACTAAAAAGTTCTTGAGCACCAAGGAAACCTTGGACACTATTGTAGCCAGGGCAGAGGTGAAAAAGGTCAAGCCACCACAGGATAACCAAAAGGGACGAAACTAACAGTTTGAACAAAAATGGAAAAATGACCGGAGAGGAAGAAATGAAGAAAGAAGGAGGTCACCACGAAGACACTTCGTGAACTACACGGATCTAAAAGCTCCAAAAGAGGAAATTCTGACAATCATGCAAAGCAATGGGGTACCAATGGCCAGCAAAGCATCGCGAAACCAGATTCAGGAGGAACTCAAATGAGTACTGTCATTTCCATAAGCAAGTGGACACTCGACAAGGAAATGTACCCATTACAGACAGGAGATTCAGAGGCTCATAAAGATGGGGTATCTGCAGGAGTACATCATGAAGAGACCTAGGGGGACTAACAACAAGAGTCTGGGCGCGCGCATCCACCCGAAGATCAGCGTCGTGGAAGAGACCAAAGGAATAGCCCTCGCCAAAACAGGGACGATAGACGTGCTCCCAGCAGAAGGAGATCCCCAAGCCCAAGGAGAGTTGTGGTACCTCTAGGACCACCCCATCCAAGAAGGCAAAAGGAGAATAGGAGATCCCCTAGCCTGAGAACGGGAGGCGATAGAGTGGCCCTCGTTAAGAACCAAACAGCCTATGTTGATGATAATCCCGTTATCTACGGCAGAATACTCAGTATTGTAGGAGGACCAACTGGGGGAGACAGTAGGAATGCGCGGGAAGCAATGGCTAAATCTTTGGCAGATTCGGACGACAAATCCGTGAACTTTGTAGCTCCTAGTACCAACGTCATAACTTTTGACGAATCAGAAGCACCGCCTTTATGTAAGGGAGAAGGATTGACCCATGGCCCCGACGTTCCTTTGGTGGTCGAGATGGATATCGTAGGGTATGAGATGACCAAGGTGTTGATTGATACTGGAAGCTCGTCCAATATCCTCTTTACTAACACCATTCGAAAAATGGAGATGAGCTTAAGAGGGATCTTACCCATTACGACAGACCTTGTCGGCTTTGGAGGATCAAGAATCAGACCAAGAGGAGTCATATACCTCTCCGTCTCAATGGGTAAGGCACCCCTAAGAGTCACCAAGCAGGTTTCGTTTGTCATTGCAGATGCCGACTGCGAGTACAACGTGCTGATAGGAAGGCCTGCTTTAAACCAGTTCAAAGTAGTGGTAACCACCTTCCACTTGAAAATGAAATTTCCTACTGCAGCAGGTATCGGGGTCCTATGTGGAGATCGGAGGCGAACATGGGAATGCTACACTCTCTCTACTAGAAGAGCCTCCAGGCCCTACAGAAACGAGCGGGATGTACGCAGGGAGGAGGATGAGAAGAGAAAAAAGAGATAGTGTCTCTTCGTTCAAAGCAAGGTCAGAAGGACGAGAAATAAGAAACCTTTGGGAAAAGGAATCAATTGGTTGAAGTGGGGATAGACAAGAAAAAGGTCGCCATAACCACAAAAGAAGGAGAGGACCAAACTGAGGAATACATGGTGATCCTGCCAGAACCTCCGGGAGAAACACCAACGAAGAGTTTCTTCCACGAAAATCGGATAGCTCCACATGAGGATGTCTTGGAAATCCCCGTGGTTAAAGGAAGCCCATAAAAGACTGTCAAAATCGGATCCAAAATGGACGCAGAAACAACCATCAAAATCGTGGCTTTCTTGAGAAAGAACGTTGATGTTTTTTCATGGACAACGGAGGACCTGACCGGAATTGATCCCCGCGTCATGGTACATGAGCTCAACGTTGACCCAAATGTTCGACTCATTCGCCAAAAGAAAAGAGATCACGGCCTTGTACATGATAAGATCATTGCGGATGAAGTCGTGCGTCTTCTCAAAGGAGGGCATATCAAGGAGGTCCATTGCTCTGATTGGATATGAAATTTGGTCGTAGTTGAGAAAAGTCTAGGGAAATGGAGAATGTGTAATGATTTCACGAGTCTCAACCGTTTTTGCCCCAAGGATCCATACCCTCTGCCGAGAATCGACCAATTAGTAGACTCCACCATCGGATGTGCACTATTAAGCTTTATGGATGCCTTCCAAGGATTCTATCAAATAAAAATGGCCAAGGAAGACATAGCCAAAACAGCCTTGATCACATTAGGAGGTTTTTATTGCTTTAAAGTCATGCCATTTGGTCTGCGAAATGCTGGAGCAACCTACCAACGGTTGGTGAACCAAATGTTTAGGGAAGAAATTGGTAAATCCATGGAGGTATATGTGGATGACATGTTGGTGAAGAGTAAAGAGGCGCATGACCACATTCCTCACTTGGAAAGATGCTTTTCCATTGTACGAAAGTATGGCATGAAACTCAACCCAGCCAAATGTACGTTTGGAATCACTGGCGGGAAATTCTTAGGATATATGGTAACCTAGAGAGGGATTGAAGCTAACCCGGAGAAGATAAAGGCAATACTAGAGCTTCCTCATCCGGAGAAGATCAGAGATGTCTCATACGAAAGGTGATATCCCTCAGCCGCTTCATTTCAAGGTCCGCCGAAAAGAACCTTCCGTTCTTCAAAGTATTGAGAAAATAAGAAAACTTTGAATGGAACAAGGAATGCAATGAGGCCTTTGAAAATCTGAAGGTCTACCTATCCTCTCCTCCTCTACTATCCAAGCCCGAGGAGGAAGAGCCTCTCTACATTTACCTCGCCATTACCCCCGATGTGGTAAGCTCGGTCCTGGTACGAATACAGAAGAATGAACACCTCCCTGTTTACTATCTGAGCAAAGTACTGGGGACGGTAGAGAAAAATTACAAAGAGATCGAGAAGTATGCCTATTGTTTGGTGGAAGCCTCAAGGAAACTAAAACCTTATTTCCGATCTCACAAAATCGTGGTCCTCACCAACCAGTCACTGAAGCAGGTCCTAGGAGATACATCCAAATTCGAGAGGTTAGCAAAGTGGACAGTGAAACTCGGGGATCATACGATTGAATACCAAGCCTCGTCCGCAAAAAAGCCATAAGTCTTGGCAGATTTTTTTTTCCGAGGAAATTAAAGTCCATTAATGAGATAAAAGAGAATTACACAATTGCGCGACGAAAAACCTCAAATACAACTCTCTAACCTACAAGGCTAGAGACCAAACAGATCTCTAAAAATATAACCTACCAGCTAAGTAAGTAGCACTAATCTAGGATTACAACTACAAACAAAGCAAGGAAAAACTATCTCTAAGAGTATCAAACTCTGATTAGAATTCCAACTATAACTATGATCCCAATCCAGGAGTAAAACCACAGAATCCCACCATGACTCCAATACAAACTGTGATCACTCTTCTTGGATTCCAACAGCCGATGAACAATCCCAAATGCCAGGCCATATCAACCTTGTAGCTCAAAAATGGTCCTGGGGGAGCAGAGAGCAAACCAAGCTCAAGTGAAAGAATAATACCCTATATCTGCACACAAACTGGGTGCAAACTCCAGTGGCCAAAACTCCAGAACTTACATGGGCCAAAACAAGCAAAAACCTAACATAAAACCTGTTTACACAACTACTAACGCAAAACTACAAATTATCCCCATCAAACTCAGCTAAAACAAAGAGCAAACAAATGAGATAAAGTATAAATCTTCAAAGCAGTAGCTCAAATCATTTGTAGTCTCTGACTGTCAGCTAGAAAACGTCTATTAGATTTAACAAAAGCAAACTTTACCAACAAATCCTGGCATATCAACTTATATACTACATCCACTTTCACCTGCTCATTTCTAAAAACAACTGCATTTCTCAAAAATCATATACTATCAATTAAAGAACAAAACACAACAGCTCTAATATTATAAACAACACCTTGAGACTTAGAAGATCTCTGAAAAAGTTGTACATATTCAACAAAACTACAAGGGACATGGTAAATGTTAATAATATGTAGAATTTTGCTAAGAATGGGAATGATAACAGGACATCTACCAAATAGATGATCTCTTGTTTCTTCCTCATTGTGACAAAAAAAAAAAAAAAAGCACACACACACACACACACACACATATTATCATTCACTAGTCCCCAGCCGTAAAGTCTAGACTTGAGAGGCAACCTATCCAAACAAATAAGCCGAGCACAAAAGGATATTCTTGTCCTAGAGAACTTGTTCCAAACCAGAGATGTCCAAGGCTCAGGCTGAGCACAATTTCCAGACCAGAAAACAGTGTAAAGTTGTTGAATTCTAGCTTTTGCCTCCAGCCCAGAGAATTCCTATAACTCCATAGTAGACACCTTAGTAAGCAAAATATCTCTAATCTTGAGAAGACTCCTAAACCAGAAGCTATGCCCTTGTTTTGGAGAAATATGCCAGATACCCTCCCTCTACAGCACATACTTATGGATCCAATAATGCCAGATAGAGCCAAGTGGTCTATTAGAAAGCTCAAACAAGTAATTGTTGAAAACACATTTTTTCCAAGCAAGCACCTCCTTGTTCCCTAAACCCCCATGACTCTTAGGTTGGCAAATGGCATTCCAAGCCACAATACTTCTCCTTCCAGTAGTCACTCCACTCAACAAAAAATTCCTACAATGACTTTGAAGTTTCTTATACACACCTGCATGAAACACAAAAATAGAGGTCCAAAATCTTTGAATACTATACAAAACAGACTGGAGAAGTATAAACCTTCTAGCATAGTTCAAATGTCATGCAGTCCAAGACTGAATTTTGGAAGTAAGCTTGTTAACTAGAGGAGCATAATCAACAACTGTGAGGCTTCTAGGGCTAAGAGGAAGCTCTAAATACCTGATGGGACAGATACCTTCAGGGAACCCAAGCACTGATGACAAAACTGCTTTATCCTCATAGAAACCACTCCAAAGAATACCCAGGGAAGATACAAACCGGAGAAGAGGAAATTGGGCAATCACTGGCCCAAAAAGAAATCGCACCAAGTACCCTACCAGCAGTCCAAGTTTTAACAACGGAAACTCGAAAGGATGCCACAGAGGTCGGAAAGAACTTAGCGACCGACCTCGTGGCCGAATGGATCATCTCAAAAAAAATAAAGTCCAGCATTGCCTCCGCCACCTCAAGGAGAACCGCCCATCACCGCCCTAAAACATAGACCGACCCAACAAGTTGCCTTTACTCCAAAGGAGCTTGGTCCCGAAGAAAAGGACATATGGGAACTCTATGTGGACGGATCATCTGCGGCACACGCAGGAGGTACCGGCCAACAACTCATCAGTCCAGAAAGAGACAAAATGGAGTATGCCATACGATCGACCTTCCAGGTCACCAACAACGAGACCGAGTACAAAGCCTTGATAGCCAGAATAAAAATGGCTAAGTTTGTTATGGCCAAAAAACTCAGAGCCTAGTCCGATTCACAACTAGTCACGAAGCAGTATTCTGGAAAATTCACAACCAAAAGCGCCTCCGTGGTGAAATATTTGAAAGTAGTGAAAGACTTAGAAAAAGCCTTCGAATCCTTTTCCCTAGTCACGATCAATCGGGTCAGAAATACAATTGCGGATGTGTTATACAAATGGGCCACCACCTCTGGAGCAGTCGACACTTGCACGGTGGTCCTAATGACTGCAAATGTATCTGCTATTGCCATGGAAGAAGGAAGTGCCCACATAGGTGTAATATCCGGAGCAAGAAATTGGATGGGAGATATCATGCAGGAAAGAAGTATGGTCTAGTTGTTGTAGATGACTACTCAGGATTCACTTGAGTTGTCTTTCTCAAACAAAAATCTGACGCAAGGGTCGAGATACCAAGGCTGCTGAATAAGCTTGAAGTCATGAAAAATGAAATGGTATCTGTGATCAGAACAGAGCATGGTACTCAGTTTGTGAACAAGTACATAAAAGAGTTTTGTATTTGCAAAGGTATACAACATCAACTATCTTCAGTAAGGACACCACAACAAAACTATGTTGCTGAAAGGAAGAATAGATACCTAAAAGAAGCAGAAAGAGCAATGCTTTCTGACACTGAAATAAGTGAAATCTATTGGGTTGAAGTTGTAAACACAGCATGCTACACTCAAAATAGATGTTTGATCAACAAACACCATGACAAGACTCCCTATGAGTTATTGATTGGTAGACCCCCAAGTATCAAACATTTAAGAGTGTTTGGTTGTATATGTTTTGTTCTTAACAAATGGAAAAGAATATCTTAGAACATTTCATCCAAAGGCAGATGAAGGTTTATTTCTTGGTTATTCAATGAATAGCAAAGCTTACAGAATCTACAACAAAAGGACACAAAAGATTGAAGAATCTGTCCATGTAGTATTCTATGAAGGAAACAAGGAAGTACCGTTGAATGAAAAACTCTCAGATAGGTTCAAAGAACTTATGATCAAGGATTCTGAACAAGAATCCCAGCAAGGAAATAATTATGTCATTCACTTAGAGGATGAGTCTGACGGAGAAAGGCAAACATTACCAAGTAACAACGAGATGACTCTAAGACATGATGAAGAGTTTGCTATGAGAAAACCAGAAATGGACCAAGACACTGAGAATCTTAATCATGAAGATGTAACTGAGCAGGCAGTGTAACGCCCCGGCATTTGGGTTTTTAAAGGATGTGAATTTCAGTCGGGACGTCAGGCGAAAGCAGAGCCGTAACGTTTAGTGAAACATGGGAAGTTACAGAAAACCTTTCGTTCGCAGTTGCTGGAATAAAAAATATATTTTATTCAGCAAATAAAATCACAAGATTTCAACATTCTTGTCTTTAAAGATACACAATATAACAAGAAATGACATGAGTTTTTGAAAAGACAAAAAGACATTATTTTCATTGACAAAATCCCAAATCCCAACTACTCTCTTAGTTCGCTGAGTTTATCGGTTGTTCATTCTTCGCCGTCATCTCACCTACAAGGAAGGGAATAAAAACAAGTGTGAGAAAAACCTCATTGAGTGTTCAAAGATTTTCGTGAAAAGTTTTCATTAAAATCATAAGAATAAAAAAATAAGAACTTAAAATCCAATATACTTTCAATAACGTATACTTTTCAGAAAAACATTATTTCATGCCGCTCCTTATAACCCCACAGTAAAACAGGCCTTATGTCTACCTGATAGTCGATCAAACTATCCAGTCAGGACCTTGCCATGGTACAGGGGTGGAATTCTACGATCCAACTAAATCAGTGAAGGCTTCTATCACTCGATTTAAAGGGAATGGGCAAAGGAAACTGACAAGTAGCTCGCCAGACACAACTGACCAAACTACAAGCCAATTAACCTGAACCAAACGTACGTATCTTTCTTGAACCGTCAATTAAAACAAAATAACAATCATGTATATAAATATATATATATATATATATATATATATATATATATATATCCTTCAAAATCAGCAGAAGCATGCTAAAACTCTTTCGTGATTTGGTTTTTATGCTATAGAACGTGCGTTTTGGAAACCATGCATTACTTATATATAAGTTGAAAACATATGAAAATACCTTCCAGGTTTCGAAAATAATATATATATATATATATATATATATATATATATATATATATATATATATATATATATATATATATATATATATATATATATATATATATATATATATATATGGTTTTGTTGAACACTCACTTTTCAAGATTAGGAAGAGCAAGAATTATGAAAGTACTTGCAAGAAGAACTTGCTACTAACTTGAAAGAAAAATACAATAGTACGTGAAGATTTTTTGAAGAAAATGCCCAAAACGTTTTTGGACAAATGAGGGCTGAAAAAAGAGGGTATTTATAGGGTGGATTTGGGGAATGTGAAAGGGTTGAAGAGCTAAAAATAAATGGCAATTTAAATGGCATAAATTGCACTTCAAACTCATGATAAAACCAACAATAAAAGAGGCAAAATTAAGAGAGACCTTTCAAATTTTTTTCCAAACATTTAAACACAATAAATAATGATAAATGATCAGATTTTACTTGGAAAAAAAGTTCAAAAACGTTTTTGGCATGACTTAGGGTCATTTGTACACAAAAATAAAATGTTACACACCAAAAATGCAACACTTGGAGCAATTAAATTGAACTCACAATTAGACATGCACATGTAATAACTAAACTCAAAATATTGAACATGCACACGCAATATTACACTTAGACATGCATAAGTAACATGAAAATAAACATTAAAGACAAATGAAAATAAAGTCATAAGGTTGATCGAAACATAGCTGAAATATAGCATGTAACATTCGACATTACAAGCGACCTTTCGTATCATAACATGAAAAAGAAATAAAAATATTTTATTTATTAAAGAAACCTCAAGTTACCAAACACTTGTATTTTGAAATATATGAATATAAACTAAGACTTTAATTTCTAAACATTAAGAGAGCCACACACACATAAAGACATGCATATAAATTGCATAATTCAAAAGTGACTCTTCACATTATAAACTAATCAAAGCACACAAGTAATTACCATTTATTGAATAAATGAATTAAAATAAAAGCTCTTCATATAAATCATCAATAAAACACACATAAAGACTTCTATTAAGTTAGACAATTAAAAAGAAGTCTTGTCACATTAATCATTCATAAAGATAAATTTAAGAGAGGTTATTCCAATGATTTTAAAATAAGTACACCAACAAATTAAAGGATAAAATAATCACATTTTTTAGAAAGAAAATACACCAAAAAAAATTTCTCTTCTTTTAAAAAAAGTACAAAATAAATAACAACACATATTACAAATTGACAAGTTACATAGACTTTTAAAACAAATAATAAACATCTAAAACAATAACACAATCAAATTAAAATAATTCAAATATATTTTCATACAAATACACTGTTAGGAATATCTGTTTAGATTTTGATCAGCAACCTAATGACTTATCTTAGCTCAGAAAGGTGATTAGTACTCTTATTTCACTTGAACACTGTAAAAGAGGAAACTCACTAAGTATGATAGTCTAGCAAATCTTGTATAGGATGTTAGGTCTCGAAATGTAATTTTTATTTTCTGAGGAAGACCAAGAAGAAGGCATCCAGCAGGAAAAGTTCAACGAATTTGAAGATTTGAAGACTGCACAAGATTGCTGAAGACAAGGGTTTTTCAGATACTTATGTCCAGATATCTTGAAGAAACAAGTGTTTCAAAACACAAAGTGTTGCAAAAAGATATCTGAGAGTTAAAGGTTTCTGAGACGAGGAAAGTGCCCACAGATATCTACACTCAGATACCTTGGACATAAAATATGCTTCTGAAAAAGAAACATATTATAACAAGTTGTTTAAACAAATGGTATCTGGAGCTATGATGATCTCTGGAAAAGAACGTGCAAAGCCTCAGAAAGCTTGCATAGTTCCGTTGGCACTACAGGACAAAGTATAGTACAGTGCATTAAATGCACAGACAGAAACGTCTGAACGAAAGCTGTAGCTTCTGAAGAAGAAGACAAACCTACTACAGTACTATACTCAGATATCAATAGTTTGAATTTGATTTAAGCCTAACGGATACTATTCAAACGGCACTCAAATTCATCTATAAATATCAAACACTTAGACTGCTTGAGAACACACACAGAACAGACACACTGAACATCTTAGATCACTGAACTTATACTGAATACTCACACAAGTTCTCTCAAGCAAACTACTTACTTTCAAGCTTTCTGTTGCGACCAAAGCTCTTGATTCTAAGTAGCACAAAAGTTCTAAGTGCCCTGATCCTTAACAAGCATTGTTATCTGTGAAGGAGTTGAACTAAGATTTCATATCCGAGATTCATTCTCTGGAACACTTGCAATAGACTTGGGTCAGTAGAGAACAAGATACCATACATTGAAAAGTGTATTAAGTATACTTGATTCATAGAGCTATCTGAATAACTGAATAAGTTATTTAAGAAGCTCACCTGACAAACAAACCTAAAACCAACACCTTAAATGGTGTGGAGTACAAGAAGTACTTAGTTTGGGAAACTAAGGAATAACTCCAAGGTTATTGAGCACATGAAGTACTTAGTTGGGAAACTGAAGAACAACTCAAAAAGGTTTCTGAGTACAGGAAGTACTTGGCTGTGAAAGCCGGGGGAATAACTCAGGGGGAACACTTGGTTGGGAACCTAGTGTATTTAGGAATCAAGAAAAGATATCTGTAAGGTTACCTCATTTATCTTAGTGGATTCTAGGTCGGAGAAAGACCGAAGTGGATTAGTTGAAGGATTACGCCACCTTCAGATACCACTATAAAAAGACTTGTGTTATTTACTTTCTGCAGCTTATTACTTGTTTTACTTAGATTGCAAAGTACTTACACTTATCTTGCTGAACACGTGCACTTATCTTAGAAAAGTTTTCCGCTCTCTGAAATTAAGTATCAGATATCTTCACAAATATCTGAGAAATTGTGTTTATCGACAAAAGTTTTGAAAGACTATTCACCCCCCCCCTCTAGTCTTTTACTTTGCCGTTATCTGGACCAACAAGTGGTATCGAAAGGGGAGGTTCCCAAGCTTCGCACCTTGAACCTAGATCCCGAGATAAGTGCCCACTAACCGCTTTTCACCTACACTTGATTCGTTTGTTTAGTGTGTTTCTTTGCAGGATGTCTTTAAGTGACGCCCAATTCTTAAGCCGAGAATTATGAGAAATGGAAGAACAACATGATGCTCCACCTAGAAGCCATCGATGTGAAATGATCGAAGTAATAAAGAATGGCCCAATAGTCATTCAACAACTCAAGCAAGTCATAGAGATTTCTAATGGTAGAGACAGAGAACAAAGTGATGGGTCTTCACGCAGACGAATCGTCGACCAATGGAGACACGCCAAATCAAGTCATTTACGAACCTAAGCCCAGAGAACTCTGGACATCGGAAGATGTCAGGAGAAATCATTTGGATGGACAGGCTCGTAATATCATCATACGTTCTACTCCAGAGCACATACAATTAAAGCTGGGGTGCAAAAAACGCAAAGTGGCTCAGCAACTGATTGAAGAACTCTGTGCTGGCACTGAAAAAGCAAAGGAAAATAAGTTCAAAGTTTTGAAGCTAAAATTCCAAAACGTTAAACAAGGTCCCTCAGAGACTCTTGAAGAACTAGATTTCCGGTTTACAACACTTATGAGTGACATGGATGTACTTGGTGAAAGTAATAGATATACCCAGTCAGAAAAGATTAAAACCATTGTGAGAAGTCTTAATCATAACTGGGAACACACAAAGTTTTTCTACTTTAACCAAGGAATGCCAGATATCACTCATGTGGAACTTTTCTCTCACCTTGCCACTGTTGACTACGAGACAACTCAAAGGGAACAAACAACTGAGAAGTTGCAGAATGTTGCTCTAGTTGCTCAAGGAACTTCTGAAAAGAAGAAAGGCAAGGATATGACTGAGGATGCTCTTGCTGTAAAGCAAATGGAAAAATATGTCAGTCGAGAAATTGAGAGAAGAAAAGCCAAAGAGAAGCTCAAAAAGCATCTAGGCTCAAACTATCACCAGTACAAAAATATGCAGAGCTCGCTGAACAAGCCAGCTCAAAAAGCATCAAGTACTGAGGAAGCAGAAATCGGAAATGATATCTGTTTCTATTGTCAGAAACCTGGTCATTTCAAGAAGGATTGTCCTGCCTTCAACAAACTTAAGACAGGTGACAAGAAAGATAGAAGAATCTTCAAAAGAAGTCATAGAGCTATGCTCACTGAAGAAAGGAAAAAGATTCAACTTCAACTGGATGCTCTAGATATTGAGTCTGATTCTGAGGATGAGGATTCAGATGATTCCACACTACCTTCTCCAGAAATATGCGGTGTTTCTCATGAAGTAATTGACTTTGGTCAAAAGAAGAAAGAAGTGTGTGGAATGGCTGAAGAAATCTTCCCAGATATCTCCAACATTGAACCTTGTCTAATGGCCGATGAGGTAACACATACATCCTGTTATACTTATGAAAGTGATGAAGAAGGAATCAAAGAACTGGAAAATCTCAGAAAAGAAATTGATCTTTACAAAAGAGAATTTCTAATGATCCGAGCTAGAGCCGAAATATTCGAAGAAGAAAAGAATTCTCTTGCATAGGAAAATTCACAATTAATCAAGATATCTGAGAAAAAGGATGCAGAAAATGCATTTCTCAAGGCTCAGATATCTGAGACTGAAAAGTCACATAAAGAAGCAATGGCTAATCTTCAAAAGAAATATGAAGGTCTTCTTTCTGAAAATAAGGAACTCAAAAGGAAAGAGATATCTTTTCAATCTTATGCCATAGCTAGTGACACTCTTACTGAAGTACAATCTTATTTAAGAGATCCTTCAGAAAAGAGAGGACTTGGGCTGGACACACAAACAGATAGTCCCACCACTCTGAATAAGAGTAATAGAGGACTAACATTCGTCAGTGCTCAGTAAGGTGATTCCCAAACAATCTACAGCATCAGTCAGAAATCTAAGATTGCGGACAAAGGAAAGGCAGTTGCGACCAAGCCTTTGTGGGAAAAACAAGTCCAAAAGAAAATTGTGAGAAATGTCTCTGAAAAGAAACATAACACTGAGAAGTGCAATCACCCACAGTGCTATGTCTCTCAAAAAGGGAAAATTGCAGGAGCTGGCAAATTTTCTTATGTCACGTTTTCTGAAAAGAAAATTGATCATCCAGAGACTAGCAAAGCTGCTGAAGAGAGATCTCAGACAGCCTCAGGTGCTCGGAATGGTATTGGCTATAAAGCCATCGGGAAACAACTTGCTCGCGAATACAAACAAGAGCAAGAACGATGGTTAAAGGCTAGAATTGCTCACATCAATTATCAGAAGTGGAAGATAAATCAAGCCACTAAAAATCTGAATGCCAGGGCTAGAAGAAATCTGGCTAGCAAAGCTAAGTTCTTTGAAAGCGCACTCGAAATCACAGTATCTGAAAGCACCAAATGGAGCACCTAGGAACACACCAAGGAAGAAAATAGTTCTTAACAACAATGATACCAATCATTTAACTAAGATTCCTCCTTATGTTCCTGTTAGACAAAAGAATGCTCCTAAGAAATTCATTCAAAAATGGATTCCTACTGGAAGATTCTTTAGTCTAGATGGTTCCATTGTTGGTATGAGAACCTAATCTCCTGTTTCCTGTTTTGTGCAGAACACTCTAAAGACTAACTCAAAGTGGCATTTTGATAGTGGATGTGGGAAGCACATGTCAGGAGACAAAGCAAATCTGATTAACTACAAAAAGTGCAATGATGGACAAATTATCAGGTTTGCTGGAGGAGTAAAAATCCAACCATAGGTTTTGGCAATTTGAAATTCGGAGCCCTCACAATCTCTGAAGTACTTCATGTAAAGGGATTGAAAGATAATCTCCTAAGCATGAGTCAACTAGTAGACAAAGGGTACTCTGTCAAGATCAAGTCAAAACTATGTAAAGTGATTGACAATGAGTCAAAGCAGAGAGTCTTGGTTGCAAGGCGTAAAGGAAATCTTTATGTTGCTGGGCATCCGCTACAACCGAAGAATGTCTCATGGTGAGTCAATCTGGCCACACTGAAGAAAATTGGCTATGGCATAAAAGAATGAGTCACTTGAATTTCAAAACTCTGAATAAGCTAGCCAAGAAAGAGTTGGTGGTTGGTTTACCCAAAATGGCATATAGAAAAGAAGGAGTATGCTCAGCTTGCCAAATGGGAAAACAATCCAAAACATCTTTCAAGTCTAAGACTAGACATTCCATTGAAAGGCCACTGCAATTGTTACATATGGATTTGTTTGAATCCTCAGTAACTAGTTATGCAGGAAAAGTATGGTCTGGTTGTTGTTGATGATTACTCAAGATTCACTTGGGTTGTCTTTCTCAAACACAAATCTGATGCAAGGGCTGAGATACCTAACTTGCTGAATAAGCTCGAAGTCATGAAAAATGACAAGGTATCTAATCGAGCACCATGGTACTGAATTTGTGAACCAGTACATCAAAGAGTTTTGTACCTGCAAAGGTATACAACATTAACTATCTTCTGTAAGGACACCACAACAAAATGGTGTTGCTGAAAGAAAGAATAGGACCCTAAAAGAAGCAGCAAGAACAATGCTTGTTGACACTGAAATAAGTGAAATCTATTGGGTTGAAGCTGTAAACAAAGCATGCTACACTCAAAATAGATGTCTGATTAACAAACACCATGACAAAACTCCGTACGAGCTTCTCATTGGTAGACCACCAAGTATCAAACATCTAAGGGTGTTTAGTTGCAGATGTTTTGTTCTTAACAATGGAAAAGAATACTTGAGAACATTTCAACCAAAGGCAGATGAAGGAGTATTTCTTGGTTATTCTCTGAATAGCAAAGCCTACAAAATCTACAACAAAAGAACATAAAAGATCGAGGAATCTATTCATGTAGTATTCTATGAAGGAAACAAGAAAGTACTCTTGAATGATGATCTCTCAGATAGGTTCAAAGAACTAATGATTAAAGATTCTGAAAAAGGATCCTTAGAAGGAAACAATTCTATCATTCAAATAGAGGATGAGTCTGACGATGAAAAGCAACCTATACTTAGTAACAACCAGATGACTCTAAGACATGATGAAGAATTTCCTATGAGAATTCCAGAAATGGAACAGGTTACTGAGAACCTTCATCATGAAGAGGTATCTGAAAGAGAGTTTGCCGAAATGCAAGTTCCAGATATCTCTAACACTGAAAGAGTGTCAGATATCCATGGCATTTTCCATATGTCAGATATCTTGGATACTACACAAGTATCTCATCAAGATCATATTGATTCACATTCAAATCAAAATGATATTGATCCTACTAGTTCAAAACCCATTATTAAATGGATAAGAAATCATCCTGCAAAGGATGTGATTGGTCCCATAGACCAAGGAGTTAGAACTAGAAGAGTAATCGCTGAAAAAGCAAGTTGTCTCTATGGATGTTTCATCTCAAAAATTGAACGAAAGACAATAGAAGAAGCATTAAAGGATCAAGATTGGATCTCTGCAATGCAAGAAGACTTGGATCAATTTGAGAGAAACAAAGTCTGGAAACTGGTTCCATTTGCTGACGGAATATACGTAATCGGAACCAAGTGGGTTTTCAGAAACAAAATGAATGAGTCTGGTGAAATAACCAGAAACAAAGCTAGGTTGGTTGCCAAGGGATTCACCCAGACTGAAGGACTAGATTTTGATGAATCTTATGCACCAGTTGCATGACTGGATGCAATAAGACTCTTTCTAGCCTTTGCAGCTCATAATGACTTTAAAGTTTATCAGATGGATGTCAAGAGTGCATTTCTAAATGGTGAACTGGCTTAGGAAGTCTATGTTGAGCAACCACTAGGTTTTGAAGTTCCCTCAGCAAGTAGGATGGTCTATAAGCTTCAGAAAGCTCTGTATGGGCTGAAACAAGCTCCAAGAGCGTGGTATGATACATTGGCCAGATACCTACTAGAAAGTGGTTTCAAAAAGGAGATATTGATAAAACACTCTTCACATTGAACCATGATGGGAAACTACTTTTAGTTCAAGTATATGTTGATGACATTATATTTGGATCTAAAGACAAGCAACTTTGTGAAGACTTTGCTGAACTCATGAAATGTAAATTTGAGATGAGCATGATGGGAGAATTGAATTACTTCCTAGGGCTGCAAGTCAAGCAACTCAATGATGGAATATTCATAGTCAAACAAAGTATGCAAAGGATGTGCTCAATAAGTTCAATCTAAAGCCTTCTGAAAAGAATGCTAAGATACCAATGAGCATTGGAACCAAAATGACCTATACTGAATCTGACAAGAGTGTTGAAGAACACACATATAGGAAATTGATTGGGTCTCTACTATACCTCACTGCAAGTAGACCTGATATTCAATATGCAGTTGGAGTGTGTGCTAGATTTCAGACAAATCCAATGCAGTCACACTACAACATTGCTATGAAGATATTGAGGTATGTAAAAGGTATTGTAGAAGTTGGATTGTGGTATCCAAAAGATAGTGGATTGAGTTTGGTTGGCTATTCAGATGCCGACTATGCTGGATCATTGCTTGATAGAAAAAGCACCTCAGGAAATTGTCAATTTCTTGGTGCTAGATTAATATCATGGTTCAGCAAGAAACAAAACTCAATTGCCACATCTACCACAGAAGCTGAATATATTGCTGCTGGATGTTGTGCTTCACAGATATTGTGGATACAACAACAACTCAGAGACTATGGACTCAATGAAGAAAAGACTCCCATTTTCTGTGACAACACTAGTGCTATTGCCATAACTCAGAATCCTAAGTTTCATGCAAGAACAAAGCACATTGATGTTAGACACCACTTCATCAGAGACCATGTTGAAAAAGGCAATATAGAGATACTCAAGATTGGCACTGAAGACCAACTTGCAGATATCTTCACTAAGCCACTACAAGAAAGTAGATTCCTAACTTTAAGGGTAAATGGAATTGCCAAGGTGATAAATTGGTAACTGAGACGGGAACACAGTAAGCTAAAGAGTAGAAAAAGGCTTTCTAAAAAGAAATGTACTTTACAAGAGAAGAGATATCTGAGACAGGCACTCAGATATTAAAGCTATGTGTGAAAATGGTTTTATAGGTATCTGAAACATGTATTCAGATATAGAAGGCCACTGAGTAAGGGAGAACACAAAAGGAGAACATTCGACAACTAGTACAACTTGTTAGTAGTCAACTATCTTCTTGTGTTTTGTAAATTTCCATTTTTATGAAAATTTCAAGTAGACTGAACGCTTAATTAATAAGCTCAGATATAGGTTTGTCTCCTAGTTACAGGTTACTGAAGAATCGAAAGAGACTCAACTAGCTATTAGCCAAAAGGCATTAATTGGGGACAATTACATGTGTTGATTGTGATCATTGCTGAGAACATAATCTCAACCATTGAAATATATGGCGATCGACATTCAACGGTTAAGATGCGTCTTTACTGCCCACTAGCACTGTAACCCAGAAACTGGCCCACTCACATTTAATGAAAAACCACTTTTTCACCCACGCCTAAGTGCAGACTGCTAGTACGTATATACAAAATAGATTTGTATCTATGTATTTGCATTGCTATATAAAGAAGTTTTTGGCAAAAGGAAATACTTTCGCCTAAACTTACATTTTTACAAGCACGAAAATAGCAAAATCTTCAACTTTCTCTGCAAATCTTCTCTGCAAACTCTGAGTTTTTCTGCTAAGTCTTTTTGCAAAGAATCACTTAAATGAAATCGACTCTAATCTCTTTCAAACACTACTACTATTTATACAGAAGAGATGGCACCCAAGAGAACCAGATCCCAGAAATCGCAAGTCTCTACTTCTGGAACTGCTGAAAAGCAAACTCCAGTTTTAGTTGTGACAAATAAGAGACTTGAAGGACAATTCAATTTTGCGAATTGGAACCCTGACTCTAGGATGTTGTGGGGAGGAACTTTAATTGATGAATACCTGCTGGGAGTTGCAATGAACCTAGCAGATGTGAAGCGAACCCTTGACTTGATTGAAAAGGCAAAAATCAAGGAGTTTTGCTCTGCTCAACCCAGTGGTGTATCCACTGTGGATGTTTTGGAGTTCTGTAATAACTCCAAATTCTCTACCAGAATTGTTGATGGCACTGAAGAAGTGCTCATCAAGACAAAAGTACAAGGTCTTGAGATAAGCCTTGACTTTGAGTCGTTCAACAACCACTTTGGGCTGCCTGCCCAAGGTGAGGATTACAAAATTGACACTAACGGTGAAGAGTTGAGAGATGGAGTCAAGAATTTCTACTCACTGTTCAGTAATCATGATGTTGCTGATGTCCCTTTAAAATTCATCTCTGCTGACATCAGAAGAAGACACCTTGTAGAGCAATGGGATATGATGGCACTTATACTGCATATGTGTTTTGATTCCAATCAAGGTGGAGCCGACTAAATCAGCATGGAGAGGTGGATAATGATGTTGTTTCTCAGCTCACTGGAAGAAAGGCTGGAAAACCCCTTCAACTGGGGAAAGTACGTCTATATGAAGTTTGTTGACAAACTTCAAGGGAGGTGTCTGAGCCAGCTATTGCGACCTCAAAGAAATCTAGGACTGGAGGTAAGAAGAAGGCAGCAGCTAAGAAGGCCACTTTTGTGGTTAACCTAGATGCTCAGATATCTGAACCCAGTGTTGTAGAAACTACTGGAGGTGTTCAGATATAACTCCATAGTGCTGGAGATACCACTGCTTTCGTCAAGAAAGCCCTCCATAGTGTTGAAGATACCACTCGTGTTGCCAAGAGGGTTGATGCATCCCATACGATTATTGCTGAAGAAGCAGACATATTCAGTTTCGAACCATTCTTGGAAGAGAATGTAGAAAAAGTTCAGGGGGAACCTATAAACCCTGTAGTTGCTGAAGAAGTAACTACTTCAAAGGTTGCTGAAGAAGCAACTGCATCCAAAGTTTCTAAAGAAGCAACACCATGAGGGCATACCACCTTCCAGCAAATGCAGGATGCCTTGATGAGTGACAATGTGATACTTGATGACAATGCCAATGCATCAGTGCACAAGTTAATTGTGGATCCGGAGAGAACAATAACTGATGTTCCTTCTCCATCTAGATCTCGTTCACCACAACAACCACAATAACCACAAGAGCCCCAGACTTCTGCCGATCTGAGGCAAGAATACTTTGGACTGGATGTTATTGAAATCCGTCAAGTGGTTGTTGATGCTGAAGAAACTCCTACAAGAGAGCAGGTTCCCCAACTCTCACATGAGAGGAGGACATTCACAGATCTTTTAGAATAGACCCTTCCGAAGGTTGCGACTCAGGGCGATCAACCAAGGGAGGCAACTGAGCCAAATACTCAGGATAGGCTTGAAGTGCCTGAAACTTCAAACAAAGAGATCGTCTCTGAACAACAAGACTAGAGCATGGAAGCTACACGAGTTCCAGATACCAATCAGCCTGATCTTCATCAGGTTACTGAATGGTTTAAATCTATACTTGTAAAATTTCTATGCATTATGTTTTGTTAATTATTGATTGATCTTTGTTACAGGCTTAAAAAGAAACATGATGAGACGAGGAAGCTGAAAAGCTTACCTTAGAGATTGAGAAGGAGGAAACTTCACCCTCCACAAACAAGGATGCTGAGCCTGCCCTGCAGATAGATAAGGATCCAAGTTTGCTTTCTCAGAAATCTCACACTCATGATTTGACTAATCCATTCTCATGTTTCTTCAAGGCTCTAACTGAGAAGGAAGATGGTGTGGCTGAAAAGCCTATGACACCAGAGGACATTCCAGAGACTTCCAAGGTCTCTGAGAAGCACATATCTGAGCCTCTTGATGAAGAGGTAGAAATCTCAAATACTTGTGTATGTGAAGTCCTACTAAATCTTTCTAAGTGTACTAACACTTTTCATTCTCAGGTTCAGAAAGAAATAGAAGTTGGTGAGGATAGGACATCCAAGTCTCCTCAACCAATAGAGATATCTGAGGGTCCTTCAAACTCTCCAGTGAAGATATCTGAGCCTGTTGTTGCGACACAGGTAACTCAGATACCTAACACACTTACTAATTAGATGTCTGAACAAGTTTTGATACTTATTCAAAACAATTCTATTTTCTTTCAGGCTTAAAATGAGGGTACTTCACAGCAAATGTTGGAAGAAGAAGAGAAACTGCGCCTTGAGTTGGAAACCAAGGTTGCTGAAAAGGAAGCCAATCTACGCAGGGTTGAAGAATTGACTCACAAGGAGGAAGAAGCTCTTGTTGAGCAACGACAACTCCTGCTTGATGCACAAGCATTCGTTGAGGATACCAAACTGACACGCACAAAAGTGCCGACCATCAGTAAGACAGACACTTGCAAAACATTGAGACAAAAAGTTCCCAATGAGGCCATGCAATGAGCATACAATGCAATTATTGAAACTTGAGATGAATGACATGGAATAAGGGGAGCAGCATCAGCCTTAGAATTTTGAAAATTGAGTCGCGTGCCAAAGTCCCTTTCGACCTGATGATTTGAGTACAATAGCATAAGAAATTAATGGCACTTTGTAACGAAAGTTACCACCTGGCTTTACTTTTGATTGTTTACCCTGCTGGACACTTTCGGTTGTGAGAGAGTAGCAATAGCTAACTACCTGTGAGGGACCATCGGACTAGCTCTAAGTTCTTTTTACCTTGGAAATGAACTTGTTTGTTTTTCTTCTAGCCTGCCCACCAACGTTGGTGAAAATTCAAAATTTTTGCATCTTTTAGGTTTGCTGTTAGCAATGGTGGACTCGGTAGCTTGGTCGTTTAAGTCTTATGTGTTTGTTTGGGTAGAGTCTAGTGCTTTAGAGTTGTTTGTTTGCTCGAGGACGAGCAAAGGTTTTGTTTGGGGGGTTTTATTAGGCTATATTTTAGAGTCTCATCTCGTTCTTTTTACCGTCATTTGTTAGTTTTTTTTATTTGTGTTTTTAGTGTTTCTTGGGCGTTTTTATGTGTTTTGTGTTTTACTTGTGTTGTACAGGTTTTTGTTTGTTTAGAGATGTTTTGGAGGAAAAATGACGTTCTTGGAAGGTCGTATTCGAGTGAAGACTCAAAAACTCCACTTAGTAGGCGAAAGATTCGAAGTCCAGTGAAGATCCTTATCAAAAGGGCCAGGACGCATCCTAGATTCATCCAGGACGCATCTCCACAGGCCGCAATTGGGACACGTCCTAGATTCACCCAGGACGTGTCTCCACAGTCCGCAGGACGCGTCTCCACAGCCCAGATGACGCGTCGCAGATTATTTCAGGACACGTCCCAGGACTTTTTAGTGCAGAATCTGTTTCCTTTATTTATTTCAATTTTCAGTCATTATGGACACACTCTTCTTTACGTTATTTTCTCTCCCAAGCAAGAACAAACCCTAGTTTTGGTTTTCTTGCTCTAGTTGATCATCAATTTCACTTGTAATCGCATCATTGACATTGGATTCAGATCTTGAGGTTAGATTATCAATCGACTATTCTTTCTTTCACAATTTTATCTCTTGTGTTTGATTTATTGGTTGAATGCTTATGATATCACCTTGTATGTCTAATTCGATTGTGACAATCAATATGTATGCTATTACTTGTGCTATGAGTAGCTAATCCTTTTATAGATACTGTGGCAATGTAGGAGTAATCAAATTAGAGTCTTGACCTAGAATTGTTCGTATGTGTTAAGCTTATTCAAAATCTTCGTAAAAATCCCAAATTTAGTAATCTAGTTTCAAATCTTCAAACCTTTCCGGTTAAGAATCAATTGATTGATTTCACTACTTTTACATTTTCAAAGAATGTCTTGGTTACACTGAATTTGCACTTTTCCGGACAAATAATTGTGACAAGCATATGAACAATAGGTCTGACTCGCTATTCGATTTCTCTGAACTGCTACCGTGTATGCTACTCTTCCTTCTTGATCAAAAACCTTCTTTCAGTTTACTTAGTTTTATCAATATTGATCTTACAAACTCAATCTTTCAAACTGTTTCTGCAAATTCTTACGTTTACACTTGAAAACGTCATAGTTACCTAGTTAGCTCCTTGAGAATGATCTCGTAGTTAAAGTCTGTTTACAACAACTGCTTTAGTTACTTTGTTGCTTTTTAAGAAGTACTAACTTGAGCACATCAACGATGAATCCTTCTATGAGTGCAGGGAACGGTTCAAGCATCTTCTGGGACAGTGCACACATCACAAGTTCGACAGTGTCTCACTGTGCCACATTTTTTATGATGGGCTTACTAGGGAGGATCATCAATTGGTCGACATGAGTGTAGGAGGGTCTATTCTGGAGACTACGACTGCGGAACTCGAAGAAGTCTTCGAGAAACTGGTTGCGAATTCCCAACACAAGGGGGTGCGGGTAAAAAGAGCCCATAAGAGTGAGAGTAAGCTTGTTGAAGAACTTGATGTTCCAAGGACTCAGGAGATGGTTCAGCAGGTAAGGATCCTTAGCCCAGGTACACTGCCAAACACCCAAGCCAATGAGAGGTGCAACTTGTGTGGAAACTATGGGCATGGAGCTAACATGTGCAGACTTCATGAGGCTATGGCTGAGAGTTCAAATGAGGAGATGGTCAACTGGGTTCAGAATAAGCATAAGGGAGCCTGGGTTGCCAAAGGTGAGTTCACGGGAAGCAAGACCTATGTGCCGGATCGCAGTAATCTGAGTTACGGGAACAACTTTTATGAGAACACTCCACAGACTCCACAGTCACCACCGAAACCTCCACAGGAACAAGAACCATTAGAGCAGAGGCTAAGGCAGTTCATGGCCCACTCTGATAAGTTCTACTATAACTCTAGAAAGGCTCAAGAAAGAAGCGACAAGCATGCATAAGGGATGGAGCAGTCCCAAAAGAGGCTAGAGATGCTATGGGACAATTATTGGCAAGGGCTCAATAGCGGGAAGCAGGTAAGCTCCCTAGAACCGTGGAGAAGAGCTTCATGGTGAAGTTAATTTACTGTTGATGAATCGGCACCCCGATGCAGGTAGCTCAAGGAGGGAGCACTACTTGTTCTTGCTGCAATGGAAAGGGCATAATTCCTCAGGTTGAAGAGACTAGCAAGCTTCTTCTGGCTCAAATTCCGGAGCCTATGATCCCCCTGGTTTCAAAATATCCAGTCGAGAAGGCGATTGACAAACCCGTCGATGCAGTGCCACAAGTGATTCCAAAATAAGCTAAAAGTCTAAGTGATTCCGACAGCTTCGACCTGCTAGTGGGGATAAGAGCGACTCCCGATGTCGTGGGAGTTGTAGACACTGGGTCCAGTTGTAACTTGATGACGTTTGGTATTACGAAGACTTGGGTTTCAAGGGTACGAAACTGGTTAAGTGCATGATGCTACTTGCAGATGGATCCCGAACCCGACCAATGGGTTTGATTGAGGGCGTCAAGATTGACTTGGATGGAACTGAGGTGCCTACTAACTTTTTGGTGATTGAGTCACCACCACATGCGCTTGGTGCCAAAGGAAGTGATACGATGCTACTGGGTTGCCCCTTTATCAAAGCAACTCGCATGGTGATCGACCTCTGATGAGTCGATATTTTAACGACTCATTTAGTGCCTTTTTCCATATTTTATTGCGTCTTTTAGCCTTTATTTAGTGTTTTTTGTTCCTTGTCACGTTTGGGTTTTTTGTGTGTTTTTGTGCTTTTTTAGGTGTCTTAGCGTCATTGGCAAGGAAATGGAGGACCGAAGTGCAAAGAAGACTTCAAAACCTTCTAGAAGCACCACAAGGCCAAGTTAGTGGGCCACTACTCCAAGAGAGGTGACATGGAGGTTGGAAAAGGGAGAGAAAAGTGGAGAAAATGGGAAAAATGGAGGAGTTCCCGGAGACAAGGCTCACCGCGGTGAGCCCCACATCAAAACGGGCTCACCACGGTACAACGAAGCAGAAAACAAGGCAAAAACTCCAGACCGCGGTGAGGAGGATTCCCCAAAGAGCCTCACTGCGGTGAGCTCTATTTGACAGAATCAACCCACGTTTTTCTGGCAGTTTTTCCCATGATTTCAAGTTTCTTCTTCCTTGGTCTTATAAATAGACCACTTGTATCAGTGATTAGGACATATCTTCATTACTTCTACTTTCATATTTTCAATTCCAAGCATTGTAAACACTTAGAGATTTCAATCTCTCTTTTAATTCGAAGAAGCATTATTGATCTTTCTGACGATCGCAGAGATCAATAGGCGCCCATGTATTGTGACATATTGATATCTGATCGTTGAACGCATGATTGATCGTTGTGAACTTGCATCAGTCTTTACCTCTAATTATTATATATCTGGATGAAGGCATAGCTAGTGACAAGCTTTTTGCCGTAACTCATACGTACTTATAATCTGTATCTGGTTCAATTTTGCAATAGCAAAGTATTGTATTCGCGGGCAGTGTACCATTAGCTATATCGCGTCAGTACTTTTGAAAGATCCGCTTGCTTCGTTCTAATTGTAGAAATTGCATGATCTAGGTATTATCTTGTCTTGTAATTGTAATTTGTTGTAGGGTTTTGAAGTATCAACCTTACCCACACTATCTATTTACAACTCATACCTTGAGCCTACACTTAGAACTAGCTTAATTAATTCCTCGAGAGAACGACCCTGTGGTTTAAGCATTGTTGTACTACGACAACCGCTTTACTACTTGTTTATTTTACAAGTATTAATTTTGAGTGCATCAAAATTTGGCGCCGCTGTCGGGGAATTGATTCCTACGTTCTTCAATAAGTAAGATAAGTGTGTAGGTGCGTATTTTTATTTTTATCTTATTCAAAAACCAAAGAAAAAAATCTGAAAATTTCAAGAAAAAAAAATCAAAAATAGTTTCTTCAGGTCGTTTCAATTTGAGGCATCTAATAGAACTCATAAGAACAGGTACTGCTTTTTGAGTTAAGTTATTTATTTCATTACAGGTTTATGCAAGGGAGACATTCGTTGAAATCTCCGTTGACTGAAAGAAACAACGACCTAGAGAGGGAAATCCGGGAAATGAGAAGGAACCTAACGAAAGTTACCATGTCGGAAGAAGGCACAAGTACCAACAACAACATACCAGCAAGAACGGTGACGACCGCAATTGCAAACGCCCTTGAAACCGCGAATGCACCTAGACGGGAGTTTGGGGAGTACATGCAACCCGCGGTGCTTGCAGGATCTCGCGACGACGTGGCTCTTGCACCTTCCAGAGAAATCTATGAGGACCTGGGAGGATGTTTACAAGATCTTTATGGGGAAGTACTTTCCTTATTCGAAGACCTCGAACCTAAGGAGTCAAATCGCCCACTTTCAGCAGCGATATGACGAGAGCATATATGTGGCCCGAGAGCGATTCAAGTACCTGCTGGCCCAATGTCCACACCACCGGTTTGACGCAATGACGTTGTGTCAGAGCTTTTATGAAGGGCTTGACGTAACAACACAGATGCTTGTGGACATGAGCTTGGGTGGCTCGATAATGTAGAGCACAGTAGAGGAGATAGAAGCTGCCATCGACAAATCGGCAGAAGCTTCTCAACACAAGGGTGTAAGGGCCTGAGAAAAAGGAAAAGGCGAAGCCAAGGCTGCCGAAGAAGTTGGGGCTCCCGACTTCAACCACATGCTAGAAGAGATGCAACAGGTCAAGATGGCTGTGATCGTTGCCGCACCAACCCAGCAATCCAACGAACAATGTAGAGTGTGCTATAACTCCGGGCATGGTGCTAACGTATGCAGGTTTCGACAAGCTCGGGAGATGAACCCGAACCTCATGGAGGAAGTGCATTGGGTCGATAGGCAAGGAGTGAGGCGCCTAGGGTTCATGCCGTACAGGAAGCCAATGGAATACGGGGACCGTAGGATGTTGAGTTACTCAAACAATAACTACGAGAATTACATTCCACCTGCGCCACAGAACGAGGCCCCCATTGAAGCTGCTAGCCTGGGAAGACCACCCAGGGACGATCTTGCTGGCAGAATCAAGATGATCATGGAGAACTCCGATCGCTTCTACAAACAGTTGAGCCAAATCCAGGAGAGGAATGATAAGTGGTTTGAGGTGCTAGAGAATTCAGCACGGAGGATCGAGAACATGGTCGGAGAACTGATGGTGAGGTCGCAGAGACGGGAACAAGGAAAGTTCTCGAGCACTACGGAGAAAGCCCAGGCCATCGACGACGCCAGGGAGTGAAGCTGTGGAAGAGTCGACGCTAACGACTATAACCAAAGCATGATTTACCGCTTTGCACGTAGGACGTAGAATGCATTTAGGTAACCTCATGTTTAATTTCCCGCATTACGTTTAGAACAATTTACTGCTTTCATAGGGTAGCTTCTTAATTTAGTTAAAATTTATTTCATTACATTATTATTATGAAAAAACAAAAAAATTTAAGGGCCTTACACGGTAAGTTTAGGGGAAGGAAGAACTCACCACGGTCTAAGTAGAACGGAACACTATTCAATTCTGCTTGGACCGCCATCCTTCTCCCAAGCCTAACCAGAGTTAGCCCCCGAGTAGTAAATATGAAGACAGACTTTTTTCCTCTTCACTTTTGAAAACTCGGACATTCAAAAAGGCGACTGAGCACCTAGCGCGAATGCGTAAAGCTCAGACGGATGACTGGCAGCAACAAAGAGGAGTCCCATCTTCCGGACCCCATGATCCGCCTTCCTCTTAGTGATCATGCCGACCGAGGCATACTACGGACGGTAACTCTGAACTTTCTCCTTTTTATTTATTCTTTATGCTAGGGCCTAGCTATCGTATAGGTTTGGGGAGGGAAGTTGTATCATATGCTTACGTGCCTTGGATATTTGCTGCCTTGTATATATTGTATATATGTGTTTTTTCTTTTCTTTTTCGTTCTTGCGATTATGTGGGGTGGTATGTTAGCCACCTTTGTGTGATTGCAGTTGAGTCGGGTCTTTTGGCCTATGTTTTGTCCTATTTCAAAATTTTTTGAGTCGAGTCTTGAGTTCTTTTGACAAGTCTGGTTATCTATTGCCTGAGTTAAGCCTTTTTACTGATGTGATCTTAGATGGCCTCTGACTGAGTGCTAAGGAATTTTCGAAAATCACTTTAGTTCGTTTCACTTGTAAATAAAAAGTCTTCCTGTTTTAGTAGTCAAAAAGCCGGTGAGAAGCCTTAAAGCCGATGAAAAAATTTTGTACCGGCAAATGTGTGATTCTAGTAGGATGAGCAAGGTTTTTTAACTTGCTCCACTTCACATACATGTGCACTCTTTTTGAAAACGAGTATGACGAACGACATTTTCGATTTGTTGTCTCGATTCTGGAACCTGTTCCAAGGAACAGGTTTGGGGAGGAGGATTCTTGTCAACTTCATACTCAAGCTCACAACTTTCTATATTTGAGCTATGGTCGATTTCGAAATTGTTTTGTATTGCTATGCTTCCGTTCTTAAAAAAAAAGAAAAAAATAGAAAAAATATCAAGATGTATTCCAGGATCACTTGTGATCGTCTAAGATCGTGTTGGGCATTTCCAAATACTACCTATAAACCAACGCGGGGCTGATTATGCGTATGCTGTGAGGGTTGATGGTTTTGTTTCCAAAATGCATGCCAAATACTACCTATAAACCAGCGCGTGGGCGGTGCTCGTATGTTGTGAGGGTTGATGGGGTGTATACCAAACCGACACGAACAAAAGTATGGATCTTAGGCAACCTATTGGGATACACTTGCAACATTGAGATAAAAAAAAATGAAAAAATAGAAAATCTGTGCAAAAAGAGCAAAGCACAAGAAAAAAAGAGAAAGAAATAAACGTGCAAAAAGAGAAAAGCACGAGAATGGCAGCTAATTTTATTTCCTTGTATTTGATTTCGACCCCTTTCCTAAAAAGTCCTTTCTGACTCATTTGATTTGAGTCCAAAAGCATGTAATATTAGTGGCAGCTTGTGACGTTTGTTGTCACCATCCTAAGTTATGTCTTGAGCGAATACCCTTATTTACTGGACACTTTCAGTTGAGAGACTTGAGAGTTGCACCATTATCTTCCTTTGTGAGGGACTACTAGGATAGGATTAAGTTTTATTTACTTGTGAAATGGAAGATTGTAATCTTTGCAAAGCTACTTGTCAAAGTTAGAGGAGATAGAAGTTTACATCAGAATAAGGGCTTATCTCTGGCAAAACTTGTTCCGGTAGCTTGTCGATTGAACTCTTTTGTGTTTCGTCGTGTCTATGTGTTTTTTCTTTTTCTAGGTTTTAGAGTTGTTTGCTCGAGGACGAGCAAAGGTTCGGTTTGGGGAGTTTGATGAGTCGATATTTCAACGACTCATTTAGTTCCATTTTCGGTATTTCGTTGCGCTCTGCCTTTATTTAGTGTTTTTTGTTCCGTGTCACGTTTGGGTTTTTTTTTTGTGTGTTTTTGTGCTTTTTTAGGTGTCTTAGCGTCATTGGTAAGGAAATGGAGGACCAAAGTGCAAAGAAGACTTCAAAACCTTCTAGAAGCACTACAAGGCCATGTTAGTGGGCCACTACTCCAAGAGAGGTGACATGGAGGTTGGAAAAGGGAGAGAAAAGTGGAGAAAATGGAAAAAATGGAGGAGTTCCCGGAGACAAGGCTCACCGCGGTGAGCCCCACATCCAAACGGGCTCACCGCGGTACAACGAAGCATAAAATAGGGCAGAAAGTCTAGACCGCGGTGATGAGGATTCCCCAAAGAGACTCACCGCGGTGAGCTCTGTTTAGAATCAACCCACGTTTTTCTGGCAATTTTTCCCATGATTTCTAGTTTCTTCTTCCTTGGTCTTATAAATAGACCACTTGTATCAGTCATTAGGACATATCTTCATTACTTCTACTTTCATATTTTCAATTCCAAGCATTGTAAACACTTAGTGATTTCAATCTCTCTTTTAATTCGAAGAAGCATTATTGATCTTTCTGACGATCGCAGAGACCAATAGGCGCCCAGGTATTCAATAGTACGAGTTAGGCGGTTGCTGTTAATAACTTGTATTGTGACCTATTAATATCTGATCGTTGAACGCATGCTTGATCATTGTGAACTTGCATCAGTCTTTACCTCTAATTAGTATATATCCGGATGAGGGCATAGCTAGTGACTAGCTTTTTGTCGTAACTCATACGTACTTATAATCTGTATCTGGTTCGATTTTGCAATAGCAAAGTGTTTCATTCGCGGGCAGTGTACCATTAGCTATATCGCGTCAGCACTTTTGAAAGATCAGCTTACTTCGTTTTAATTGTAGAAATTACATGATTTAGGTATTACCTTGTCTTGTAATTGTAATTTGTTGTAGGGTTTTGAAGTATCAACCTTACCCACACTATCTGTTTACAACTCACACCTTGAGCCTACACCTTAGAACTAGCTTAATCAATTCATCGAGAGAACGACCCTGTGGTTTAAGCATTGTTTTACTACGACAACCGCTTTACTACTTGTGTTATTTTACAAGTATTAATTTTGAGCGCATCAACCTCCATTCCCGTACCTGCACATATGAGGTACAAGGCAAGCAATGGAAGTTGCTAGCCTATTTCGATCCTAGTTTATCTGCTTCACAGGATAGGAGCAAGGAGTACAAGGGGGCTTATACTGGTCCCCTATATATTCATTCACATACGTAGGGTAGGAAGGGAACCTGGAAAGCTAAGAGCCCCCTAGGCACGAAGTGATCGAGAGTGCCTGAAGAAGTCGAGCTAACGACTATAACCACAAGCATCTTGCTCTGCATTTAGACATTTTTTCTTTTAGTTTGTTCAAGACATTTGTACAGTTTGGATTAAGTTGTTTATTTCGAACTCAAAGCTTTTAGACAGTAATTTTTTCAATTTTAGACCATTTTGCATCCGATCGTACTTTCTGATTCTTTTCATTTTGTCGTGTGTTGTCATTTTTCTGCATGAAAAAACAAAATTGAGGGTTGAAAAAAAATTTAGTTGTTTTTTTGCGTGAACAGTCTGGCCAGGGTTCTGGGACGCGTCCCAGACCACTCTAGGAAACGTCCCCACAGCTCGCAATCTGGGATGCATCCCAGAATTTGCGCTGGACGCATCCTGAGACCTCGCCCATACTGCTCATTGCCAAACCCGGACGCGTCCGAGAAACAAGTTCGGACACGTCCGGGCGTCATTTTTAAGGAGAAGACAGTGAGTCTTCGACTCATTCTTCTTCTTCTCTTTTCTTCCTCAACGCCTTTCTCTCTACCCAATTTCTTCAGTACAACTCAAAGGAACATCTAGCCAAGAAGCTAAATGAAAGACAACTCTAAGACACAAGAAAAAGAAACTCGAGTTTACAACCATGATTTCTAAATCCTTGCAACTAAGAAAAGCCTACCTAATCTCAACAAAGTATCAGAATCCTAGAACCCCAGATCAGGTCTGTAATTCCAAAAGGATCGATAAAACCTCCAAACACTTGCACACAGTGATGGACTAGGTCCACAACCTGTAGTCTTGAAGGCGATAGCTAGAATCAGTCTTCTCAGAATGTCAAGCCTTCTGAGCTATTAGTGGAGAGCTTGAAGGACCAAGCCCAAGCCAGAGACAGAGAAATACCCGCAATGCATGGCAATCCAGCTCCAGCAAGAGGTCTAGACCAACAACTAAAGCCAGAAACAAAACTAAACAACAAATATTAGTGTAACAACTTTTCCAGGAACACAATCAAACATTTCACAAACCTATTAGGAACTGGAAACTTAACCTGAAGCCTAGCAAGTAAGGAAGAACTAATGTACTTACAAACCTGAGCCACATCAAATTTTTCCTGTTGGAATATTACCAGGTTCCTAGCTCGCCAAATAGAAGCCAGCACTGTACATACTACAACAGACTTTAACTTGTATAGAGTAGACTTCTTCTTTGTAGCATGTGCAAAGATCTGCATCAAATCTGCAAAGCTAGAAATACAGCCACCCAGTCCAAGAAAAGGTAAGAACTGAACCAACACAGAATGAGTCACAAAGCAGTAAAAAAATAGATGATTCCTATTTTCAGGGCCAGAACGACACAGTGAACAAATATTAGAATCCACCAGACCCCATTTGAAGAGTCTATCACTAGTTGGTAACCTATCAAGACAGAGCAACCAACAACAGAAAGAATGCTTGGGGAGGGATATATTATTCCAAAAAAACTCGTCCAAATCAATTCTTGCGATTTCAAGCCAAAAAATGTTATAAAGAAAAAGCAACATTCCTTTCTTAGCAGTATGGTCCAGCAAATGTATGTCATTAGGAGATAACAGATGCAAAAGTTGATCTCTAATATTAAGTACATACTTGAACCAAGAGCTATCACCAGCTCTCACCCTAACCTTCCAGATGGACTAGTTCTTTAATCTGTAAACCAGCATCCATTTTGCCAAACAGAAGAAGGAGGCTTGGAAAGCTCAAAGATATAACATCCCATTGCAGCTTTGTTCCAAGAAAGCAGTTCTTTAATCCCTAGACCACCTTGATTTCTATCATGACAAACAGAAGACCAAGCAACCATGTTTCTATGCCCAGTATCAGTGCCAGACCATAGAAAGTTTCTAAGGATAGCTCTAAATTCAGTACACCAACAGGGATGGGTAAAAGAAGAGCCAAAAATCGTTGAATACTTTCCAGAACAGCTTTAACCAAGACTAACGTGCCTGCATAGCTGAGATGCCTACATGACCAGGACTGAATCTTACTCACCATCTTTGAGAGAAGACCATCATATTCAGCCAGTCGCAATCTCCGTGGATTAAAGGTATACCAAGATACTTGATAGGAAATGATCCTTCAGGAAATTGCATTATCTGCAGCAAGTCATACTTTGCACTCTCATTCACACCTCCAAAGAAAATATGAATTTTTCCTATATTAGCTTGTAGTCCAGAGGAATTAGAGAACTCATCCAAAACCATCTTGAGCAATGTCAAAGACTCCTTATCAGCCCTACAAAAAATTAACAAGTCATCAGCGAATCTCAATTGCACAAGAGACAATTTCTTACATTTAGGGTGAAATGGAAAGAAGAATGAACTTCTCCCCTGTTAATAAGCCTTGTTAAGTAGTCCATACACATGACAAACAAGTAGGGACTGAGAGGATCCCCTTGCCTCAACCCTTGTTTACCTTACAACAAACCTTCAAGTCTCCCATTAACATTAAAAGAGCACTGAGAAGTGGACACACAAAGCATTACCCTGTGAATAAACCAAGGGCAGAATTTATAAGAACACAAGACTTGGTACAAAAAGCTCCAGGAAATGGAATCATAAGCCTTCTGCAAGTCAATCTTCATAAAACACCTAGGGGAAATGTGTTTCTGATTCTAGCCCTTGATTAGTTCCTGAATAAGAAGTATATTGTGATGCATTTGTCTACCAGCAACAAATGCACTTTGAGAATCCAAAATGCGCATAGGCATAAGAGGCTAAAGTCTCTGGGCCAACACTTTTGTAATAATCTTGTAGATTATATTACAACAAGCTATTAGCCGAAACTCCTTGGTAGACATAGGGTGTTCTACCTTGGGAATAAGAGAGACTGAAGTGATGTTCACTTGCTTAAGCAGCTTCCCAGATTGATAAAAACTCATCCACAGCTCTAACCACCAAATCTCCAGTGATAGGCCAACTTTTCTTATAAAAGTGAGCATTGTAGCCATCCGGGCCAGGAGCCTTATGATCCCCCATCCCAAAAACAACTCTCCTGATTTCAGACGAAGTTACATGAGCAGACAGTTGATCATTCATCTCAGTAGTAAGACTATGAGCCTGATCCATAAGGTTCCCATCAATCATAGAAGTTTCCCTAGAAGTACCAAAGAGCTGAGTATAAAAACCAAGAATATGGTCCACCAGTAACTTCTGATCAGTGATGCAGTTGCCATTATCATCCTGAAGAGCCAGAATAGTATTCATTTTCCTTCTCTTAGTAATTTGAGCATGAAAAAATCTAGAATTAATATCTCCATCTTCAGCCCAGGACACCTTAGCTTTTTGCTGTAAAAGGGAGAGTTGATTCTCCCTAAGAGTAGTGTAATCAGAGCAGCTTGACAAGAATCCAAATGTAGCCTAGCACTCTGCACTTGAGCCTCCAGATTACAATACTTATCTCTGTTTAAAATTTTCAAATCTTTCTTCAGAGAACTTAAATGAGACACTAGCTGAAACATATAGCAACCAGAAACAGATCGATCCCAATGATTCTTAACCAACTGAATAAACTGATCATCCTTAGTCCAAAAATTCTTGAATTTGAAAGCAGGAGCACACTTATATTTAGGTGTAAACAATATCACCAAAATCTTAGCATGATCAGAAATCCCTTTAGGTAAGAAATGTACAGTTGAAGCAGAAATAGAAAGTTCCCAAAGAGAATTTAACAAAACCCTATCCAACTTACAAAACGTGTGACCATTATCCTAGGTGAACTTCTGGCTCAAGTACTTGTGATCATGAAGATCAGTTTGTTGTAGAAAATCAGACAACTTAGAAGAAACATTGCAAGGACTGGATAGATCATGAAGCTTCTCAGAACTATTAAGAACAACATTAAAATCCCCTAAAACAGTCCAGGGTTCAGTAGTCTGAGAGAAAAGTAAAAGATCCTCCCATAACTCCTTCCTCAGCTCCAAAGAATTATAAGCATACACAAAGGAACAATGAAAGGAACTTCTGCCATCCACAGACTTAACAGAACAATGAATGACATGTGCATTCATGCTTAAAACCACAACCTTCACCTTGCTTGAATCCCAAAACACTGCAATCCTACAATTCTTATCATGATCAATATTACTAACCATATCCAGGTTACAAGAAGTTTTCCAGTACCTATCAAAATTAGACCAAGAGTCTTTCCTGATCCTAGTTTCTAAAACTGTCCCCAAAGTAACATGTTGAGAAAGAATAATTTTTTTCAGTTCACTTTTCTTCAAGGGACTATTAAGTCCCGTGATGTTCCAGGCAAAAATATTACAATCATCCATTAGAATCAGGAGCACTAGGTGTTCCACCCCTCAATTCATAATGATGATTACTAGTCACCAGAGCTTTGCGTTTCGCTCTCCTATTCTTGGTAGTCAATTGCACATGCAACTGAGTATTAACCAGAACCTCCTGCTGCTGAGAAATACCAGGATCAGCAGGTAGCATATTTCTTGGGCTAGCCGAGATAATTGACCCAGCATGTAACACAACCACAGATCCAACAGCAGTCTTCAGCAATAGTAGTATGAGTAGTATCAGAAGTTGACAATGTAGAATCACCAGAAAAAGAATTCCCTAAATGTCCCCTAAGAGCTAAGTCAGTATGATCCACTAGTAGAGGGAGACTTGTAGCATCAGCCTCAACAGAACAAACAGATTGCACTATAGGAGGTAAAGTTTCAGAGATAGATATCAGATCTTGCGTAGTAGCAAAGTAATGGGTCTGAGCATGTACATGCCTTGTGTCTTGAGTTGAAGAACCACCAGCAACATTAGCAGCCTAAGCACCCTTATTAATCCACTGGGTAGAATCTCTAACATTACACCTACTGGCCAAATGTCCAAACCTATGACATTTGGTACAGTGATGGGGCCTAAAGTCATAAACAACCTTTTGTTGCTTCAACACACCATCAGGCCCTTTGAGAGTAATAACATCTTTAAGCGGCTGTGAAGCATTCACCTCAACCATCACTCTTGCATAAGACAATCTAACCTTGTCTGTGACACCCCAGATTTTAACGTACCTTAGTATTTTTGCCCTTGCATGCTTTTACTTGTGTTAGTGTATTTGTATGAAAATATATTTTAATTATTTTAATTTGATTGTGTTATTGTTTTAGATGTTTATTATTTGTTTTAAAAGTCTATGTAACTTGTCAATTTGTAATATGTGTGGTTATTTATTTTGTACTTTTTTTAAAGAAGAGAAATTATTTTTGGTGTATTTTCCTACTTAAAAATGTGATTATTTTATCCTTTAATTTGTTGGTGTAATTATTTGAAAATAATTTGATAGTCATCTCTTAAATTTATTTTTATGAATGATTAATGTGCCAAGACTTCTTTTTAATTGTCTAGCTTAATTCAGTACTTTATTTGTTTGCTTTGAATGATGTATAATGTGAAGAGTGCCATTTTAATTATGTATTTTAATGTATATCATTATTTGTGTGGCTTGATTAGATTTAAAGATTAACTTCAATTGTCTTCATGTGAGTTCATTATATGTTATATTAATAGTAGTTATGTTAGAAGAAATCTAAGATTCTTTTTAATTATTTTATTTAAATGTAAGTCTTTATGTATGTGCTTTATTGATGAATAATGTGAAGTATTAATTCTCTAATGAATACAAGTGTTTATGTATGTGCTTTATTGATGATTTATGTGAAGAGTCTTCCTTTTAATTAACTAATTCAATACAAGGTAATTATATATGTTCTTTGATTGATTTATAATGTGAAGAGTCATTTTTGAATTATGTAATGTACATGCATGTTTTATGTGTGTGGGGCTCTCTTAATGTTTTGAAATTAAAGTGTTATTTTATATTCATATATTTCAAAATACAAGAGTTTGGTAACTTGAGGTTTCTTTAATGAATGAAATATTTTTCTTTCTTTTTCATGTTACGATACGAAAGGTCGCTTGTAATGTCGAATGTCACATGCTATGTTTCAGCTATGTTTCGATCAACGTTCTGATTTTCTTTTCGTTTCTCTTTTATGTTACTTATGCATGTCTAAGTGTAATATTGCCTATGCATGTTCAATATTTTAAGTTTAATTGTTGCATATGCATGTGTAATTGTGAGTTCAATTTAATTGCTCTAAGTGTTGCATTTTTAGTGTGTCACATTTTATTTTTGTGTACAAATGACCTATGTGATACCAAAAATGTTTTTGAACCTTTTCCCAACTAAAATATGATCATTTATCATTAGTTATTGTGTTTAAATGTTTGGAAAAGAAATTGATTGGCCTCTCTTATGTTGGCACTTTTATTGTTGGTTTTATGTGAGTTTTAAGTTCAATTTAAACCATTTAAATTGCCATTTATTTTTAGCTCTACAACCCTTCCATCTCCACCAATTCTACCCTATAAATACCCCTTGTTGCAGCCACTTTTACTCAAAAAAATTCTGAATATTTTACTTCAAAAAAATCTTCAAGTACTATTGTCTTTTTCTTTCAAGTTTGTATAGATTGTTCTTCTTGCAAGTACTTTCATGGTTCTTACTCTTCTTAACCTTCAAAAGTGAGTGTTCTACAAAACTATATATATATATATATGTATTATTTTCAAAACCTAGAAGGTATTTTAATATGTCAACTTATATATAAGTAATGCATGGTTTTCAAAATGCACGTGCTATTGCATAAAAACCAAATCACAAAAGAATTTTAGCATGCTTCCGCTGATTTTGAAAGAGATATATATATATATATATATATATATATATATATATATATATATATATATATATATATATATTTACATGATTGTTATTTTGTTTTGATTGTTGGTTCAAGAAAGATACGTACGTTTGGTTCAGGTTAATTGGCTTGTAGTTTGGTCAGTTGTGTCTGGCGAGCTACCTGTCGGTTTCCTTTGCCCATTCCCTTTAAATCGAGTGATAGAAGCCTTCACTAATTTAGTTGGTGTTGGTCCAGATAACGGCAAAGTAAAAGACTAGGGGGGGGGGGGGGCTGAATAGATATCTGATACTTAGAATCAGAGTGCGGAAGACTTAATAAAGATAAGTGCAGAAACAGTTAATAAGTGTGTGTGTTGCTGAAGTATAAATACAGAAATGTAAATGACACAGCAAGTATAGTGGTATCTGGAGGTGGCGTAATCCTCCAACTAATCCACTTCGGTCTATCAGAGACCTAGAATTCACTAGAACAGATAGTTGAGATAACCTTTCACAGCCAAGTACTTCCTGTACTCAGAAACCTTTGAGTTATTCCCTAGCTTCCCAAGCTAAGTACTTCCTATACTCAATAACCTTGGAGTTATTCCTCAGTTTCCCAAATCAATTACTTCCTATACTCCGGTAACCTTGGAGTTATTCCCTGATTTTTCAAACTAAGTACTTCTCACATCCACGCCGATTATGGTGTTGGTTTAGGTTTGAGTTGTCGGATGAGCGTCTTAATAACTTTTCGATTAATCGATAGCTCGTGAACTAAGTTACTTAATACACTTTACAGTATGGTATCTTGTTCGATTTCTTGACCAAGTCTTATGATATCATTCAAGAGAATGAATCTCGGATAGTTGATCTTTTGATTCAACTCCTTTCTGAATAGCTTTGCTTGTTTAGGATCAGGACACTTAGAACTTCAGTGTTTACTCAAGATCAAAAGCTTTAGTCGCAACAGAAAGCTTTGATAATAAGTAAGTTGCTTTGAGAGAGTAAGATAGTCAGATATCGTATGCAGTTCAAGGTCTTGTGTTCTGAGTTGTGTGTATCTCTCAAGCTGTCTAAGTGTTGATATTTATAGATGAATTTGTTTGTCGTTTGAATAGTATCCGTTAGGCTCAAATTCAAACTATCGATATCTGTATGTATAATCTTGTAGCGGTTTTGTCTTCTTCTCGAAAAAGTTGCTTTTATTCGATCTCATCCGTGCATTAAATGCATTGTACTATACTATTTGTCCTGTAGTGTTAACGGAACTATGCTTTATATCAGAGACTAGTGTTATCTGATTCTTTGCACGTCCTTATCTTCATTCTTCAGATACCACTTGTATTTATTGAAACAACTTTGTTTGCAATATATATTTCTCTTTCAGAAATGTGGTTAACGCTCAAGGTATCTGAGAATAGATATCTGTGGACACTTTCCTTGTTCTCAGATATGTATCTTATTTCTCAGATATCTCTTGTGACACAGTTTGTTTGAAATTGTTCGTGTCTACAAGATATCTGGCTAAGATATCTGAACAACAGATTCAGTAATCTTGTGCAGTTTTCTTCAAGTCTTCAATTGTTGTTGAGCTTTCTGCTTGGATGTCTTCTTCTTGGTCTTCTCTTCATAAAATAAAAATTACATTTCGAGACCTAACATCCTATACAAGATTAGCTAGACTATCATACTTAGTGGGTTTCCTCTTTTACAATGTTCAAGTGAACCAAGAGTACTAATCACCTTTCTGAGACTAAGATAAGTCATCATGTTGCTGAACAAAATCTAAACAGATATTCTTAACAAAATATCTAACAGTTGGGTCGTAGAATTCCACCCCTATACCATGGAAGGGTCCTGACTGGATAGTTTGATCGACTATCAGGGAGACATAAGGCATGTTTTACTGTGGGGTTATAAGGAGCGGCATGAAATAATGTTTTTCCGAAAAGTACATGTCATTGAAAGTATTTTCTATTTATGTTCTTCAATGTTTATTATTATGATTTTAATGAAAACTTCACACGAAAATCTTTGAACACTCATTGAGGTTTTTCTCACACTTGTTTTTATTCCCTTCCTTGTAGGTGAGATGGCGGTGAAGAATGAACAATCGATAAACTCAGGGAACTAAGAGAGTGGTTGGGATTTGGGATTTTTGTCAATGAAAATAATGTCTTTTTGTCTTTTTCAAAAACTCATGTCATTTCCAGTTATATTCTGTATTTTTTAAAGATAAGAATGTTGAAAATATTGTGGTTTTAATTGCTGAATAAAATATATTTTTAATTCAACAACTTCAAACGAAAGGTTATCTGTAACTTCCCATGTTTCACTAAACGTTTCGGCTCTGCTTTCGCCCGACGTCCCGACTGAAATTCACTTCCTTTAAAAACCTAAAAGTCGGGGCGTTACATTGTCTTTAGTCAACTTATCCATACCATAAGGAGAACCAAGCATACTAGCTGTTTTTCTAAGCATATGAGTAGTCCAAAATTGCAAATCCAGATCAGGCAACTTGATCCACACAGGTAAAGTTTGTAAACTAGTAGCATCTAATTTCATTCCAGGCTTCCATTGCCGAAGGAGAAGGGGATAACTACCATTGATAGTCCAAGGTCCTCCATCAAGTATAGAACGCATATCTTCACTAGTTTCAAATCGAAAGACACAAATTCCTTTATTAGTTAAACTAATCCTAGGTTTCACCTTCCAGTTCGAACTAACATACCTCTCTAAAGCAAAATGAACAGGTTTCAACCCAACAATAGTACCAATCAGAGAAAATTGCCAAAACTCAATACCTTCCTTCACATCATCATCATCGTATTCCAATACAGTCGAATTAATCGGAGAAGTAAAACGAAGAGGCATAGAATTAGTAGGCTGTCGATTCCCCGCAAATAAAGCATTGAAACAATGAGCTAGAAATTGTTGCCGACTAACATCAAACCAACCTGTACGATTGTGAGAAATAGGATCAGGATGAACAGATACCTGAACAATTGGATCCAAAGGAGCATCAACAATCAAATCAGAAGACTGTGACACATCGTCATCATCCAAATCCGACATTGCGGGATCCTCCGTATCATGAAGCGCATCCATTGCTTCCGTCAGCTCCACCGATTTCCCCCTATTCAGGTTGCCTTTGGACTTTCGCTTCTTCATCATAGCTAACCACAGAAGAAAAGCAGTAGAAAACGAAGGAAAAGCTGGAGAAATCAGTCGTTGTTGAGTCACAACAATAATCTCAAACAAACAAACACAATCGATCAACCAAAACGAAAACGAAGAAACACGGAATTTACGTGGTTCGGCCAAAATAGCCTACATCCACGGGAAACCAAGCACGTATATTGATATCAACTGAGATTCGATTACAAGCTTATACAATCTATACAAAGATCAAGCTCAATCGACTATCTATACTCCTCAATCAATCAAATGAGAAAACAAGATAACAATCTCAATGATAAATGAAACAACGATGAAACTCGAACCAGTTCTACGTATGCGGATCAAGAAACTGAATCTTCCAATTGTCGATCGATGCGAATAAACTTCCTCAACCGCTATCCAAAATCTCGGATCAAATGGTGAAGAAACGAGAGAAAAAAATCGAAAACTAAATGATAGCCACTTGCTGCTTTTCTTACTTCTCTTCTCTTTAATAACCGCTCATAACAAACTAACAAATGAAGAAATGATCTCAAACCTTGATCTCTCGAAATGATCCGATCCGTCAATCATCTTGAGTAAGCATTAGCTGTCAAACTTGGTTTCATAAGATTTACGAAACTTGAAACTTAGTTTGAAATTTCAAACTAGTTTCACTCGTTCAAACCAGTTTCGAATTTACGAAACTTTCGAAACTAAATGTCAAACTAGTTTCACTCGCCTGAAACCAACTGAAACTTGGTTTCAGAAAAATTCAACTTACTTGATTTGAGATAAAACACAACAGTCGTCAATGGCGGTTACACCTAGTGAAAGTGTAAATCGCACCTAGTAACGAGAGCGTTTTTCATTCATTCTTGTTGCATTGTGATGGGTTTTCGATCCTCTATTCTTCATCACTATCCTAGGAACATTCCATCCATTCATTCTTCTGTATTCAAGGTAAATTGGCTATGAAACCTACTTTTTCGAATTTGGGTATTTATCTATGTTGATCCTAATTCTTCCTACTTGATGTGTATAACATGCTCTAGTAGTATTGATTGCTTCGAATTTTGAAGTTTTGTCATGATATGCTATTGTTGATTGTTCAATTGCGTATGATGAATGTCGATTTTGGGATGCTGATGTTTGCCTCTCCTTTTGTGCTTACGAGTTCACTCATGCCATAGCTGATTATTGCGTACTAAGGAATTCATGTTAATTTTCTCTTGTTGGATTAAACGCAATTTATTCTTGCTATGGAGTGAAAAATTGGTTTGTGGAAGTTGTATGCCTAGTAACCTTATTTTATGGTTGTGTCTCGATCCTAGCGAGTTCTTTGCAGGAACAATGAGGAGAGTTTCATGAAACAAGAAGAGAAGAGGTGAAGGATCGAGCAGAGATGCCGGCCAGCATAAGGAGGTTGATCCTGACACTGTCGGGCAGCTATCTGCAGCAGGGCGAGTGTATAAGGCACAACACTTCAGCGAGCCCAGGAAGTTCCGGAACGGGCATTGGTACTCGACGAAACTGAACAACCATTGTACGCCAAAATTTTGGCTACAATCTGTGACTAGAGCTGGATCGTACTTACAGGCACCGTGCAAGTACGATCCAGCTCTAGTCATAGATTTTTACATAATGCTGCATGAGAAAGTACCCATCTCCGGTGAGATGTATGTGAGAGGAAGAGAGGTGACATTTTCTGCAGAGTCGATTAGAGCATTCTTGGGTGTGAGGGACCCAGAGGAGAACGATGATGTCTATGACCACTCGGGCATGAATGTGAGAAACAGGAAATATGGAGAGCATCTAACAACATATGTCTTACAAGAGGGGATCCCAACTCACCTTTTTGAAGGGAGGAGTATGATTCCGAGGCAGTATCTGAAGACGGAGGTCCAATTATGGCAGCAGTGGATGCAGTATAATGTGCTGCCAAATTCTCATCTCCCTGATTTATACCCTCCCATCGCTCGACTGATCCACGCTTTGATGGAGAACACCTACGTCGACATTGGCACGGTTATTGTGGGGGAGGTTCTGGCCCGTCGTGGTAAACCCTCACTACTAGCATTTCCATGTTTGATCACAGCTTTCTGCAAGCATCACGGAGTACGAGGTATTCAGTGCCTTGGACCACCGAAAGGACCCTTCACAATGAAGGAAGCTCGACAGGTGCTTATGGCAGGAGAGAACGCAAGATGCAGGGCGCAGAACCTAGCTGATGACCTGCCTGGCGCACATAATCTGAGGATGATGTGGATTATGACCCCGATGAGGTGGATGAGGACTTCATCAATGAAGAAGCACCACCGCCTCCGCCATCTGCACCCATAGGGAGTTACGCTGCCCAGTTTGAGCAGATGACACAGCTGTTCCAGCAGTGGGCAGGACCCATTATGCTAGGATCGAGGGACAGTATGCAACAGTAGCCCGGGAATAATAGGAGCTGCATGCTTGGGCAGCACACCAATTTGCTCGCATCGAGGATCACTATTCCAGGATTGAGCGACATTATGAGCAACAAGCAAAGAGGGATAGGCAGGCCGCCGAGCGCTTCGGTGAGCAGAGCCGCCTTTGGCAATCCCAGCAGGATTTCTGGCGACAACATTTTGGGGGAGGTTCCTCTAGCAGATTTTAAGGACCACCCAGCTGATGACATCACTATGGTTTGCATTTTACACAGCTTTCTTTCTGTACTTCTTCTGCTAGAGGACTAGCAAAAGTCTTGTTTGGGGAGGGCGTGCTGTGTATGATTTAGGATCATGATGTTTCTCTTTTATACTCTTTTCTGGTTCTGTTTCAAGTGGTATGTTAGCCACTATGTGACTTTGTGAGTAACTGTTCCCTTCTTTGTATTTTATTTTTCAAGTGTCTGAGTTAAACTTTTAAGTCGAGTTTCCATTGCTAGTGTTAAACATACTTGATGTTTGCTTTTTGAGTGATTTTTACTAGTAGTGGCTTGTAGGAAAAAAAATGTTATAAGTTCGTTTCCTCTGTAAAAAGGAAGTCTAGTTAGTTCTGCGGTCCAAAAGCTTGTGAGAAACCTATCTTCCCAATGAAAAAAATTTGTACCAGCTTTAATTTGTGTGATTTCTGGGTTGAGCAATTTCTTTTAAGTTATTGCGCCGCTTCATACTTATGTGTACTCGTAGTAATTGGGGATGATGAACGACATGCTTATCTTTGGACTTTTCTTTCCCAAACCTGTTCCAAGAACAGGTTTGGGGAGGGGATTTTCTACCTATGTGACTATTTGTTGACCTATTTTGCACATTACTGAGAGTCTGTTTGATGTTCCCCAAAGTTATCTTGAATTTAATCTTGGGGTGGATCTGTGGTCTAAATCGATTACCGTTGGTCGTTTTAGGCGTGTTCCAAATACTACCACATACCGACGTGGCTGAAAAGCTACATGTCCGTGAGGTTGATGGCACGTATACCAAACTGACACGCACAAAAGTGCACACTTTCGGTAAAACAGACACCTGCAAAATAGTGAGATGAAAAGAGCCCAATGAGGCCATGCAATGAACATACAATGCAAGTCTGTTTGAAAGTTGAAATGAAGGAAATGGAATAAGGGGAGCAGCATCAGTCTTTGATTTTTGCAAAAAAAAATTGAGTCGCGTGCCAGAGTCCTTTTCAACATGATAAATTGAGTACATTAGCATAAGAGATTAATGGCACCTTGTAACGGAAGTTACCGCGTAGCTTTACTTTTGAGCGTTTACCCTTGCTGGACACTTCCAGAAGCGAGAGACTAGCATTAGCTATTTACCTGTGAGGGACCTTCGGATTAGCTTTAAGTCCTTTTTACTTTGGAAACGAACTTGTTTGATTTCTACTTGCCAGTCCACCAACATTAGTAAAATTTAAGATACTTATATCGTTTTGGTTTACTGCCTGCAACGGAAGATTCGGTTGGTTGGTTGTTTAACTCAACTAGTGTGCTTATGTGGTTAGAGTCTAGTCGTGTCTAGGTTGTTTTGTTTGCTCGAGAATGAGCAAATGTTCGATTTGGGGAGTTTGATGAGATGATAATTAGAGTCTCGTCTCGTTCTTTTTTACCGTCTTTTGTTAGTCTTTATTTCCATTGTTTATGTTTCTTGTGCGTTTTGTGTTTTAGTTGTGTTGTACATGTTTCTATTAATTTAGGTGTGTTCTAGAGGTGAAGCGACGTTCTTCGAAGGTCGTATTCGAGTGAAGACTCAACAACTCCATCTATTGGGCCAAAAATCCGGATCCAGTGAAGAATTGGGCCAATGAGGCCCGGATGCGTCCCAGAGAAGGCCAGGACGCGTCCCCACAGCTCGCAGGCCCCGAACAGCCCCGGATGCATCCCCGATGGCAGTTTTTTGCCAATGAACTCCGGACGCATCCCAGATTTCATCCCAGACGCGTCCCCACAGGTCGCAGTTTCTGGACACGTCCGTAGAACCAACCCAGGACCCGTCCGAAGACTTTTCAGCGGATTTTTCAGTTTCTCTACTTATTCGATTTTATACATTATTAGACATATTCTATTCAACGTTTTTACTCTCTCAAGCAAGAACAAACCCTAGTTTTGGTTCTCTTGCCTTGGTTTCTCATTAATTCGACTTGTAATCGCATACTTGACATTGGATTCGTACATTGAGGTTAGATTATCAATTAAATCATTCTTTCTTTCACAATTTCATCGCTTGTGATTGATTTCTTGGTTATATGGTTATCATTGATGAGTCGGTTTTACATCGTCTCATCTGGTTTTTTTTACCGTCTTTTTGTTATACTTAAGTATAGTTTTAGTAGTTTTCCTAGAGTCTTTTTACTTGTTTTGTTCCTGGTGGATTTTCCAGGTATTTGGTTGAACCGCACTAACTGGAGGCAAAAAAGGATGTATTTTACATGCATCTGGAAGATATGGAAGTCCCAATGCCTCGGATGGTTGCTAGAAGTGGAGCGGAGAAGCCAAAATACCAAGAATCGAAGTTAAAAGGAGCAAAATCGAGCTAGAAGGAGCAAAAAGGGCAAAGTCGTCAATTCCAGGAAGAGTGGCGAACGCCAGCTGAAGACTGGCTCCCGCCAGTGCAGTCCAGTGTGCACTGGCGGACGCCAGAGTGGAGCTGGCGGGCGCCATGGACCATATCCTGGCGCCCGCCATGTATAAGGTGGCGTCCGCCAGAATTGGTGCCATGGCGCCCGCCATCAACACCTGGCGGACGCCAGTTCTTCTCAGACATGGGATTTTCCTAATCTGTTCAGATTTTGTTTCTTCTTTCTTCCTATTAGTTAAAAAAACATCGACTTTGACTTTTCATTATCATTCTATTATCAAGAACACACACTTTGCTCTAGAGCTAGACCTAGTTTCAAAGGCAATTACCCGATTTGAGGTAATTGAACCGTTTTCTCTTGTAATCCGACGATTGACGTTGTTTGGGAGATTAACTACACAGCTTTAGCATCGATTCATTTTCGTTCTACAATTTCTACCTAGGGTTTGTGACAACGAAGGGTAAAATTGTATCAATCCGCTCGAATCTCTGTTTTGTGCTTGAGATTATGTTTATTGCTAGTATGATTATGCTTTTGCTTGTCATGAGTAGCTAAACACCCCTATTATGGGGTGGTGACTGATTCAATGCATGCTAGCTAGGGTTTATGTGATTCAAAGTGCATCGGGATTCGACTACTTGTGCCTTTTAGATTAATTACTATTTCTGCTATCGCGTTTGATGATAGTAGGTTAGTCAAATTGATTGTAGCCTAGTGAAACTGACGCCTTCATTAGTGCTATTTGTTTTTGAACTCAAGATTGTGACAACTTGCGTGGTCAATCCCGTGAATCACATGTATCCTGCTAGCTAGCTTGTTGACGTTACCACTCCATAATTTCCCCCATTCATATTTCAATCTCGTTAGTGTCAAATCGGTTTCTAGTAGTTGCAAGTAGTTGTTTACTCTAGTCTATCATCTCGCTGCCGAAGCAAACAAACTTTTACTACTTTTCGTATTGTTACTTTTATTCATAAACTGAAGCTCAGCCTAGTTAAGTCCCTAGAGACCGACCTCGGGGTTAATTTCACTACACTATAGGTTTTCGTAGTGTTGAGAGTTAGCTTTCGGCTAAGTAAACAAATTCAAAACCTGATTTGACACATCATGTTTTTGGCGCCGCTGCCAGGGACTTAACTCCTTTGTTAAGTTTACGAATTTTAGTTACAGTATTTTTTTTTCTTTTTCTAGTTTTTGTTTTTTGTTTTCGTTAGTTTTTTTTTTCTTTGTTACCTCTGTGTTTCTCGTCTTGAGTGCTTGTTTTAACTAACGGGTACTTACGTTTGCGTAGTTCTGGTGTTGTGTCTGTCTTGCAGCACAGGTTCGAAGAGATGACCGAGTTGGAGCAGCCTTGTATGGCTGCACTCTTCGCACTGCCCGTAAAAGTTTACTGTCCTGGTATTGTCACTCCTTCCAATGTGCGTAACTTGGAGATTAAGGGGCATCTTATGGCCCTACTTTCGAAATTCTATGGGCAGAAGAATGAGGAAGTGATGGGATTTCTTATGGAGCTGGAGCACTTTATTGGGTGGTTGCCTAAAGGTGAGAATGTCACCGACAATGATCTAAAGATGAGCGTTTTTCCTATATGTTTAGCTGACAAGGCACGACAGTGGATGAATGGCTTGGATGAAGGAAGCTTAACCACCTGGGCTGAAGTCTACAATGTATTTATGCAGAAGTACTACCCTCTGTCTAAGACTTCTTCTATCAGGCAGCAAATCAGTACCTTTAGCCAGCTGTATGATGAGTCTCTGTATGAAGCATGGGACAGGTTCAAGAGCCTGCTAGCTCAATGTCCTCACCACAGGTACCCCCAGGCTGATCTGAATAAGTATTTCTATGATGGGTTGAATGAGAACCAGCAGTATATGATAGATGCGTCATGCAGGGGTAATATGATGGAATTAACTACTGCTGCTCTCAAGGATAAGTTTGCTAAGTTGGCACAAAACAACCAACACCGCAACCCCAGGAGAAATGTCAGGGGTCAAAGGGGAGAAGCAAACGCTGCTTTTGATGAAGAGCAGAGACCCGGTGCAGGTTTGGTGCAACCAACAAGTGGATCAGGATGGGCAGACGAATTTCATAGCTTCATGAATGAGTCAAGGGAGTTTATGCGCGAAACTAAGGCGCATCGTCAGTCTACCGATGCCCGTATTGGGAAACTGGAAAAGGATAATGAAAAGATCCAAAGAGTTCTCTAGCAGCTACTAGAGAAGAACCAAGAGAGCGAAAAGGAAAAATTCCCTGGTACTCCCGAGAGGGCAATGGCTATTAAGGTGATCACAAAAACATCGGTTGAGGTGACTGTTTTGGAAAATGAGACCCGTGTTGAGGTTTCAAAACAGATTTGCGCAGCTTGTGGGTGTGCATCGTTGATTCCGATTGCTAGTGAAGCATCAGTAGAAGAGGTGATAACTCCCGGTAATTCTGTTGAGGAGTTGACCCCGGAACAAGAGGAAGATCCAGTCGTTTCCGTTGAAGAATTGGGTTCTGCAAAAGAGGAAGATTCCGCAGCTATAGTGAGCATTCCGGAAATTGGAGCAGTTGAAGTTCCTACCAAGGAAGAAGAGTTAGCAAAAAATGCGAAGGAGCATCCTCTTAGTAAGAAGAGCTTTAACATCGTAGTTTGGATGGGAAATTCAAACGTCATTGCGACTTTAGATACAGGAGCTACGTGTAATACAATCCCGTACAGTCCGTTTAAGAGATGTTGCTTTACAGGCTTGGAAGAGATGAAAGCTCGACTCCTAATGGCGGATGGGTCACATAGAAGACCAGTTGGATTGGCAAAGGGTGTCGCGGTTAAACTGAATGTTGAAACTGTTATCACCAATTTTGTTGTTCTGAAGGATGTCCGGGAAGATCAGAAGACAGGACCCGATACAATCCTCCTTGGCTGGCCATTTTTATTCGCCTCTAGAATGGATATTAGCGTGTTTAGACGCACAGCAACATACGAGGTGAATGGTAAGGTCGGCATGGTGAATGTTAGGAATATCTGTTTAGATTTTGATCAACAACCTAATAACTTATCTTAGCTCCGAAAGGTGGTTAGTACTCTTGGTTCACTTGAACACTGTAAAAGAGGAAAATCACTAAGTATGTTAGTCTAGCAAATCTTGTATAGGATGTTAGGTCTCTGAATGTAATTTTTATATGTTTGAAGAAGACCAAGAAGAAGGCATCCAGCAGAAGAGTTCAACAATTTTGAAGATTTGAAGACTGTACAAGATTGCTAAAGACAAAGGAAATTGGTCTCATCAGATACCTATGTCCAGATATCTTAAAGAAACAAGTGTTTTTCAATAAAAAAGTTTTACAAAAGATATTTGAGAACACAAGGTTTCTGAACGAGGAAAAGTGCCCATAGAAACCTAAACTCAGATACCCTGGATAAAACTATGTTTCTGGAAAACAATGTTTCAACATGTATCTGGAGATGTAAAGGTCTGTAGAAAGGGACATGCAATGCTTCAGAAGGCGTGCATAGTTCCGTTGGCACTACAGGACAAAAATAGTACAATGCAATAAATGCGCAGACAGAGACATCTGAACAAAAGAGGAAATCTCTGAAAAGAGACAATGTCTTCTGCAGTACTATTTTTAGATATCAATAGTTTGAATTTGAATTGAGCCTAACGGATACTATTCAAAAGACTTCAAGTTCAACTATAAATATCACCACTTAGAATGCTTGAAACACACATTGAACTTACATTGAACACACAGAACGAACTTATTCATTAAGCATACAAGCCTTCAACCTACTTACTCTTTAGCTTACAGTTGCGACTAAGCTCTTGAATTCTAAGTAGCACAAAAGTTCTAAGTGTCCTGATCCTTAACAAGCATTGCTATCTATGAAGGAGTTGAATCAAAAGATCAAGTATCTGAGTTTCATTCTCAAGAACATTTAACATAGACTTGGGTTAGTGAAGAATATATCACCACACATTGTGAAGTGTGTTAAGTGATTCTTGTTCTATAGAGTATTCCTAAATAACTGAAAAGTTAGTAAGACTACTCGCCTGACAAACCATCATAACCAACAACTTAAACAGCGTGGAGTACAGGAAGTACTTAGTTTGGGAAACTAAGGAATAACTCCAAGGTTACTGTGCATAGGAAGTATTTAGTTTGGGAAACTAAGGAACAGCTCAAAGGTTTCTGAGTATAGGAAGTACATGGCTGGGAGCCGGGGAATAACTCAGGGGGAACACTTGGTTGGGAACCTAGTGTATTTAGGAATCGAGAGAAGATATTTGTAAGGTGAACTCAATTATCTATCTTAGTGGATTCTAGGTCTGAGAAAGGCCGATGTGGATTAGTTGAAGGATTACGCCACCTTCAGATACCACTATAAAAGACGTGTTATTTACTTTCAGCAATTTACTTATCATTCTGTTTATCCTGCTAAGTATTTAAACACATTATATCTTGCTGAGCACGTGCACTTATCACAGAAACGTCTTACGCTCTCTGAAATTAAGTATCAGACATCTTCACAGATATCTGAGAAATTGTGTTTATCGACAAAAGTTGTAAAAGACTATTCACCTCCCCCCCTTCAGTCTTTTCCTTTGCCGTTATCTGGATCAACAAGTGGTATCAGAGCAGGAGGTTCCCAAGCCTTCTGCACTGAACCTAGATCCCATATAAGTACCCACTAACTGCTTTTCATCTACACTTGATTTGTTTGTTTAGTGTGTTTGTTGCAGGATGTCTTTAAGTGACGCTCCAATTCTCAAGCCAGAGAACTATGAGAAATGGAAGAACAACATGATGCTCCACCTAGAAGCCATCAGTGACGAAATGATCGAAGTGATAAAGAATGGCCCCATAGTCATTTAACAACTCAAGCAGGTCATGGAGGTTTCTAATGGTAGAGACAGAGTTCCCACTGATGAAGAACCAAGTGGTGGTTCCTCACAAACAGGCGTCGACCAAGGAAGACCCATCGTCAAGTTGTTTATGAGCCAAAGCCCAGAGAGCTCTGGACATCGGAAAATGCCAAGAGAAATCGACTGGATGGTCAGGCTCGCAATATCATCATACGTTCCACTCCAGAGCACATACAGTGTAAACTGTGGGGTGCAAAAACGGCGAAAGTGGCCTGGCAACTGATTGAAGAAATATGTGCCGGCACTGAGAAAACAAAGGAAAATAAGTTCGAAGTTTTGAAGCTCAAATTCCAAAACTTTAAACAAGGTCCCACAGAGACTCTTGAAGAACTAGATTTCCGGTTCACAGCATTGATAAGTGAAATGGCTGCACTTGGTGAGAGTGAGAGATACTATAACTCTGAAAAGGTTAAGACTATCGTGACAAGCTTGAATCAAAACTGGGAACATACTCAGTACTTTTATTCAAACCAAGGAATGCCAAATATCACTCCAGTAGAACTCTTTTCTCACTTAGCTACTGTCAACTATGAAACTACTCAGAGAGAACAAATGATTGCTGAGAAAGTTCACAATTTTGCTTTAGCAACACAAGGTACTTCTAAAAGAAGGATACCAAAGAAATGACTGAGGAAGATGCTCTTGTTGTAAAGCAAATGAGGAAATATGTCAGTCGGGAGATTGAGAGAAGAAAAGCCAAAGAGAAGTTGAAAAAGCATCTAGGCTCAAACTATCACCAGTACAAAAATATGATCAAGCTCATTGAACAAGCTTTCAAAGAAGCATCTAGTACTGAGGAAGCAGAAATCGGAAATGATATCTGTTTCTATTGTCAGAAACCTGGTCATTTTAAAAGAGACTGCCCTGTTTTCAATAAGCTAAAGACAGGTGACAAGAAAGATAGAAGAAACTTCAAGAGAGGTCAGAGAGCTATGCTCACTGAAGAAAGGAAAAAGATTCAAATCCAACTGGATGCTCTTGATATTGAGTCAGAATCTGAGGAAGAAGACTCAGATGACTCCAAACTACCTTCTCCAGAATTATGTGGCATCACTCATGAATTGGTTGATTTTGGTCAAAAGAAAAGGGAATTATGTGGGGTTGCTGAGGAGATCTATCCAGATTGCTCCAACATTGTGCCTTGCCTAATGGCTGACGAGGTAACCAACATTTCTCAATTCATAAATTATGAGAGTGATGAGGAAGAAATCAGAGATTTAGAATATCTCAGAAGAGAACTTATCTCTACAAAAGAGAATTTCAAATGGTCCGAGCTAGAGCCGACATTTTTGAAGAAGAAAAGAATTCTCTTGAGAAGAAAAATTCACAATTACTCAAGATATCTGAGAAAAAGGATGCTGAAAATGCATATCTCAAAGCACATATATCTGAGACGGAGAATTCACACAGAAAGGCAATGGATATACTCCAAAAGGAAAATAAAGATCTTCTTTCTGAAAATGAGGAACTCAAAAAGAAAGAAATATCTTTTCAATCCTATGCCAAAGCTAGTGACACTCTTACTGAAGTACACTCTTATTTAAAAGATCCTTCAGAAAAGGGAAGATTTGGGCTGGACACACAAACATATAGTTCTACTACTCTGAATAAGAGTGACGAAAGAATAACATTTGTCAGTGCTCAGCAAGATGGTTCTCAAATAACCTACAACATTGGTCAGAAAGCTAAGGTTGTTGACAAAGGAAAGACAGTTGCGACCAAACCTTTGTGAGAAAAACAAGTCCAAAAGAAAACTGTTGGGAACGTTTCTGTAAAGAAACATAACACTGAAAAGTGTAATCGCCACGATGTGCTATGTTCTCGTAAAGGAAAAATTATGAGCGAGCAAATTTTCCAACATCACATTTTCTGGAAAGAAAGATGTCCCAGAGACTAGCAAAGCTACTGAGAAGAGAACTCAGATAGCACCAGGTGCTCGACATGGCATTGGCTATAAAGCCATCGGGAAACAACTCGCTCGTGAGTATAAACAAGAGCAAGAACGATGGATGAAAGCCAGGATTGTGCATAGCAATCAGCAGAAGTGGAAGAAAGAACAGGTTGCGACCACTCTGAATGCCAGGGCTAGAAGAAATCTGGCAAGGAAAGCTAAGTTTGCTGAAAAGCAGATTCAGCAATCTGACAGGTATCTGAAAGCACCACGAGGAGCACCAAGGAACACACCAAGAAGGAATATAGCTTTATATGATAATGACACTAATCATTTACCTGAAATTCCTCCTTATGTTCCAGCAAGACAAAAGAATACCCCAAGGAAGTTCATTCAGAAATGGATTCCTACAGGGAGATTCTTTAGTCCAGAAGGTTCCATTGTTGGAATGAGAGCCTAACTCCATGTTTCCAGTTTTGTGCTGAACATTCTGAGGAAGAACTCGAAGTGGCATTTTGATAGTGGATGTGGGAAGCACATGATAGGAGACAAAGCAAATCTGGTTAACTACAGAAAATGCGATAAAGGACCAATTATTAGATTTGCTGGAGGAGATGAAAATCCAACCATAGGTTTTGGCAATCTGAAGCTTGGAGCTCTTACAATCTCTGAAATACTACATGTAGAGAGATTGACATATAATCTCCTAAGCATGAGTCAATTGGTAGACAAAGGGTACACTATAAAGATCAAGTCAAAACTATGCAAATTAATTGAAATGAGTCAAAGCAGACAGTCTTGGTTGCTAGGCGGAAAGGAAATCTTTATGTTGCTGACTGGGCATCTGCCACAACTGAGGAATGTCTCATGGTGAGTCAATCTGGCCACACTGAAGAAAACTGGCTATGGCATAAAAGAATGAGTCACTTGAACTTCAAAACTCTGAACAAGCTAGCCAAGAATGAATTGGTGGTTGGTTTACCCAAAATAGCATATAGAAAAGATGGTATATGCTCTGCTTGCCAAATCGGAAAACAATCCAAAACATCTTTCAAGTCAAAAACTAGACACTCCAGTGAAAAGCCACTACAAATGTTACATATGGATCTTTTTGAATCCTCTATAACTAGCTATGCAGGAAAGAAGAATGGTCTGGTTGTTGTTGATGATTACTCAAGATTCACTTGGGTTGTATTTCTCAAACAAAAATCTGATGCAAGGGTTGAAATACCCAACTTTCTCAATAAGTTTGAAGTCATGAAAAATAACAGGGTATCTGTAATTAGAATAGACCATGGTACTGAGTTTGTGAACCAGTACATAAAAGAGTTTTGTACCTGCAAAGGTGTACAACATCAACTATCTTCAGTAAGGACACCACAACAAAATGGTGTTGCTGAAATGAAGAATAGGACCCTAAAAGATGCAGCAAGAACAATGCTTGCTGACACTGAAATAAGTGAAATCTATTGGGTTGAAGCTGTTAACACAGCCTGCTACACTCAAAATAGATGTTTGATTAACAAACACCATGACAAAACTCTTTATGAACTTTTGATTGGTAGACTCCCTAGTATCAAACATCTAAGCGTGTTTGGTTTCAGATGTTATGTTCTTAACAATGGAAAAGAATACTTGAGAACATTTCAACCAAAAGCAGACGAAGGAGTATTTCTTGGTTATTCTCTGAATAGCAAAGCCTACAGAATCTACAACAAAAGTACGCAAAAGATTGAAGAATTTGTTCATGTAGTTTTCTACGAAGGAAACAAGAAAGTACCCTTGAATGAAGAACTCTCAGATAGGTTCAAAGAACTAATGATTAAAGATTCTGAAGAAGAATCCTCAAAAGGAAACAACTCAGTCATTCACTTAGAGGGTGACTCTGACGATGAAAAGCTACCATTGCTTAGTAACAACCAGATGACTCTAAGACATGATGAAGAATTTCCTATGAGAATTCCAGAAATGGAATAGGTTACTGAGAATCTTCATCATCAAGAGGTTTCTGAGAATGAGATTGCTGAAAACCCAAGCCCAGATATCTATGGCATTTCCCGTGTGCCAGATATCTCAGATACTGAACAAGTATCTCATCAGGATCATAATGATTCACATTCAGATCAAAATGATAACAATCCTACTAGTTCAAAACCCATTATAAAATGGATAAGAGATCATCCTGCCAAGGATGTGATTGGTTCTTTAGACCAAGGGGTTAGAACTTGGAGAGCAATTGCTGGAAATACAGATTCTCTCTAAGGATGATTCATCTCAAACATTGAACCTAAAACTATAGAAGAAGCATTGAAGGATCAAGACTGGATCTCTGCAATGCAAGAAGAGTTGGATCAATTTGAGAGAAACAAAGTCTGGAAATTAGTTCCATTTGTTGATGGAATATCTGTAATTGGAACCAAGTGGGTTTTGAGGAACAAAATGAATGAGTCTGGTGAAATAACCTGAAACAAAGCAAGGTTGGTTGCCAAGGGATTCACCCAGACTGAAGGACTATATTTTGATGAGTCATATGCTCCAGTTGCAAGATTGGATTCAATTAGACTATTTCTAGCCTTTGCAGCTCATAATGACTTTAAAGTTTATCAAATGGATGTCAAAAGTGCATTCCTAAACGGTGAACTTGCTGAGGAAGTCTATGTTGAACAACGACCAGGCTTCGAAGTTTCCACAGAAAGTAGAATGGTCTATAAGCTTCAGAAAGCTCTGTATAGACTGAAACAGGCTCCAAGAGCATGGTATATGATACTTTAGCCAAATACTTGCTGGAAAGTGGCTTCAAGAAAGGAGATGTTGATAAAACACTCTTTACTTTGAACCATGAAAGGAAACTAATTTTAGTTCAAGTATATGTTGATGACATTATATTTGGATCTAAAGACAAGCAACTTTGTGAAGACTTTGCTGAGCTCATGAAAAGTAAATTTGAGATGAGCATGATGGGAGAATTGAACTACTTCCTAGGGTTACAAGTCAAGCAACTTAATGATGGAATATTCATTAGTCAAACAAAGTATGCAAAAGATATGCTCAACAAGTTTAATCTAAATCCTTCTGGAAAGAATGCAAAGATACCTATGAGCATAGGAACCAAAATGACCTATACTGAATCTGACAAGAGTGTTGAAGAACACAAGTATAGGAAATTGATTGGGTCTCTATTGTACCTCACTGCAAGTAGACCTGATATTCAATATGCAGTTGAAGTGTGTGCTAGATTTCGAACAAATCCGATGCAATCACACTACAACATTGCTATGAAAATATAATTGTATGTAAAGGGTACTGTAGAAGTTGGATTGTGGTATCCAAAAGACAGTAGATTGAATTTAGTTGGCTATTCTGATGCTAACTATGTTGGATTATTGCTTGATAGAAAAAGCACCTCAGGAACTTGTCAATTTCTTGGTGCCAGATTAATATCATGGCTCAGTAAGAAACAAAACTCAATTGCCACATCTACCACAGAGGCTGAATATATTGCTGCTGGGTGATGTGCTTCACAGATATTGTGGATACAACAACAACTCAGAGACTATGAGATCAATGAAGAGAAAACTCCGATTTTCTGTTACAACACAAGTGCTATTGCCATAACTCAAAATCCTAAGTTTCATGCAAGAACAAAGCACACTGATGTTAGACACCACTTCATTAGAGACCATGTTCAAAAAGGCAATATAGAAATACTCAAAATTGGTACTGAAGACCAATTTGCAGATATCTTTACAAAGCCTTTGCAAGAAAGCAGCACTACAAGAATTCTGCAAAATAGCGACCATTAGGGGCAATGGATTTTATCCGTCGCTATTTTAGCGACGGATCGCTAAAATTAGCGATGGATCGCTCAAATTAGCGACGGATAGGGCGTTTCGCCCTATCCGTCGCTATTTAGCGACAGATTTCTATCCGTCACTAAATAACGACGGATAATTCTATTCGTCGTTACTTCTGTTGACTTTTTAATTTTTTTTTAAAAAAAAAAGTATTTTAACGACGGATAGATTATCCGTCGTTAAATATGTTATTTAAAAATAAAAAAATTAAATTTAGCGACGGATAGATTTATCCGTCGCTAATTAGCGATGGATAAATCTATCCATCGCTAAAATCGACAGTAAACCTTAATATTTAACCCTTCCTCTTCCTCCCTTCACTCACAAACCCTAAACTCTGCTACTTCCTTCCTCCCACCACCACCATTCCACTACACCACCACCCTTCCACTACACCACCACTCCCACTACCACCATTCCACTCCACCACCACCCACCACCACACCACTCCACTGCCGCCACGGCCACCACTCCACTGCCACCACCACACCACTCCACTCCACTGCCAACACCACACCACTCCACTCCACTGCCACCACCACGGCCACCACTACTCAACCACCACAGCCACCACGCCACTCCACTGCCACCACCAAGCGCCACCACCAGATCAGCCACTCCACTGCCACCACCGTCCGCCACCACCGTCCACTGCCTCCACGACCCGATCCGACTTCATCCGTCCAAGATTCGTCAAGATGCAACAAGATCTTATTTGAATTATTGTATTCTTGTATTAATTTTGTATAATTCATTATTGTAATTTCTTATTAATTTTGTAATTTCTTATTTGTATTAATTATTATTAAATGTTGTATATTGTATTATCGAATATTATATGAAATTGTTGGTTTATCTTTATAGAATAAAATTATCAGTTTATGCGTATTGAATAATCGTATAGAATTGTCGGTTTATCCGTATTGAATATTCGTATATAATTGTTGGTTTATCCGAATTGAATAAAATTATCGATTTATCCGTATTGAATATTCGTATAAAATTGTCAAAATATTCGTATTAAAAATAAAAATAAAAAACAAAAAATACTATTTAGCGACGGATAACTATCCGTCGCTAAATAGTGCTGCTTTTTTTTCAGACGGTCAACAATTAGCGACGGATAAATTAACCGATGCAAAAAACCTAGAGACGAGCAAAATTGAGGCATTTTCTTGGGTTAATGGAGCTACCGAAGGAACTGAAAAGTTCTAATCTCTGAGACGGAAACTCAGAAAGGAGAAAGATATCTGGAACAGGCATCTAGATATCTAAGGCAAAAAGGTATCTGAGACGGGAACTCATATACTAAAAGGATGGGTAAAAGTGTCTTTCAAAGATTTCTGAGACGGGTACTGAGATATCTATGAGATCACAAAGTGAGGGGGAACACAAAAGAGAATCGTGGTACAACTGTATTTAGTCAACCACACCTCTGGTGTTTTGTATCTTTCCATTTATATGTGAAGTTACATACAGTCTCTGAACTGTATACATAAGTCCAAAAACTGTCCCCTAGTCACATAAAAGAGATGTGATTCAGAAAGCCTTACGCCAAATTTTATTAATTGGGCACAATTACAATTACTGATTGTGATCATTGCTGAAGAAGCAATCGTGACCCTTGATGAAATGGACGTTTGATCTTAACGTACGAGATCAATTCTCGGTAAAATAGTGGACTGTAAAAATACAAACGTGGCCCACTAAGCATTTAATGCAAAACGAATTTTATCCATGCCTATCTGCATTTGCAAAGATACATATGTACAAAATCAATTTGTATGTATATATCTGCTGAAAGTACAATGCTATATATATAGGATTTTCGCAAAAGAAATCACTTTCGCCTAATCTAACATTCACACTTACACAGAAATAGCAAAAACCTTTCAAAGTTTTCTGCAAATCTCTGTTGTTCGCTTAGTTATTCTGCAAAGAATCACTAAACTCACACCTTAATCTCTTTGTGACTGACAAAAACTTTCACTATTTAAAGAGATGGCTCCAAAACGTGCTTCTACCCAGAAATCCCAAGCTACTACCTCTGGTACAGCTGAAAAGCAAGCACCAGTGTTGGTTATCACGAACAATTGATTGGTAGGAGACTTCAATCCTGATCATTGGACTTCAAATCACAGGATGATTTGGGGTGGTGCCATGATTGAGGAATACCTTGTTGCTGCTATTGAAAATCAAGCTGATAGGAAGCTAATTCTTGGTATGCTTGAAAAGGCACAAATCAAGGGTTTCCTGTCTGCTATTCCTAGTGGAGTTTCTTCACTGGATGTGTTGGAATTTTACAACAATTCCAGGATTATTTCATGTGTTACTGAAGGCACTGAAATAGTGTCTATAAAATCAAAAGTTCAAGGAAAGGACATCCTTTTGAACTTAACAACTTTATGTGAGTTGTTTGAACTTCAAAATCTTGGAAATGATTTTGAAATAAACACCAAGGATGATGATCTCCTTGAAGGTGTGAAGCAACTATACAGTGATGTGTGTGATCTTGAAAAATCAGATACACCCATCGACTTCAAACTTGCTGACATCAGAACCAGACATCTGTTGGTTCACTGGGATGTGTTAGCATGCATTCTTCACAGATGCTTTGATGGTCTACAAGGAGGTGCCGACCAGATAAGCCAAGAACGCCGGATGATGATGTTCTTATTGAATCAACAGAACAAAAGGCTGGAAACCCTTTCAATTGGGGGAAGTACGCCTTTATGAAATTTGTGAAGAAGATCCTAGGCTTTGAGACTAAAATCGTTAAGGGCCTTGCTGAGCCAAAAGCCACAGTAAGCTTTGGACTAAAGATATGCTTCTTGCTAGAGAAGATTCGCATTGAGCTCAAAGAGAAGGCTGACATAGCCAACAGTAACCTGCTCTACAAATATGAGTATACAAACATGATGAAAAAGGTTACTGCATCTTAGAAAGGTTCCAAGAAATGAAAGACTGATGAGGTATCTGAGGGTTCCGTTGCGACAAAAAAGCCCAGAACTTCACGAAAGAAGTCTGCTGGAAAATCAGAAGGCATCCCCATTATGGATGTCGACTCTCAGATATCTACCGCCACTGCTGATGAACTAATCAATGACGATGAACTCATCAATGCTGCTAAATCCACTGCTGATGAACTCATCAATGATGATAAAAGTAGTGAGAAACTTCAAACACTCTCTGCAGAAGCAGCAGGGATTGTTGATAACTCAGTCCCAGATTTCAATGAGGAATCTGAAGATGAGGGGGAAGCAATAATCCCCAAGGTTGCTGAAAGAGTAACTAGTTCAAAGGTTGCTGAAGAAGCAACTGTGTCCAAGGTCACTGGACAAACACACCATCAGAGCAAGTAACACTTAAGCATATTGAAGATGCTCTGATGAGTGGCAACTTAGTGTTGGAAGATACTGCCATTGCCTCAACACTTAAAAGTCTGTCTCAAGCAGATCTGGATAGGCCCCATACAGCATCACCTTCTTCATCCAGATCAGAATCACCACACCAACCACAACAGCCAATAGTGGATGCTGCTGAGATGATACTTGAGTTCTGACATGAGATACCAAAGATCTTTCCTTGCTGAAGAAAATCCTGTAAAAGAGCAGGTTCCCCAACTCAATATGAGGGATCAAACTAAGGCATCTGCTCAGAATGATCAACCAGGGGAGGCAACTGAGTTGCACACTCAGGAAAGGTCTGAAGTACCTAAAACTTCAAACAAAGAAGCTGTCATGGAACAATAAGACCAAAACATAGAAGGGTCACAAGATCCAGAGACCAATCAGCCTGACACTGCTCAGGTAGCTGAATGGTTTAACTCTCTACTTGTGATATTTTGTGTTTATTAATCTTATTATTTAATAAAATTTCTTTGTTACAGGCTGAATTAGAAACACAACATCAAGAGGAAGCTGCAAAGCTTGCCTCAGAATCTGAGAAGGAAGCTTCCATAGGAATAGGAGCCTGTCTCATAGGTAGAAGATAGTTCCTTAAGATATAACATCTAAGATATGTGCTTTATACACTTGACTAATACTCTTAAGTGTTTGTTTCTAATAGGCTCCAACTGAGAAGAAAAATGGAGAGACTGAAAAGTCTATCTCTTCAGAGAAGAATCCAGAGACTTCCAAGGTCTCTGAGAAACAAGTATCTGAACCTTCTGCAGAGAAGGTATTTCATTCAAATACCTATAATCTTTAAAGATAAATCTCTGATCATTTTTCTCTAACTAACACTTTCTACTTACAGGTTCAAAAAGAAGTAGAAGTTGCTGGGGAATTGCACACTCAATCCCCGCAACCAATGGAAATTGATGAGGCATCAAAGCTTTCATCACAAGAAAACCTTCCAGAGACTACACAAGTCTCTGAGACAAGTATCTGAGCCTCCTATTGTGGAGGTAATTGACTTCTCAGATATCTGAAATTGTCTAACGTAGTTTTCTTACTCAAATTTTCTAAGTGTTATGTTCTTAATCTCAGGTTCAAGCAGAAAGAATGATCACTGAGGATCAGACTTCCCAGTCTCCTCCTCATATCCAAATATCTGAGGCACCTGGAACCTTAGTAGTCAAGTCATCTGATCCTGTCACACAGGTAACTCTGATACCTTTCTACTTTAAAGCCTAGATATCTACCAAAGTTTTGAAACTAATTCAAAACTCTTTCTTTCATGTTCAAATAAGTGTGCCAAAGGTCTCTTCTTTCTCAACAGAAGACCTGCTTCCATTTTTCAAGAATCACACTCTGCCAAAGCATCTCAAGTGCTTCAAGAAATGGCAGAAACTCAGATGCTCTGATTTGACTGAAATAACAAGAGTCACTGATCACCCTACCAGAAGAGAAAGAGCATTTGACATTGAAAATTATGTCCATGCAATGTTCCCAACGGAGCAATATTCTTTTGCTTCTCCAATGCATAAGGACTTCATCAAGGAAGTGGCACACAAGCTCACTCAAGCCTTTGAGAAGGCAGATGGTCAGACCAGAATGGAGATGGCATTCAAGACAATCTTGCCCAAGTCTCTACAAATCATACCCTCCGAGCAAGGGGAAGTAAATGGGCAAATGATCACTATTCCAGAAGTGATCAATCTGGTTTCTGAAGATGAAGAAGAGAAGGAGACTGATGAGAATAATTATGAAGAACCTCCTTCTGACCATCACAAGGATGAGGATGATAAGAAGGATGATGATGATGCCCCTGCACCAGGGACAGGAGGGATTGCACAAGGAAGCAATGCCTCAGTTGCTGAAAGCACACTGAGAGGACATCACAAAAATCCCCTCCTCCATCTCCTCAAAAATCTACCCATCCATCTCCCCAACAAAAAGACTCTACTGAACAAGTAGTTGAGCACTCTGAGGACAACACTCAGAAAATATTGGATGCACAAGCCAGAGTTGCTCAACTCAAACAGTTGTTGGAGGAATTACAACAGCTAAATCTTCAACTGGATTAGAAGATAGCTGAATCCCAAGCAAAGCTCCAAAATATTGGAGATCAAACCATCAAGGAAATGGAAGCTTATGCTGAAATGAAAGAACTCCAGCTTGCTGTTCAGGCAATTGCTGAGGAATTAGATACTGAGCAAGTATCTGAAGACAAGCATGATGCTAAGGCTGCATCACCAAAAGATGTACCATCCTCCTGACTAAAAGGAAAGAAGCCCATCTCTAAGATGGTTGCTGGACTAGAAAATATTGATGAAAATGTCCAAGAGGATGAAGATCACTGGGTTGATGACTCAGATGATGAAGAAGAGAAGAAATTGGCAGAACACCGAAATGAGCACTTGGTGGTATCTCATTTGAAAAGGAAGGTGATTGCTCCTGAAATTTTCAACAAGCTACTAAATGTCAACTCCAATGAATACTTGAACAGATATCAAGTACTGGCTAAACTGAACAAGGAGTTATCATCTCAGAATGAAGCCGCCATTGCATCAGTCCCTGCATAGATGAAGAAATTCACTGAGCTCATCACTTAAAGAACAACCAGTCTGGTCATTGCTCAGAAAGACCTAGGCATGGTTAGGGATGATGACCAAAACTTGGCTGCCAAAGCCTTTGAAGAGGCTAGCTATGCTGCTGGAAAAGCAGATTGCTATTCAAGGTCCACTAGCAGAGCTCACTGATAAGGACAATGGTCTTATCAAACAAAATCAGGAGCTCAAGGCTAATATGGAAAAATTAGTTGCTGCTTACAACTATCTGCAAGGCAACTTTGACTCCCTTTCAGAATCTTTTGTGATTCTTAGTCAGTCAACAATGACTAAGGGGGAAGGATTTCAAGGTGCTCAGAGAGGAAGAGGAAGAGGAAACAAAAGAAAAACTGAACAACCACCCCTCAAAATAAATGAGCCCTCCTACAGTCAGACTGCTCTACAGATAGTGGCCACTACTCAGTAACTTCCTAAAAAAGGAATGACAACAAGGGCCAGGGCACAGAAACCTCCAAGGGGTACCAAGGCTCCAAGGAGAAGACAAGTGAAAGGTGTTGATGAATCTTCTGAAGAAGAAGAAGAAGAAGAAGAAGAAGAAGAAGAAGAAGAAGAAGAAGAAGAAGAAGAAGAAGAAGAAGGACAAATCAAATCCCAGGGCAATGAAGAAGGCTGCAAATCACCCTACAAGAGAAATCTGGAGGATGATGATGAAGATGAGGATAAAGATGAAGCTCCTCTTCACAGAAAGAGAAAAAGGGTTGATAGCCTAACTGAGCCCTTAGCTGCAAAGCCAATAGCAGCTAAAACACCCTCTAGAAATACCAAGTCAATCCAGGGTGGTTCTTCAAGCAATCCCCCGAGGGAGAATTCACGACAAAGGAGGAACAGGCTGAGAGCTGAACAAAGAAAACTTCAACTACTACTCAGGCCTGAAGAAGCCAAGAATGAGTATGTGAAGACCAACAATGAGTCCTCTGTCTACAGGTGCATTAATCAGGAGAATGGCTACTGGATTCTGGAACTCAAGCACTTACTGGTAAATGAAAAATTTCCAGAACCAATCCATAAACAACTTATGGCATGGAGAAAAGACAAGCCAGTCTTAATTAACACCAACCACATCAAAGCCTGGTTGGATTTTGAAGTAATCAAGAGAATAGAAGCCATGAAGAAGGACCTCTCTGATGATTGTCCTTATGGAAAGCTAGATGATGTGCACAGAGTTCCCAATATCACTGTAACAGGCACAAGAGCAAGACTTGCTGTGGAACCTTATGAGTCTTTTTTACATGACTCAAGAGCAATACAAGGGTGACATAAGACATCTGAGGATCATATATGAATACCTCAAGCTATCAGATATCAGAATTGAGCATGCCTGGAAATGGAGAAAATATATGTGGGTCAAACACTTTGCCAAGAAGAATCCCACCAAAACGTACAAGGAAGTATGTGGATTTTCCAGAAACACTGAGATGATAGTCAGGACCTTGCTCTATGACTACTCAGATGATATCAAAAGGTTTGAGGATAGGGAATTTGCTAATTGATCCATAGATCTGCTGATTGAAGACTTGAAGACTAGTTTATTAGGATGTCTACTTGGAGCTTGGTTACTCCTTTTGTCCTAGTTTACTATGTAATTTTGTATCTTGCTGACTGTACTGAAATGTATTTTATTTATTTAAGTTATCTATGAACTTTCCATGTAACATATCTGATGAACCTACTCTCAGATATCAATCTATAAAAACATAACTTGTCAGCAAAGATCTAACCTTGTGATTTGGTTGATGTTTACTTTCTGCACTTAATTAGATGAATTGAAAAGATCATAAGAAATGATTAAGTGTTGGATTGTTCCCTCTTCCAAGTTGTAATAGGTTTTAAAGATAGTCATCGTTAACTGATCAAAAAGGGGGAAATTTGTTAGGAATATCTGTGTAGATTTTGATCAGCAACCTAATGACTTATCTTAGCTCAGAAAGGTGGTTAGTACTCTTGGTTCACTTGAACACTGTAAAAGAGGAAAATCACTAAGTATGTTAGTCTAGAAAATCTTGTATAGGATGTTAGGTCTCTGAATGTAATTTTTATATCTTTGAAGAAGACCAAGAAGAAGGCATCTGGCAGAAGAGTTCAACAATTTTGAATATTTGAAGACTGTACAAGATTGCTTAAGACGAAGGAAATTGGTCTCATCAAATACATATGTCCAGATATCTTAAAGAAACAAGTTTTTTTTCAATAAACAAGTTTTGCAAAAGATATCTGAGAACACAAGTTTTCTGAACGAGGAAAAGTGCCCACAAAACCTACACTCAGATACCCTGGATAAAACTATGTTTCTGGAAAACAATGTTTCAACATGTATCTGGAGATGTGAAGGTCTCTGGAAAGGGACATGCAATGCTTTAGAAAGTGTGCATAGTTCCGTTGGCACTACATGACAAAAATAGAACAATGCAATAAATGCGCAGACAAAGACATCTGAACAAAAGAGGAAATCTCTGAAAAGAGACAATGTCTTCTGCAATACTATTTTCAGATATCAATAGTTTGAATTTGAATTGAGCCTAACGGATACTATTCAAACGGCTTCAAATTCAACTATAAATATCACCGCATAGAATGCTTGAAACACACCTTGAACTTACACTGAACACACAGAACGAACTCATTCATTCAAGCATACAAGCCTTCAACCTACTTACTCTTTAGCTTACAGTTGTGACTAAGCTCTTGAATTCTAAGTAGCACGAAAGTTCTAAGTGTCCTGATCCTTAACAAGCATTGCTATCTGTGAAGGAGTTGAATCAAAAGATCAAGTATCTGAGTTTCATTCTCCAGAACATTTAACATAGACTTAGGTCAGTAAAGAACATATCACCAGACATTGTGAAGTGTGTTAAGTGATTCTTGTTCTATAGATTATTCCTAAATAATTGAAAAGTTAGTAAGACTACTCACCTGAAAAACCATCATAACCAACACCTTAAACGGCGTGGAGTACAGGAAGTACATAGTTTGGGAAACTAAGGAATAACTCCAAGGTTACTGAGCATAGGAAGTACTTAGTTTGGGAAACTAAGGAACAACTCAAAGGTTTCTGAGTATAGGAAGTACTTGGCTGGGAGCCGGGGAATAACTCAGGGGGAACACTTGGTTGGGAACCTAGTGTATTTAGGAATTAAGAGAAGATATTTGTATGGTGAACTCAATTATCTATCTTAGTGGATTCTAGGTCTGAGAAAGGCCGAAGTGGATTAGTTGAAGGATTACGCCACCTTCAGATACCACTATAAAAGACGTGTTATTTAATTTCAACAATTTACTTATCATTCTCTTTATCCTGCTAAGTATTTAAACACATTATATCTTGCTGAGCACGTGCACTTATCACAGAAAGTCTTCCGCTCTCTGAAATTAAGTATCAAATATCTTCACAGATATCTGAGAAATTGTGTTTATCGACAAAAGTTGTAAAAGACTATTCAACCCCCCCCCCCCCCGGAGTCTTTTCCTTTGCCGTTATCTGGACCAACAGTGAAGGCATTGGATTATTTGCCTAAGGATTTTATCTGCAAGGATTATTCTGCGGGGTATGTCGGACCCCTTTATATCTATTCGCAAGTGCAAGTGTAGAGGAATTCGTGCATGGGGAAGTCTAGTACCCACCATCACAAATGAAAACCACCAGTCTTCTACACATCTTGGAAACCTTCAATCAGGGAGGCCTCTTCATATCCACTCTCTACTTTTCTCTTTTCACTCGTTAGCTCGAGGGCGAGCACGAGTTCAGGTTTGGGGAGGGTTGTTTTGAGTTTTGATCTGCTTCAGGCTTCTTCCTTGCATGTTTTCGGATGTGTTTCTTTCTGTATTTCTAAATCGAGTCCGTTTGTCTAAGTCTGTCTCCCAAGTCGAGCGTCTATTGCATTTACTAAACCTGTTTAATGATTTTGTTTTGGCTGATCCTTGACTATTAGCAGTTTGCGTGTTTAAGTTTGCTAAGTACATTTCTACTGTAAATAGAAAGTCTGCTCTAATTTTGTAGTCTAAAAAACCTGTGAGCATGCCTAAGAGCCGAGGAAAAGTGAATTATTGATACAGGCATTATTGATCTTGTGTGAATTCTCAGGAAGTGCAAACCCTCTTGTTTGCGCCTCATCATTTTCATGTGTACTCTGTGTTGAGGTGTTTAACCTCGAACACTAACTAACTAAACTATTACAAGAAACCTAGTCTAAGACCCGCCTCCTACTTGAAGTCTGAAGCAGCACCTGTCCGAGCTAGAGTACCTAAAAGGACTAAGCAGGAGGGGGGGGGGGGGTTTAGAAAGGGTTACCCGGATTGCATATGTCAATCCGGTAAGAGACTTTACTCGAGAGAGAGAGAGTTTGGAACTCTCAATGTAATAGTTATGAGGAAGTTTATGACTTGTGACTTAGGAATTATGTCTTTGGGATCACTTACCTTAAGGTCTTGGACCATGTGCTATATTTATAGAGACCATATCTTATGAGATGACTCATAAGATGGTGCCAAGTGTATGCTTTAGATTTGGACACCAATGCTATCTTTGGCCTACAGCCCATTAGTGAACAGTAGCCCACATCCGATTAATGGGCCTGGGAGGGTAGTTTGGACCTTTTCCTCCGACAAGATCTTGTCTACTTTGTTTGGTCCGTGTCAGTCCCTCGGACAGATCTGTCTGTTTGGTTGATCTGCCCCTTAGGTAACTCCGGGTGTCCGAACCAGAAGTTTCACGGAAGTATCTCAGTGGTTCTGTTATATACGTTTGGTCTTAATGTGGTGGTGGCGTCCGAGATTCTCTCGTCCGGTCCATTTGGCATCCTAGGACTGACAGTTTCTGGTACTTGGAAGGACCATGTGACCTTTTGTCAGGTTCGGAAGTCGTACACCTAGCTTGGTCGGACTTAGCTGGGAAGCTGTGTTGACTTGTAAGTACTAGTTGACCTGGAATGGTTTCCCTTAGGTCGGACCATTTGAAGGTCGGACTAGTACTGAATTGGCTATTTCAGTCTTGATGCGCTCTAGGACACACTCTATGGCGCCCTTAACGGATTGGACACATGTCCGTATCAACATATGTCCCCTTAGTTTCCAAGTATGTTAGTAGAAGATGGTTGGTAACTATGAAAAGAACAAGTATGTTGTGGAGCGTGTCCGAATCGTTAATTGAAGAAAAAAAATCCCTTTTTGTGAGATCCGTTGTCCGTGTTCTTAGGAATTCAATATATCTCTCCCCCCCCCCCTTTCACTCTACAGTCCGAGTTATGTAATAGCTCGGACTGTAGAAGGAAAAGGTATTTGTATTCAAGATATATAGATCCGAGTACGGTTAGGATCTGGAGAAGTCTTCTGTGGAAGAGTGCATAGGAAGCAATCTGCTGGGCCAAATATGTGGAATGGCCCACCTAGGCTGATGAACAGTGATTCAAAAGGCCCAGCAAGTCGCCTGTCCGACCTACGGGAAAAGATCCCGAGTGAGGCGATGCGACTCTTGGATTGAGAAGATCGACGGTTGGGATTTAAACCCAAGTGATGTGACGTTTCTGAGAAGAATTAAATGGAGTGTGCTGTCAATACACCACTTGGGAACCGGTGCATCCCTTGGATGGAAAAGATCAACGGTTGGGGTTTGAATCCAAGTGATGTGACGCTTGGTCTTCCCCAATTGCCCCTTATAAATAGTTGCCTATTCTGTCGCTTTCATACTTTAGCCAACCCGAAACTTAGAGCGATTCTTAAGCAATCCGAGCAATCCCAAAATCAATCCGAGCAATCGAAATTCGCAAAATCTTTCACTTTCCACCTCAGATCTGTACTCTCGGGGAGTTAGAAAGGCTTAGTCATCCATCCGAACTTACCAAATCAACTTTATCAAGTAAGTATGTTTTGATTCTTCCTGGATTCATTTTTTTATGATATGCTCGCTTAATGCTCGTATGCTTCTCCCTTGTCTGGACGTTTGTTTGTTGACTCCGTGGTTTCATATGTTGCATGTGGTAGACTCCTGTAGTATACTTAGTTGGAATACTCCTTCTGTATGTTGTATTGTATTAATTTCCTTTACTGGCAACTTGTTGAACTGTCTTGTATATCACGTCCAATGTGACCAAGAATCTATAATGCATACCTGCTTGGGGATATTTTGGTGCCGATTGGCACATAGTCTTTCGTAAGCTGTTCATGTTAGTGTGCCATGTAGGGTAGATAATAGTGCCGATGGCACATCTTTGTGTGCCAAGCTTAGTGCCCATAGTGTTATGAGACTATTCCATGCAGGAAATCTGATAAAGTAGGGCTTCCTTGGACCATTTGACTTAATAAGATATCTAAATGAACTCTCGGACAATCACAATCATCGTTTCTGATCTGTTTTCTTCTGCCCTAGGATGTCCGGGAGTGATAGCCAGAACCACCACGAGGCTCAAGGTTACGATGATGGAGTGAACTTGGGGACCGAGTCCGTTGACGCAACCACATCCGTGGGGGACTACCTGGTCGTTGAGCTCGTGTCTTCCAGGGATTCCGACGCTGGGCAAAGGGTCCGTGATGCAGCAGAAACTCAACCTGACGTGGCAGTAGGCAAGGGAGATGTCGCTAGGACTAGGTCGCTAGTCCAATCTCGGACCATAGGTGGTGTTGGTGCGTCCGCTGGTCCGAATGAACCTCGGACCGAGCAGGGAGGCGATAGTGGTCAGGAGGCGGATGACGTAGAGATGTTCGAGGCTGGTGTAGAGGACCGTGTTGTGGTGGAAAAAGGTCCGACCATCCCAAGTACGTCCGGGGGACCCGCAGGTGGAGAAGAGGAGGAGGAAGATGGTGAAGAAGAAGAAGAAGAAGAGGATGATGATGAGGAGGAAGAGGAGGAAGCCTCTGAAGCTACTCGCCCGCGGAGACGTGCTGGGCGTCGAATTGTGCTGCATCCTGGGGTGTCCGCTCAATCCAACCCTCCGCTGATTGAGGGTTGCGGGGCCAAAGCTGCGCGAATCAAATTCCCTTGTCCTGCGTCCGCCGTTGTGATAGCGGACAAATATGGAGAATTGAACGGGAATGGTTTGCTTCCCACAAGTCCGTCCAAGGTAAGACCTGAAGATATTCCTGAGTGGAGGCGGAAGTGGGATATTCCAGAGTCCTTCAAAATTATGGTTCCAGAGCCCGGGCATGCTTTTTACAATCCGCCCGCTGGATACATGTGTGTGCACGAAGTGGCCTTTGCTTGTGGGTGGAAGATCCCTATTGCGCCCGAGTTGAAGCATATCCTGAATCATATCGGGATTGGTCCGAGCCAGTTATCCCAAAGTCTTTGGGTAACCTTATCTGTTTTGTCGTCTTTTGTAAAAAGAAGGGGCAGACTGTGAATTTTAAAAACTTCAAGCAGCTCTTCAATGTCACCTTCAGTCCGGGGAATCCCCTTTTTTATACTTTTGTAAATAGGAAACCATACAACTTCATTTCCGATCCCATTTCCTCGCTGGGATCGAAATGGTGGGAAAAGTATATTTTTGTGTGGATGGCCTTGAGGCCTGGGGAGTCCGCAAGGAGATGAGAGCAGTGGGAGCTGCCGAAGAAGTTTCTAAGGGAGAGTATCCCGGACTGGCGCCCTCTACCCAAGAACGTGGCTCCGTGGGTGGCGAAAATCCACAAGAAAAACAATCCACCAACTTATCCGTTCCACGGATTAATCTGTCAACCGCTGCCATACTTGTGCGGATTGTCTGATGTGGTCGAGGTCGGAGGGAAGACTGACTTCAGTAAGAATCTGTAACTTAGGATTTTGTTTTTACATAATTCTTGCATAGTTGTCCGTTGTCCATGGTGTTATGGGTCCGTATCTGACATTGTTTGTTCCTCCTGCAGCTTATTGGTTCGAATAAAAAATGTCGACCCTCCGAGAAAAGAAGAAGCAGCAGAGGGAGCAACAAGCCCTCGAGCTCGCCACTGGCCAAAGGGCCAGAATTATTAATATGTCCGCCGGTTTGCCTATGGCGGACCCAAAAAATGCGGCCGTGTTTGCTGCAGAGGAGGAGAGGCGGAAGAAAGCGGGTGAGGATCTGCAGATTCTGGAGGTGCCCGACAAGGGCAAAGGTCCGGCGACCCGCAGCACCACTGCATCGAAGCCTCCAGCCTCTGCTGCATCCGCACCCCCGCGGGATGTGTTGATGCGGGATGTTATTACCTCGGGGAAAAAGAGGAGGCGACCTCAGATGCCGCTCTGGTAGCCAAGAGGCAACATTTTGCTGCTATTCTGCCATTGTCTGACCAAGCTGCTCTTGATGCGGAATACGAACGGAGTCCTGGAGTCCCTGGGGTTTAGCGGGTTGGAGAGCTCCATGAGTTGCATCAGAGGGTAAGCGGCATATCAATGTTTCCTTTCCTTGCTTTCAGCGTATTATGATCGAAATATAACTTTTGTTTATGCGGACGTCCTGTAGCTCGGATGCATGATCAAGGCCATGCAGTGGAAGGCCAGCGAGCGGGCTACCATTGAAGAGGACCTACATAAGGCAGTGGCCACAGCGGCGGAGGAGGGGGAGAAGGTCAAATTGGCGGAAGCCCAGCTGAAAGAGAAGGATACGCTTGTTGATAAGTTGAAAGCTAGCTGGCAGGAGGTAAAGTCGGACTTGGAGTGGCAAGAGAACTTCATCGATAAGTCGATGAAGGCATTCCTGGACTCAAAGGATGCGCTCCTCGAAGACCTCCAATATTCCTGCCTTGAGGCTGTCCGAGACTTTATGATGTCGGACTCCTTCAAGTTTTTCATGGCGGATAAGGCTGATGCTCATCGTCTAGAGGGGTTTGCGTCCGCCATTGGCCAGCTACAAGGGAAGGGACTGCTTCCTCCCACCTTCAACTGGAAGGCGGAAGGGTTAGATCCGGCCGCCGATGCCAACGGAACGGAGATCCCGGTGGAGGTTGTTCCGGATGAGAAGCTGGGCCCGTGTGAGTTTGCAGCGATAGTCACCGAGGAAGGTGAGGTTGTCATCACCCACCACGGGCCTTTTCTTCCCAGTTGCGTCCCGGATGCTCTTCGAAAGGTATGTTTCTTGCCCTTTGAGAATAACATGGCATATCTGAAGGACTGGTACTTCATGCCTACTCGGATCGTCGGCCATGATGCGGATTTCAACTTGTTCAAGAGCAACAAGGCGTCCTTTGATGAAGTTGTTGAATCCCTCGCAGCCCGTGCCGCTGCCAATCCGTCCTCCGCCAATCCGCCTGCACCTGCCGAAGCCGGCCCAAGCCAACCTCCCCCTCAGTGAGAAGTCCGGGGTATGCCCCATGAAAAATTTGTAACACTTTGAACTATGTTATCTTTCGGTGCCAAGTACAATATTTATCCTCTCTTTTGTCCGTAGTAATTATCCTTGGTATAATGTTTTCCAAGTACAATATTGATCCTTCGTTCATATGCTAAGTTATCGTAAATATACATCTTTTGCAAACGCGGATCGCTTTGAACGATATCTGATGCAAGATAATCAAACCATTATCTTGCTGATCTTCGGACTACTCGTCTTTACTTAATGGGGATGCGTAATCTTCTAGAAGGGGGAAGGTGAAGCAGTAGAGTCGCCATTATTACTGCGTCCTTTCATCTTCCGAGCCGGCCGATGGTGGACACGTGGCGTGATCGTAAGGATTATTCATTCCTATAAATAAGGATATGGTAATTCCTCCTTGCTCACTGTTTTACCTCTTTTCATCCTTTTCTTTTTTAGAAATTTACCCTACGAAGAAGTTAGATTTCTTCAGGATGTCGGAATCCGCCCGAGAAAAATTAGTCCGAGCTAGGCAACTTCACCTCAATGCAAGCGCAGTGACTCCCGACTTGGAAAACTTCAACGTTGGAGGACAGGAAGATCCCAAGTACGATTGCTGTCAGCATTGGATAAACTGTGCTTGCGGAAACATACAACCTCCGATTTATCCTGGTAAAGTCATGGCGAATGACTCAATCGTTCTTGATCCAGAAGGTGATCCCCCTCTGTGTCCGGAGGTGGCCAGGAGGCGAGCAGAGGAAGAGAGAGAGAGCGGATGCTGAAGATGATCCGTAGGAGGATCCGAATGCAACAGCAAGCTCGTCGGGCTCAAGGTGGTGGCCCGGAATCTCAAGGCTCAACCTCAGGAATCCGCTGAAGGGACAAGGTGGGGTATGCCTCGTAGACATATGTATGGTCCTCGGACCGTGGAAAATTGTACTCTCCATTTTTTGTATGCTCGGATGACTTTCTACTGAAATTCGGACTGTCAAGATGTAATCGTTACCTTTTTCATAGCCTTACTTTGTCGGATCATGTTTATGCCATTTTCTTGCAAAATGGGTAGCAGGTACGAACTCGGCCACGGTGAATGGGCTTGTCTGGATCAGGTAGGGTAAGCTCAGTCGATCCAACACTGTTTGGCCCAAACAAGTAGCCCAAGCCCATTGTCGACGTCAATCGTTTTGTGTGGCGGACGCTAATTGGTTCATCCGCTCTATAAATACCCGAGTTCTCCTTTGCCTTGATCGCCTAAATCCCAAACTCGGATAGATCTCACAGTTTGAGCCCGGTAGTCTCCATAAGAAGATGATTTCTTAACTAGTCTCCCCCTCGAGACTCCCGTCCACTCTCAAATCGGCGCTTGTCTTGAATTCGAGAGTGGAGTGGGTCTGGAGGGGATGATTGCTCAAGATCAGTTGTTAGGAAACACAGATCTTGGGAAATTTTCAGATCCGGGGGTTGACTAACGGATGATCTTATCGGTCATATGTGCGATCCACCCTTTAGGAGCTTTTCCTTTCTGAGGAGCTGCTGATGGGTGGGTCGTCATACGACTAATTGTGATTCCGTGTATGCTTTGAGTTTCTGCATCTGCAGGGACTTGGCTAGACGCAGTCCGACTAACAGTGCTTCGTATTCAGCCTCATTATTGGTGACCTTGAAGACCAAAGATACCGCATAGTCATGTTCCGCGCCATCAGGGCTTTTAAGATAGATTCCAATACCTCCTACTCTTCCAGTGGAGGAACCGTCCACTTCCAATGTCCAAACATCAGAGGGATGTTCTTTGGTTTGGAGATCTTCTGTAAGCTCCTGAGTTTCCAACCTTTGTTCCTCCTTCTCTTTAACATCCGAATCGGAGTTGTTAGTACCAGATTTCCTTATGATATCATCAAGAAGGAACATTTGGTTGACCCGAGTTTCCTCCCACGATGCAGTTAGAGACTGATTTATAAACTGAGCATCCTCGAGGTTTTCTGGGTTGATTGTTGGCGGAACTGGCTTTCGGACGATCTGCTTGGTGATTAGGCATTCAAATGCCTATTTGTCCGGGACTTTCTCTGAATCCGCTTCAGGGTATTCCGCTAGGAAGTCAGCAACAGCTTGAGCCTTCTTGGCTGTCAGAGCCTGATAGCTAATGTCGTATTCGCTCAGCTCAATTGCCCATTTAGAGAGTCGTCCGGATTGGTCGGGCTTTCCTAGGACCTGTTTCAAAGGTTCCGTAGTTAGCACTACTATTTTATGAGACTTGAAATATGGCTTTAATCGCCTTGCGGTGTAAACCAGAGCATATGCAAATTTCTCAATCTTGACGTATCTTGTCTCAGCCCCAGCAAGGGCTTTACTAAGATAGTAGATTAGCAAGTGATCATTAGCTTGAACCCGTATTAATACGGAACTCATTGCCTCTTCCGTAATTGCTAGGTAGAGGTAGAGTGGTTCTCCTTCAACGAGTTTGGAGAGCAGTGGAGGGGAATGGAGGTACTTTTTCAAATTTTCAAAAGCCTCAGAACATTCCGCGGTCAACTCAAAGCTCTCTCCTTTCCGGAGGATTTTGAAGAACGGAAGGTTCTTCTCTGCGGATCGCGAAATAAAGCGACTTAAGGACATGAGGCGTCCAATAAGCTGTTGTCCCTCGTTGAGGTTCCTCGGATGAGGCAGATCTAGGATTGCCTTGATATTTTCGGGATTGGCGCATATCCCTCTCTCTGTGACCATGTAGCCCAAAAACTTTCCGCCCTTCACTCCGAAGGTGCACTTTTCCGGATTCAACTTCATCCCGTACTTCCTGAGGATAGCGAAGCATTTGTTCAAGTGCTCTATATGCTGTTCTTCGGTTTTGCTTTTGACGAGCATGTCGTCTACGTATACCTCCATGGTCTTGCCAATTTCTTCCTTGAACATCTGATTCACCAGTCGTTGGTAAGTTGCCCCTGCGTTTTTCAATCCGAAGGGCATCACTTTAAAGAAATATAACCCTCCCGCAGCAAAGAAAGTTGTTTTTTTAATATCCTCCTTTGCCATCCGTATCTGGTAAAATCCTTGATACGCGTCCATGAAACTCAGTAATGCACATCCAGCTGTAGAATCAACCAATTGATCAATCTGTGGCAAAGGGTAGGGATCCTTTGGGCAAAACATATTTAGCCTGGTGAAATCATTGCACATCCGCCATTTGCCTGGTGACTTTTCTACTAGAACCACGTTGCAAACCCAATCAGAGTAACGGACCTCTTCAATATGTCTTGCTTTCATGAGTCGTTCAACTTCGGCGGATATGATGGCATCCTTGATAGGACCGAAGTCTTTTCTTTTCTGGCGGATGTATTTAATCGAGGGATCCATGTTCAGACGGTGAACAGCGATCCTCGGATCTATGCAGTTTAGGTCATCAGTACTCCAAGCAAAGACATCACTGTTATCTCGGAGACAAGCAATGAGTTTCATTTCCACTTCTGCATTCATCTCTGTCCCGATTCTAGTCTTCTTATCCGGGCTCCTAATAACCAGCTCAACTTCCCTGAGAGTTTCATGAGGCTCGATCCGTGTAGTTTTAGGAAACTTGTCCTTCTGGCTCCCCACTCCAATGTTAGAATTTTCTTTCTTTGATGGAAGAACAGTGTGCGGATCAGAAGTCACAATGACTGCCAACACAGGTGCGGATGCTCTCCTTGTGGACATAATATAACACTCCCAAGCTTCTCGGATGTTCCCCACTTCCTCCCAACTCTGCAAGGGGTCGGGAACTTCATCCTATTATGGAGGGTGGAAGGTATAGCTCGGAACTGATTGAGTCCCGGACGACCAAAGATGGCACTGTAATCAAAAGTTCGATCCACCACCACAAAACGGACTAGCTGTGTCACTCTTGCGGGATGTGTCCCAAGTGAAACATGAAGCATGACACTTCCTAGAGGACGGACAGTACCTCCTCCGAACCCTAATATGGAGGTAATGACTCTCTCATATCGGATTCCTCCCAGATTCATCTGATCTATCGTCGATTTGGAGATGATGTTCGAGGAACTCCCTGTATCTACCAGGATCTTATTTACCCGATAAGTTGCATTGGTTAAAGAAACCACCAGCGGAACATCCGGATCATCTATGTCTTCGCCTCCTGCCGTAGGAGGAGGGATCTCACTATCATCAAAGTATATTTGTCCCTCAAATTGCTGGAGCAGCATACGATCTGTCATTGTTCCGGAGATTCGAGTCTGTCTGCTCGCGTTCCTACTATCTACCGGTCCGTCACTTTGCTATGGTGTTGGTCACTCCACTGTATGGAGGGTTCTCCATTTCAACATCATCATCGTACCTGTATGGGAGTCGGTCCGTGCGAGGCGGACGGTGGGCTGGCGGAGGTGGCAAGGATAGAGGGTGGGGTGGCGGCTCTGTAGCTCTATCATGCATTTTTCGTTCCGTCTCATCATGTCTGGGAGGCTCATCCGTATAGACGTGCTCTTGCAACTTTCCCTCTCTTATCAAATGTTCAACCTCCATTTTCAGTTGAATGCAATCGTCCGTCTCATGACCACGGCTCTTGTGAAACTTGCAGTACCCCTTTGCATTCTTGTTCTTCCGATTGTTGTGAGAGGGCTTTGGCCATTGGACATCCAACTTCTTCTCAATAATAGTTGCCAAGATGTCGGATCTTGGTCTATTGAGACGGGTATAATCCGCATATCTCCTTGGCGGACTCCTTTCTCTGTGGAAGCCCTTATCTCTGTGATCCTTCCTCCAATCAAACTTATTAGGGCGGTGCTCTTGTTTTACTGTCTCCTTTCCCTTCTTGGATCCTGCTCTCACTGGAACATTCCTTCGGTACTCCTCTCCATACATTACCTCTTCGCAGATGTCATCCAAATGCTTTTCACTCCTTAATTCCTGACTAGAAAGTTTTCTGCGGAGCTCTGAGTTGAAAGTATTAGCATACAGGTGACGAACCCGTTCCATAATACTGTGTGGCTCAACTCGAAGAACTTCCACGTTAAAGCGATCTAGGAAGGTCCTGAGATCCTCTTGATCCCTTTGGATAACTTCTGCCAGATGCTCGACAGTGCGGTTTCTTCATTTTGATTTTCCAAATTGTACCAGAAACTTCGAGGAGAGGTCCACGTAAGACCTTATCGACTTGTTTGGCAACGCAGTGTACCAATCCATGGACGTTCCGAAGAGAGTAGACGAGAACGTGAGAGCTTTCGTGTTGTCGCTCATCCCCTTGGAATCCATCTTACTATTGTACCTTGTCAGGTGTCCAACGGGACAAGCATCCCCGTAATAGCATTCCAAGTTCGAAATCACTTGATCCAAGTTCCTGTTCCTTTCCTTTTCTCTCATGATTTCATCACACAAAGGGTTTGGTGCTCTAGTAGCTACCTGCTCATGATCCTTTACCAAGCGTCCGAGATTTAGAATCTGAGCCTCCAAAGCTTTTTGTTGAGCATAGATTTCTTCTGCATTCATAATCTCCCCCGTCCTAGGATGAACTACTACATCTGTAGGGAGTTCGTCTAGGCGGACCACTAGAATAGTTTCCGCTATATGATCTATGGCTCTCGGAGGTGCTTGTTGCGGAGCTCTATGCTGCCTGTTATCCTCCTCCTGATACTCTCTCCTATCGTTTGGACTTCCTTCATTCCTAACTTGTGAGGCAGATGCTCTCCGATCTAGAAGGTTCCGCAGATCCTCTTGGGGTAGCTGATTCCCCAACCTCTGCTGGATCGGACGTTGCCTGTTCCTCGATAGGGCGGGCTCTGCTTGAACCGGAGTAACCACTGGCGGAGTAGCTTGCTGAGGATGAGCATGGTTAGACCCGAGGCAACCTTGGATTATCGTGAGCAATATATCGAACTGAGTCTCACTTAATCCGAGGTCACTAGTGCGGACGATGCGACCATCGGGCATAGTAAACTGTTGACCCGTAGTAAGGCCTTGAGCTTCTGCCGGAGAAACTCGTATGACCCCTTCCCCTTGGTTCTCAGGTGAAACGTTCTCAGGAGTATTACGGATTCCCCTGGGCAGAACGTCTCTTCCCTCATCGGAGGATGGGCTCGCAGTGTGACCATCGCTCGGATATATCCCTCCAGCGTTCCTTTCAGCCACAGTGGCTCTTCGTCCCCGGTTGGGCGGACGTCCGCGTGGGGGTGGAGTCCGGACGCCTGCAGCACTAGTCCGTGATGGCCTTCTCGCTCTTGCCATCAGCCTGATTTAAGCATGGGACTTTTTGTAAGTTTCCCACAGACGGCGCCAAAATGTTGAGGGGTTTAACCTCGAACACTAACTAACTAAACTATTCCAAGCAACCTAGTCTAAGACCCGCCTCCTACTTGAAGTCCGAAGCAGCACCTGTCCGAGCTAGAGTACCTGAAAGGACTAAGCAGGAGGGGGGGGGGGGGTTTAGAAAGGGTTACCCGGATTGCATACGTCAATCCGGTAAGAGACTTTACTCGAGAGAGAGAGTTGGGAACTCTCAATGTAATAGTTATGAGGAAGTTTATGACTTGTGACTTAGGAATTATGTCTTTGGGATCACTTAACTTAAGGTCTTGGACCTTGTGCTATATTTATAGAGACCATATCTTATGAGATGACTCATAAGATGGTGCCAAGTGTATGCTTCAGATTTGGACACCAATGCTACATTTGGCCCACAACCCATTAGTGAACAGTAGCCCACATCTGATTAATGGGCCTTGGAGGGTAGTTCGGACCTTTTCCTCCGACAAGATCTTGTCTCGCTGTTTGGTCCGTGTCCCCTCGATGATCTGTCTGTTTGGTTGATCTGCCCTTAGGTAACTCCGGGTGTCCAAACCAGAAGTTTCACGGAAGTATCTCAGTTGTTCTGTTATATACGTTTGGTCTTAATGTGGTGGTGGCGTTCGAGATTCTCTCGTCTGGTCCGTTTAGCATCCTAGGACTGACAGTTTGTGGTACTTGGAAGGACCATGTGACCTTTTGTCAGGTTCGAAAGTCGTACACCTAGCTTGGTCGGACTTAGCTGGGAAGGTGTGTTGACTTGTAAGTACTAGTTGACCTGGAATGGTTTCCCTTAGGTCGGACCATTTGAAGGTCGGACTAGTACTGAATTGGCTATTTCAACCTTGATGCGCTCTAGGAGACGCTCTATGGCGCCCTTAACGGATTGGATACATGTCCGTATCAACACTCTGTCTAAGTTAAGTATGACGAACGGCATGTTTTACATTCTTATTTGCTTATGCCAAACCCGTTCCAAGAACAGGTTTGGGGAGGAAGTTTATGTGCCCTACTTGTATTGGTAAAGACTGTGTTCAGATTTTTCGTTCTCTCAAAAAAATAAAATAAGTCACGGAGTGGATCTAAATAAAAATACTGTAACTAAAATTCGTAAACTTAACAAAGGAGTTAAGTCCCCGGCAGTGGCGCCAAAAACTAGATGTGTCAAATCAGGTTTTGAATTTGTTTACTTAGCCGAGAGCTAACTCTCAACACTACGAAAACCTGTAGTACTCTGTCTAAGTTAAGTATGACGAACGGCATGTTTTACATTCTTATTTGCTTATGCCAAACCCGTTCCAAGAACAGGTTTGGGGAGGAAGTTTATATGCCCTACTTGTATTGATAAAGACTGTGTTCAGATTTTTCGTTCTCTCAAAAAAATAAAATAAGTCTCGGAGTGGATCTACGGTACTAGTTGCCACTGTTAGTCGTGTTGGGCACGTTTCAGATACTACCTATATACCGGTGTGGCCCTTAAAAGCTATATGTCCGTGAGGGTTGATGGCGTGTACACCAAACTAGCATGCACAAAAGTGCGAACTTTCGGTAAATCAGACACTACCAAAAAATTGAGACAGAAAAAATATATAAGCATATGGGTCATATATAAGACTGCAAAAAAGAGTATGCAAAAAATGAAAAAAAATATATCGAAAAAAGAGAGAACGGTGGCCTTTTTATGAGTCTACTGTTGATTGTTATAGAGCTATGAAAAAGTCCCTTCCGACTTAACTGATTGAGTACATTGCATGAGGTATTTGAGGCATCTTTGTGACGCAAGTCACCTTCCTTATCTCTTTATATTCTTTAGTGATAACCCCTACTGGACACTTCCAGGAGTGTGAGAGAATAGATGCATAGGATCCACTTGTGAGGACTACCGTGTTAGACTTAAGTTCTATTTACTTTGGAAACGAACTTTTTAAACTTGTGCATGTTACTCTGTGAATGTCAGTGTGATGTCAAAGCTTCTGCATTTCTTGGGCTTATTATTTGCAATCGTAAACTCGGTAGCTTGGGAGCTAGACTTTATTTTGTGTCTATGTGTTTTTTCCTTTTTCTAGTTTTTTAGAGAGTCTGTTGCTTGAGGACAAGAAAGAGTTCGGTTTGGGGAGTTTGATGACTCGGTTTTACATCGTCTCATCTGGTTTTTTTACCGTCATTTTGTTATCCTTAAGTATAGTTTTAGTAGTTTTCCTAGAGTCTTTTTACTTGTTTTGTTCCTTGTGGATTTTGCAGGTATTTGGTTGAACCGCGCTAACTGAAGGCAAAAAGGATGTATTTTACATGCATCTGGAGGATATGGAAGTCCCAATGCCTCAGATGGTTAATAGAAGTGGAGCGGAGAAGCCAAAATACCAAGAATCGAAGTTAAAAGGAGCAAAAACGAGCTAGAAGGAGCAAAAAGGGCAAAGTCGTCAATTCCAGGAAGAGTGGCAAACGCCAGCTGAAGACTGGCACCCGCCAGCCAATGTCTAATGCGGACGCCAGAGTGGAGCTGGCGGGCGCCATGGACCATATCCTGGCGCCCGCCATGTATAAGGTGGCGTCCCGCTGCATTGGCGCCCGCCATCAGCACCTGGCGGACGCCAGTTCTTCTCAGACACGGGATTTTACTAATCTGTTCAGATTTTGTTTCTTGTTTCTTCCTATTAGTTAAAAAAACATCGACTTTGACTTTTCATTATCATTCTATTATCAAGAACACACACTTTGCTCTAGAGCTAGACCTAGTTTCAAAGGCAATTACCCGATTTGAGGTAATTGATCCGTTTTCTCTTGTAATACGACGGTTGACGTTGATTGGGAGATTATCTACACAGCTTTAGTATCGATTCATTTTCGTTCTACAATTTCTACCTAGGGTTTGTGACAACGAAGGGTAAAATTGTATCAATCCGCTCGAATCTTTGTTTTGTGCTTGAGATTATGTTTATTGCTAGTATGATTATGCTTTCGCTTGTCATGAGTAGCTAAACACCCTTATTATGGGGTGGTGACTGATTCAATGAATGCTAGCTAGGGTTTATGTGATTCGAAGTGCATCGGAATTCGACTACTTGTGCCTTTTAGATTAATTACTATTCCTTCTATCGCGTTTGATGATCTTCTAGACAAAATCACTGTTAGATTAGGCATTTAAGCTTTGCAAACCAAAATGTCTTTCGTCTTGCTTGATCTAACAGTTAGTTGCAAACGATGATTGTAGGTTAGTCAAATTGATTGTAGCCTAGTGAAACTGACGCCTTCATTAGTGCTATTCGTTTTTGAACTCAAGACTGTGACAACTTGCATGGTTAATCCCGTGAATCACATGTATCCTGCTAGCTAGCTTGTTGACGTTACCACTCCATAATTTTCCCCATTCATATTTCAATCTCGTTAGTGTCAAATACGTTTCTAGTAGTTGCAAGTAGTTGTTTACTCTAGTCTATCATCTCACTGCCGAAGCAAACATACTTTTACTACTTTTCGTATTGTTACTTTTATTCGTAAACTGAAGCTCAGCCTAGTTAAGTCCCTAGAGATCGACCTTGGGGTTAACATGACTACACTACAGGTTTTCGTAGTGTTGAGAGTTAGCTCTCGGCTAAGTAAACAAATTCAAAACCTGATTTGACACATCAATCATATTCTCTTGTACGTTTAATTCGATTGTGATAATCATTATGCATGTTATCGATTCGATTCTGAGTAGCTAAATCCTTAATGAATACGGTAGTGATGTAGGATTAATCGAACTAGGGTTCTAACCTAGAATCGTTCATACGTGTTAAGCTAAATCAAGATCTTCGTAAAACCCCTAATTTAATACGCTCTAGTTTCAAACCTTCAAATCATTTTGGTTAAGAATCAATCGTCTGACAATCGATTGATTTCACTACTTCTAGATTTTCAAATGATGCCTTGGCTGAATTGAATTAGTGCTTTTCTGGACAAATAACTGTTACAAACGTATGAACGATAGGTTTAACTCTTGTTCGATTTCTCTGAATTTCTACCGTGTTAATTACTTCTCTTTCTTGATCAAACTTTCTTCGTATTTACTTAGTTTTATCAACTTGATTTTTCAAACACAAACAATTCAACTGTTTCTCTGCAACCCTTTACGTTTGAACACTTCAAACGCTAAGTTGCGTAGTTAACTCCTCGAGAACGATCTCGTAGTTAAAGCTTGATTACTTAACACTGCTTTAGTTATTTTTGTTTTTTCAAAGAGTACTAATTTGAGCACATCACTAGGTACCATGAGAAGAAACCAAGGTTGAAAATACGTGGGTGAACCAAGCACCAAGTGCGCCAAGAAGGAAAAGAAAGTAGCATCGGCAACCCTTTCGAGAAAGGCTAGGATTTGGCTATTAGTTAATAGCGACCGAGGAGTAATTCCCGAGAGGAATATAGACACCGGATGGGGAATGAACCATGCTCTCAATTGGATACACGTCGTCTTGAGCCTCTATGCTTGGGGAACCTATTCTACCATTCTCAAGGGGTACGATATAGAGGTGGTCCGAGAATTCTATGCGGAGTACTTCCAACTCAAGATCAACAAGCCGGAGGATTTACTTCTAGATCATCCTATCACCGTCCGAGGAGTGGAGTTCATGTTTGGACCTGGGGTTATCAACGACTATTTCAACATCCCAGAGGAGCACATCCATGGTTTATACAAGGAACCTGCATATCACGAGTTGAAGTATCAAGATATCCTACTAAACATCCCAAGAGTACTACTCGGAGAAGGATTTAGAGAGGATACGGTAGGGATATCCATTCCAAGGGCCACACTCAACGAAAGGGCAAGGTTTTGGATGCAGTTTGTAGAGACCAATTTGAAGCTAACTCTACGCCAGGAAGAGCTTAAGGATGATGTAGCGACACTTGTCTACGCAATCATGGAGGGTCACTACATTGATGTTGAGAACCGTTATGAAGGAGATGCAGTTGGTGAAGAATAACAAAAGAAGGAACTTACCCTTTCCCGGTCTCATCACAGCAATATGCGAGAAGAATGGGTTTCCTACTAGTGAGTCGGGATACGCTCCACTCATAGAACCTTTTGATGAAAAGAGAACCACCCTCCTCATTGAAATCCACGAGAAGGCTGCCAAAGCCGAACTAAGAAGGAGAGGAGGGGCAAACCCGCCACAAGGAGCTTTCAACATGAACTCGTTCAACGAGTTTGTGAATAACTACCAAATGGGGAGCCAAGATAATGCGCTGAGAAGGAATGAAATGAATGATATGGGCCGGAGGTTGGAGTGGAACGATCATGTGTCCTACCTACACAACTATCAGCAAATCTCTTACCATCAAGAGAATACCAGAGTATATAATCACTATGAATACCCACCTTACTATCCACCACCACAACTCTATCCACCGCCCGGAGTCAATCCATCGCAGCACTACCAAGGCTACCAAGGATTTTATCCTCCGCCGCCTCCTGGAGGATCCTCTTCCCGAAGCACCACCTGAATGGAGAGCACAGCACCGAGAGGGAAGTGTCTTTTCTTTTTATTCTTTATTTTCCTAGTTCTTTTATCTGCTCTCTGCTAGGTTTGGGGGAAGAATTGATTTGACTACTACTTGCTAAATTACTCGGTCTATAATAACTTTTAAATACTCGCACTTCATAATTTGTAGTTTAATTTACGTCTAAGAACTAGATTTACCTTCATCTGCTACGACTAGTGTTATATGCCTTTTTGAAAAGAAGGAATATATGTGATAAGAGTACTCGGTATAAAGAATGACTACATAGGGGCAGTAGATTCGTTTTCATGCTTGACTGCTTATTGAATATATGCTCTGACCTACCCCGACCCATGCTAAACGAGTGAGTTTACTTGCTGCTCCAATAAAGTCATGTGTACAACTGTGTGAACACTGCTACCCTTGAGTCTTGGTATGTTATCAGCACCAGCATGATTTGTGGTACTTACTCCATTTTGAAACCTTATACTTGAATCTATACCTTTCACTAACTCCTCTAGAAGCCTTTTTGAGCCTTATGAAACTCCATCATATATATATATATATATATATATATATATATACACATATGTATATATATATATGTATATATACATATATATACATATATATATATATATGTACATATATATACATGTATATATATATGTACATATATATACATGTATATATATATGTACATATGTACATATATATATATGTACATATGTACATGTACATATGTACATATATATACATATATGTACATATATATATATGTACATATATATACATATATGTACATATATACATATATATATATATACATATATATACATATATGTACATATATATATATATATATATATATATATATATATATATATATATATATATATATATATATATATATATAACAAATATTAATAGAACCGATCGCTTTTTTATCCTAAGCACGTGATTTGGTTTTTGGTGAAGCAAGTAGGGAAAACAATTCTTAATTGTTGGGACAAAAAAAAGCAATGATTTAGTAGCATGGGCTGCAATAAGGGCCCGGTGTCATTGTGTTACTAAAAAATGGCTCGGCGGTATGTTAACGAATTGGTCCACTACAGAAACGAGACTTCATAAGTTCAGGGACTTGAGAATGAAACAAAAAACGGGAAGACTTCCTAAAAGAGATGCGGCTATGTTGAAAAGACAACTATTTCGCTTACAAACCTATCTGGGCGGGATTAAATATATGACAGGATTACCCGATATTGTGATCATCACGATCAAAGATGAAGAATATACCGCTCATGGAGTGTATCACTTTAGAAATTCCAACAATTTGTTTAATCGATACAAATTGTGATCCCGATCTTGTAGATATTTCAATTCCGGCGAATGATGACGCTATATCCTCAATCCGATTAATTCTTAACAAATTAGTATTTGCGATTTGTGAGGGTCGTTCTAGTTCTAGCTATAGAAGAAATCCTTGATTAATAATAAGATAAAATCAATAAGTTTTACTTCGAAAATACAATAGATTTATCGAATCGATTATTTTTTATGAATTTCTAAAAATAGATAAAAAAATCTGGGAATACTATGGAATTAGTTAGTATTCAAACTATCAGTTGGTATTCGAAATACCCCATTCCAGTAGATAAATAGATGGTTGAATCAAAATAATTTTGTTTAAAGTTCGATTTTTTCAGAGGGCAATATGGATGTGCTATCATGTTCCATCAACACACTAAAAGGCTTATACGAGATATCCGGTGTGGAAGTAGGTCAACATTTCTATTGGAAAATAGGGGATTTCCAAGTCCACGGACAAGTACTTATTACCTCTTGGGTTGTAATTGCTATCTTATTAGGTTCAGCTACTATAGTCGTTCGAACCACAAACCATTCCGAGGGGTCGAATTTCTCCGAATATGTTCTTGAGTTCATTCGAGATGTGAGTAAAACTCAAATTGGAGAAGAATACGCCTTGGGTTCCTTTTATTGGAACCTTGTTTCTATTTATTTTGTTTCAATTGGTCAGAGCTCTTTTACCTTGGAAAATCATAGAATTACCTCATGGAGAGTTGGCCGCACTACGAATGATATAAATACTACAGCTTGCTTTGGCTTTACTCACGCCACGCCTATTTCTATGCAGTGTCTTTCCAAAGGGATTCATTATTTCGGGAAATATATTCAACCAACCCCAATCCTTTTACCCATTAACATCTTAGAAGATTTCTCAAAACCCTATCACTCGCTTTCGACTTTTCGGGAATATCTTAGCGGATGAATTAGTCGTTGTTGTTCTTGTTTCTTTAGTAACTTTATTGGTTCCTATCACAGTCATGATCCGTGGATTATTTACAAGTGGTATTCAAGCTCTTATTTTTGCAACTTTAGCCGCCGCTTATATAGGCGAATCCATGGAGGGCCATCATTGAAATAGTCTTTTTTTTTTTTAGCTTATCGCAAAGCAATGTATGTGCGGTTCAAGATGATTGACTTAAGGAATAGAAATAGATCAAATTAAGAACAAAAAAATCAAAAATTTCGATATTAATTAGAGAGTTCAAAAAGGGGGAAAGAGATCTAATGATATTTTCCCAAAACTCTCCTTTCCTCGATTTAATATTCACCTTCTATTCTATTGGTCACCAACCTTCTTATTCAAATCAAATAAGAATTTTGAATAGAAGATATTACCCTTTATGCCGTGTGATAAAATGTAATTAACTAAAAACAGAAATACGAGTCGACTTTGATTCTACTTTACAAGAGATTTTCACAATTGACCAAAAGAATTACTAAATAATAAACCAAATTGCATGAACTTAGATCAAGGAAATAATGAGATTTCTACGGAATAATTCATGCGAATCTTTTTTTACGTAGTTGGTTAAAATAAAATAATGATAAAGAAAATGGAAGGAGAAAAAAGTTACAAAAAGGGATTACTAAAAAATGGATTGATTCTAATCCGATCGAAACGAATGGTTTACATTAGATAAGAAAGACATGTATATGTGATAGTAGATATTGACTAGTTATCTAGAAATTAAAGATTGACCTACTACTTGTCTACTTGTGGGTTCCGATCAAGTATCCTTTCATCTTGTTGTAGAATGTGAATCGTGAATAAATGTATAAAATAAAGATAAATAAATTGAAAATGGAAATAATAGTTCGGAACCAAGAAAGGGAAGAACGAAAGTTGTATGGATTTCCCAAAACTCGTGGATAGAAACAAAAAGAGAAATCGAAGGAGTTTGACAATTCAATAATAGAATAGTATTACTTAAATTCAAGTTCGTAGTTACTTGATCGATGAATCCTATCAATGGAATAATTAAGTCATAATTCATTGATTGATTGTACCATTAACCATTTCTTTTGTTGGTATGAAGAATATCATGAATCCACCGATTTACGCCTGCTATTGTCACCGGATCGCCGTAGGGCTTGCTTCTATTGGACTGGCGTTGGTCAAGGGACCGCCGCAGTCAAGTCGTAGAGGGTATCGCGAGACAACTGAGGCGTGGGGAAAATACGAGGTACTCTATTGCTTAGTCTAGCTTTTATGGAAGCTTTAACCATTTATGGATTGGTTGTAGCATTAGCACTTTTATTTGCGAATCCTTTTGTTTAATTTTACAAATAAAAAATACCTATTTTATTGCCTGGACCTGTCCTTTGCTTTTCAAATTAGATCCAAATTTCACTCATACAATTCCTTATTCGTTGATAAAATAACCTACGGGAAGGGTTGATTTGGATAAGGAATTAGCATCTACTCACTTTCATCCTTCCCGTCCGTAGTCCAAAGGAAATTCCTTTTCTCGTGTCTTGCAACAATCAAGGGATAGTTCATAATTTATAACTCTAGTATTTTTGACTCGATTTCAAAAAAGAAAAGAATAAATAAAACAGAGGCAAGGTGATCAAAAATAACTCGATCGATTTTTAGTCTATCTATAAGAGGAGATTATATGAAAAATGTAACCGATTCTTTCCTTTCTTTGGGCCATCGTCATCACCGGGAGTTTCGGATTGAATACCGATATTTTAGCAACAAATCCAATAAATCTAAGTGTAGTGATTGGTGTATTGATCTTTTTGGAAAGGAGTGTGTGTGAGTTGTTTATTTCAAGAATAAGTCGGATCCAACCAGCTGTACCTTTTCCACTATAACTCGGAAAGGAGGGTACATGATCTCGCTAATTACTTCTTAAGAAATTCTATGTAAGAACCACAAGATTTCGTGATTCATTGGCAAATTGACTTTGATTCTCTAACAACCAAGAAGGGGCTGTTAAGATGGTTAAAACAAACTGCTTGAAGTCTAGACGCCGGGCAAGATGGTACTCTTTCTACCACTATGTTAATAGAGTATGTTAATAGAGAGGCGTTTTTCTTTGAAAGATAAAGAAACCTTTTATCGATATAGAACACTCATCTCGATAAAATGATTTGAGCTATCTATCTATTTGAAAAGAAAATGGACATTTGCTGAATCGACCTATGCCTTATGTATATAAGTAAGAAGAATTTTGATTTGAATCAAGAAAAAAGAAACAACTTTGCCGACAATTCCATGTTTTTGATTTTGTCGAAGAGTCCACCAAGTATTTTGGTTTTGCATTAGATTTGTTTTTTTTTTTCAAATTTTTGACTAGGAATAAAGAAGGAGGATAGGCTCATTACATTCATAAAAAGCTATGAGAATTTATCCTAAGTAATTGAGCGTGAGAGCCAAATGAATGGAAAGATTCATGTTTGGTTCGGGAAGGATTATGGAAGTTTTAAAATGAACGAAAAGGTAATCTACTTTCATTAAGTGATTTATTAGATAATCGAAATGAGGATTTTGAATACTATTCAAATTCGTAAGAACTGCGGGGGAGCCATTGAACAACCGGAAAAAGCTCGAACTACATACGGAAAGCAAATGGAAGTAGATCAATTTCGGTGAATGGATATTCGAGATAGAGCAAGAAAACGGAATTTGATTAATTCAACTTATAAGACTTTGGAACAATTAGACAATTCCAAAATGAAACGATTCAGGTTGAATAAAGAAAAGGCGATTAATCAAGTCCGACAACGGGTTTTCCAACAAGCCTTACGAGGAGCTCTAGGAACTCAATAGTTCTTTGAACAACGAATTACATTTCCGCATAATTAGTACCAATATTGGCATGTTGGGGCGATGAAAGAAATAACCGATTAGTCTTTCTACTCTAGGCATTATTTTTTCTTTTCAAAAAAATGAAGAAAAACTCATGGTAACCCTCCGAGCATTTAAATTAGTAATATTATCCGTGAACGTATTGAACAATATAATAGAGAAGTCAAGATTGTAAATACCGCACTGCATTTCAAGTGGGCGATGGTATTGCTCGTATTCATGGTCTTGATGAAGTAATGGCCGTGAATTAGTTGAATTTGAAGAAGGTACAGAGGTATTGCTCAATTTGGAATCAACTAATGTCGGTGTTGTATTAATGGGTGATGGGTTGATGATACAAGAAGGAAGTTCAGAAAAGCAACGGGAAGAATTGCGCAGATACCGGTGAGTGAGGCTTATTTGGGTCGTGTTATAAATGCCTCGCTAAACCTATTGATGGTAGGGGTGAAATTTCGCTTCAATCTCGATTAATTGAATCTCCGGCCGTGTATTATTTCACGACGTTCAGATATGAGCCTCTTCAAACCGGGCTTATTGCGATCGATTCGATGATCCCTATAGACGCGGTCAATGAGAATTAATTATTGGGGATGACAGACCGGTAAGATGCGGTAGCTACATATACGATTCTCAACCAACAAGGTCAAAATGTAATATGTGTTTATGTAGCTATTGGGCAAAGGGCATCTTCGTCGCCAGTAGTAAATACTTTACAAGAAAGGGGAGCTATGGAATATACTATTGTGGTAGCCGAAATGGCGGATTCCCCGCTACATTACAATATCTCGCTCCTTATACAGAGCCGCTTTGGTGAGTATTTTATGTACCGTAAACAACACACTTTAATCATTTATGATGATCCTCCAAACAAGCCCAAGCTTATTGCCAAATGTCTCTTCTATTACGAAGACCGCCTGGTCATGAAGCTTATCCAGGGATTTTTTATTTGCATTCAAGACTTTTGGAAAGAGTCGCTAAATTAAGTTCTAGTTTAGGTGAAGGAAGTATGACCGCCTACCAATAGTTGAAACTCAATCGAGATGTTTCCGCTTATATTCCTACTAATGTAATTTCCATTACGGATGGACAAATCTTTTATCCACGATCTATTCAATGCCGAATCGGACACTGCTATTAATGTGGGTATCTCCGCTTTCGAGGGGTCTGCGGCTCAAATTAAAGCCATGAAACAAGTAGTGGAAAATTAAAATTGAACTGGCGCAATTTGTAGAATTAGAAGCCTTTGCACAATTTGCGTCGGATCTTGATAAAGCCACCAGAATCAATTGGCAAGAGGTCAACGATTACGTGAATTACTTAAACAATCCCAATCAGCCCTCTCGCAGAGAAGAACAGTAATCACTATTTTTACCGAACAAATGGGTATCTTGATTCATTAGAAATGGATGTAAGGAAATTTCTTGTTGAATTACTTACTTAAAACCAATAAGCCCGAGTTCCAAGAAATCATATCTTCTACTAAGACATTTACGGAGGAAGCACAAGCCATTTTGAAAGAAGCCATTCAGAACAAACGGACCGCTTTCTACTTCAGAACAAGCCTAAATAAATTACTCACTTTTATCTTAACCAAGAAGTCAAGCCTCGGATTCCAATTGTGCAAAAAGCATTTCTTACTATGGAAATACAAAATAGATGGAAAAAAATTGCGTCAATAGGATTTGAACCTATACCAAAGGTTTAGAAGACCTCTGTCCTATCCATTAGACAATGGACGCCATTCATTCCGATTTTTTCCTATTCTTGTTTGATTGAAAACAAAGAATAGGATTGTATATGAGAAAATTTTTGGAATTCTATATTCAATGATTCATTAATCCGAATCATAACTATATTATCTATATAGTTATATGAAATGAATAGAAGCTCGATGTAATATTTGGAAAAGGGGAAAATAAGCGGTAGCGGAATCGAACCCGCATCGTTAGCTTGAAGGCTAGGTTATAGTCGACGCCAATTCAGCCTTTTGACGTCTCTAATTCAAAACCGAACATGAAACTTTTGTTTCATTCGCCCTTTATGGAAATGGAAAATGAGTAAATTCTTAGATGTAAGATGTGAACAAAATTATACCCATAACACCTACGCCACTTTTGCCCGAATACAAACAAAATGAATCGCTTTCTAGATGATCCTTCTAGAAGAAGGGAATTCTAACAATCCTTCTAGTTCCTTCGTTCTCTATTTCTATTTGAAAGGATCCTAAGGAAAAGGGTTTTGTTTTCCACCGAGCTAAAACAATATGCCGATGCCTCTAGTAAACCAAAGTCATCGTTGAGTAGCTATTTTGCTTCCGTTTATTTCTTTAAGAAAAGAAAAGGGAAGATTTAGTTACGATTAGAAATTGACTTTCTAGCTTGATCCATGGATCCTTTACTCATACTTATTCGATTGGAAGTCTAGATCCAACTGAAAATTCTGTTTCGCAATTTCATCATCCAACCTTTCCCTTTATAAATAAAAGAAACTCGTGGATACAAATTACGAGAATGTGTACTTTTTCTCGAATTTCTTATTGAGAGGTAAAGGATTCAATCCTTTAAGAAATAAAGTTTTGATCGGAATATGAAATAAAACCGAAAGACCCTTTAACTTTTAAAGGGTTAATAGAACAAGTCACACTTTTACCACTAAACTATACCCGCTACAATATGATTATTGTATACAAACGGACCTTTTAGCGTCACCAAGAGAATTTCGAACGGATCGTCAAAGAATCATCAAAAAAACAAGAGTGTTGAGCTTTTAGGGGAGATCAAAATGGACTAAGTTTTAATAGATACGAATCACTAAAAACACTAAAAAATGAATTGTGGAAGACTCAACAATGTTTTTTAGTTCGAAAATGAAAATCGAACAATAATAAAGAATGTAAATAGGTTTTCTTCTTTATTGTTCTTGCTTTAAGCTAAAAGATTCAATTGAATAAATTGAATAAAATTTTCAAATCATATGTAAGAGAAAAATTCTTTATTTCCAATTTGTTGGAACAAAAAGGGCCCGTCTGGTCAAGATCCACCGGGCCATCGAAAGGGAAGGGCCTTTCAACAAAATGAACACAAAACAAAGGCGCGCCGAGCCCTCCTGTAGATAAGGGAAATTCGGATTTGTAGATCTCCTCTCTATATATATCTAATTCTGATTTGTAGATCTCTCTCTATATATATAATAGAATAGAGAAAGGCGAGAAAAGGACGGACTCGTTACATTATGTGTAACGTAGTAATTATCTTTTAAATTGGGGAGATGGTTGAGTGGACTAAAGCGTTGCTAATCCGTTTGTACGAGTTATTCGCATCGAGGGTTCAATCCTCTCTTCCGCTTTCCGCTGATGACTTGATTTATTTTTTTTTCATTTTGAAATCTTAGTTAAACGTGTGGAGTAATGGAATAGATAAAATCCTGCTAAAATTCAAAAATAAACCAAGAAAAAAACTTTGGATTTTATTCTTCACGTCCCGGATTTCCCCGGATCATTAGATAGGAATCCAAAAATAAAGAGAGAGACAAAAAGATCACTACGGTATAAACAAAGAGTTTCAGAGTAAGCATTGCACAATCTTCAAGATAGTTTTTTGAAAAAAAAGAGAATAGATCTTCCATTTTCTACCACATATTTTGAAACCAAGAAATCGTATTTTTTTTTCATTAAAAAATACTTTCCTATTCAAATTAGATGTTGTGGGAGACCCTAATGGGGTTAGGGTCTTTCCTGGAATGAATAAAGGATTTAAAATGAGGAAATACGGGTAAACCGTAGTTTGGCGACTATCCAATAATTTTAGTGTCCGAATCTAAGGTTCAGACTATCTGATTTTTGCGGTTGTTAGCAATTTTTCATAAAAATCATGCATTCATTTTCTAGGATATTTTATTAAAGATTTCATCGAAAACTTACAGCACTTGCCAAACAAAAGCTAAGAGCAAAAAACAAAGGGATGATCGCATAATATCTACGATTGGATTCAAAAGCATAGGCTTCAGCAATTTGTCAAGAAGAAAAAAGGACTCAAATAAAGGCGTAATTAATACAGATCAAACTTGCGGTATTAAGCATAGCGTACATTTTGTTCTTGGAGATAATTGCAATTTGATTGAGTTTTGAGATACGGAAAAAGGAAGAAAGTCGGTAAGGTATACAAAAATCCTTCTTTCTTTTCTTGAAATCCACCAATCAAAAATCCTCCAATTTCGAAAGGAGAATAGAAGGAATCATACTTTCATACAATATCTTAATTGAATTCTATGTAATGATCAATAAATTCAATTATATTCTATTATAGATAGATAATATCTATAATCTAGAATAATATGTATCAAAATCCTAATACCAAAGATATTCTATAGATATATAGATCTTTGATCTGAGTTGACAAAAATCAATAACAAGACTATTGTTTTTAGTGTGAATTTAAAATGGAAATGGGCGTGGCCAAGTGGTAAGGCAACGGGTTTTGGTCCCGCTATTCGGAGGTTCAATCCTTCCGTCCCAGAGCATATCCATTTTTTGGTATTTCGTGTTTAGTTCAAATGCGAGTTGGAAATCGATGAAATGATCAAGGGGTGGTTTATCTTATCCCCTATTTTTTTGCACTTTATGAAAAGATTAGTATTGAAAATATGTTAACCAAAATCCATTTAAAATGAAGAAATGTTTAGCTTATCTATAGGGTTATGGTTATATGGTACGTGTCGTTTTAGTTCAATCACAAGAATGGAATTTCTAGGATTCAAAAAGTAGAAAAGGTGGAATCTATTCTATATCAATCACTTGAAGATGAAGATTCAAAACGTTATTTGTTTATATTTATAGATTCTAGATTTCTACTCCTTTCTATTCTATTTTATCTAAAAATAGATTTAGGTATGTTAAAGTTGTCATGCTAAGACTTTTTCGAAAAATAATTCCACTACCCATATTACACATATCTCCTATATAGAAGTTACACATACATAGAAAATATAAGATCTAGAGTACGACGGCTATGTACAACTCAACCAATGACTATTCATGATTCCACGATTGAATCAATTCAGTTCCAAATAAGAGGAATGTTATGGTAAAACTTCGTTTGAAACGATGTGGTAGAAAGCAACGTGTGACTTGAAGGATATGATCCTTTGTGGATTTTTTCATCCACCATTTTCCATTTATCTAGTAATAAATGATGAAGGTGCTCTTGTCTCGACATTGTTTTTACATAAGAACCCTTCCTGTGGGGGGAGTTGTTAATAGTTCACGATGGAGCTCGAGTAGAAAAGGATTCTTTTTCGGGTTAAGAATCTAGGGTTAATGCCAATCAATCCGAACAACTTCGTAAATATATCTTCTTCCATATAATATATCCAAATCTGAAGGATCCAATTCAAACAAGTTTGCAATTCAAAAAACTTGTTGCAATTGATCAAACTTTTGATTCAAAGTGTATCACGGGAATCAACTGTCCGTATGATTCTTTAATCAACAAGGGTATGTTGTTGCCATTTTGAAAGAATTAAGAAAAGAAGCACAAGTCATGTCTAAACCCAATGATTTAAAATCAAAAATAAGGATCCAAAACAAGGAAATGCCGTTTGAATTGTCTCGCTAGTCTCAAGAATTGGATCACTCAAGAATCTAAATCAATTTTAAACGAGACAAAGAAAGCGGGTAAAGACCGCTCAATAAATGAAATTGACTAAAGATTTTCTTTGAAAATTATCTAACTTGAGTTATGAGTACGAATGGTTTCTTTTTATTTTCTTCCGCAAATAAAAAAGATGAAATCATAGTATAGTTTATGTTATAGGTTCTTTTGTCATTGATTTATTAGAATATTCAATTGTATATATACATAGACAAAACTTTGAATTCAATCATTTTTTCTCGAGCGCATGAAGAGAAAACTTCTTATACTTGATTCTAGGGGGTCCTGTTCATCTATATCTATCCCAATGAGCCGCTATCGAATTGTTGCAATTGATGTTCGATCTCAGAGAAGGAAAAGACCTTAGAACACTGGGGTTTTATGATCCAATAAAGAACCAAACTTATTTAAATGTTCCTGCTATTCTATATTTCCTCAAATAGGGCTCAACCCACAAGAATCGCTCATAATCTTTTAAAGAAAGCGGAAGTTTTAAGGAACTTCCGTCCATTCAAACGAAATTAAATTAAAGTAATACCAAGGGGGGTACCAACTTGTATAGAATTTTCTATAGTTTTTCTATACTTGTTTTTTTGACCCCCCTTTTTCTGTTCTATTCGTATCTATTTATCATTGCTTCCATCGAATCTCTTGATACGATAAATAAAAAATCGGGACATTTCCTTCAATTGTGCGGTTTTCATTAGAACTCCACTAACCGAAAGAAATCTACTTTACTTATTCCACTTAGATTGATGAAATCCATCTATCATGCAACGATTTTTTCTTCCATTTAGATTTTTTATTGTATCTATCTATACAATATGTAGATTAGATATGTAGTGCTAATAGAGGTTGAATATTATTGGATTGTTAATTTTATTTCAAATAAAATGCAATTTCTTTTTCTTTATTCCAGTTTATTCTTTTTTCACCATTTTTTTTATATTGACAACAGTGTATCAAACAAATATAATTCATCTTGATAAGTGAGAAGGGGTCCATTTATTTCCGTCCCATAGGTTTTTTTACCAAATTCAAATGATCTGTTTTTTTTATTTGTTGAATGATTTGATTAGTTCATCTCCTTTCTCTTTGTTTCAATTCAACTTGATTGATTTTTGATTTTTATAGTGTATCTATAACATCCCTGAGTTGAAAACTACATTTTTTTTTCATTTCGCTTTTATTCGGGTTGCTAACTCAATGGTAGAGTACTTGGCTTTTAAGTGCGGCTAGAATCTTTTACACATATAGATGAAGCGAGGAATTCGTCCATACCATTGGAAAAGTTCGGAAGACCGCGACTGATCCTGAAAGGGAATGGATGGAAAAAATAGCATGTCGTATCAATGGAAAGTTCCAAGCGTATTTCATTTTTATAGGATCGGTAGAAAACCCTGTTGAAATTCTTGGAATGGAACAAAAGAAAGTTGGGTCGAATGAATAAATGGATATGGCCCTGTGGCTTCAATTTTTATTAGAAAGAAAAGCAACCAGCTTTTGTTCTTAATTGGAATAATTTTCCGATCTAATTAGACGTTAAAAGTAGATTAGTGCGATACGGAAGAGCTTCTTCTCCCACGAGTGGATTCTATCTTTTTACCGAATCCTAACTATTGGCATTCTATATTATGGAATGGAGGTGTGTAAAAGAAGCGATATTGATAACGAATTTTTTCCGAAATCAAAAGAGCGATTAGGTTTAAAAATAAAAGATTTCTAACCATCTTCTTATCCTATAACATAGACTAAATTAAATGGAAAAAAGAAAGGGCGGAGAATCATTGATAAGTTCGAGGTATTTTTCTTAGTAGAAAAGAATACCCCGTTTTGATCGTATCGTACTATGTAGCATTTGATAACCCCTAAACTACCTTTGATTCCAATCGAATTTCAAATGGAGGAAATCCAAAGAGATTTACTTAGAGAGATCTCGACAATGTGACTTTCTATATCCACTTATTTTTCAGAGTATATTTATGCATTTGCTTATGATCGTAGTTTGAGTCGATCCTTTTGTCGTAAAATCGGGATTCGAGAATAAATCCAGTTCTTGATTGTGAAACGGTTAATTACTCGAATGTATAAACATAACCACTTTCGATTTCTACGAATGATTTGAAGAAAAATCCATTTTGGGCAACAAGGATTTGTATTCTCAAATCCTATCGAGGGTTTTCATTTATTGTGGAAATTCCATTTTCTCTGATTAATATCTTCTCTAGAAGGAAAAGGCAAAAGATAGTCAAATCTCAGAATTTACGATCCATTCATTCAATATTTCCTTTTAGAAGACAATTTTTCACATTTCGATTTTGTGTTAGATATCCTAATCCCTACCCCGTCCATGTAGAAATCTTGGTGCAAACCCTTCGCTATTGGGTAAAAGATGCCCTTCTTTGCATTGATTACGATTCTTTCTTAACGAGTATTGGAGTCTTAGTACTCTAAAGAAAGCGGTTTAAAACGAAATCAAAGATTCTTTTATTCTTATATAATTCTTATATATGTGAATACGAATCCATTTTCGTATTTTTACGTAACCAATCTTCTCATTTACAATCAACATCTTTTGGAGTTCTTCTTGAACGAATCTATTTCTATGGAAAAATAGAATGTCTGGGAGCGTCCTTCTTAAGGTTATGGATTGTCGTGAACCTTTGGTTGGTCCAAGAACCTTGCATGCATTATGTTAGATATCAAAGAAAATGCATTCGGCTTCAAAAGGCGTCTCTTTTATGAATAAATGGAAATGTTATCTTGTCACTTTTTGCAATGGCATTTTTCCTCTGGTTTCATCCACGGGATTTCTATAAATCCATTATACAACCATCTCCTTGAATTTGCGGGCTACCTTTCAAGCGCCGAATGAATCCTGCAATGGTACGGAGTCAAATTCTAGAAAATTCATTTCTAATCAATAATGCTATTAAGAAGGTTGATACCCTTATTCCTATTATGCCTCTGGTTACGTCATTGGCTAAAGCACAATTTTGTAACCTATTAGGGCATCCCACCAAGAAGCGTTTGGGGATGATTTATCGATTCAAATATTAGAAATCGATTTGGGCATACATGCGTAAATATTTCTCATTATTATAGTGGATCTTCAAAAAAGAGTTTATATCGAATAAAGTATATACTTGACTTTCTTGTGCTAGAACTTTGGCTCGAAACACAAAAGTACTATACGTACTTTTTGAAAACATCGAGCTCGAAATTTTGGGAAGAATTTCTTATGTCGGAAGAAGACGTTCTTTGTTGGACTTTCCCAAAAGCTTCTTCGCTTGTGGGAGTCTATGAAAGTCGGATTTGGCATTTGGATATTATTTGTATCAATGATCCGCTAATAAAAATAAAAATATCGACCTTGGAAATAGCAACAATTTCTCTTAACTAAAAAAAATCAAAGCGTCGTTATTCAAGTGTTGATGTAGTATGTAATAAGGGTTAAATCGACGAGTATTCCACTTTTTATAAGAAAGGAAATTATGTATACATAGGGAAAGCGGTGCAATGAAAATGCAAGCCCGGTTTGGGGAGGGATTTTTTTTTTACTAATAAAACTAGGAAAGAAATTATCTACTCCATCCGACTAGTTCCGGGTTCAATCCGCAACCCACTCTTATATCGAAATTTATAGAAATTCATATTTTCTTTTTCTAATACATTTGTTTTTGGTTTATTTAAAAGAAATTGAATAGGTCTAGGTAGTTGCGGAATTGGTTGACACGAACATATAAGTCATGTTATATCGTTCAATAACAAGCCTTACATTTTCTATTTCGATTTATAGTCTAGAAAATCCGTGTGCTTGGGAGTCCCCGATAATTAAATAAACCAAGATTTTACCATGACTGCAATTTTAGAGAGACGCGAAAGCTTAAAGCCTGGGGTCGCTTCAGAATCGGATAACCAAAGACCGAAACCGTCTTTACATCGGATGGTTTGGTGTTTTGATGATCCCTACCTTATTGACCGCAACTTCAGATTTATTATTGCCTTCATTGCTGCTCCTCCAGAGATATTGATGGTATTCGTGAACCTGTTTCGGATCTCTACTTTACGGAAACAATATTATCTCAGTGCCATTATTCCTACTTCGCAGCCTATCGGTTTGCACTTTTACCCAATTTGGGAAGTAGCATCCGTTGATGAATGGTTATACAATGGTGGTCCTTATGAACTAATCGTTCTACACTTCTTACTTGGTGTAGCTTGTTACATGGGTCGTGGGAACTTAGTTTCCGTCTGGTATGCGACCTTGGATTGCATATTCAGCTGCGCTTGCTACTGCAGCTTTCTTGATTTACCCAATTGGTCAAGGAAGCTTTTCAGATGGTATGCCTCTAGGGATTTCTGGTACTTTCAACTTCATGATTGTATTTCAGTGAGCACAATATCCTTATGCACCCATTTCACATGTTAGGCGTAATGGTGTATTCATGGTTCCCATTCATTGCTATGCATGGTTCCTTGGTAACTTCTAGTTTGATCAGGAAACCACGAAAATGAATCGCTAATGAAGGTTACTGATTCGGGCAAGAGGAAGAAACTTATAATATCGTAGTCGCTCATGGTTATTTTGGCCGATTGATCTTCCAATATGCTAGTTTCAACAACTCGTTCGTTACACTTCTTCCTAGCTGATTGGCTTGTAGGGTATCTGGTTCACGCTTTAGGTATTAGTACTATGGCTTTCAATCTAAACGGTTTCAATTTCAACCAATCA